>VXBQ01014497.1:1096496-1333258 GCA_013400175.1 Phainopepla nitens
TTCCCTTTTCCCCATGAATTGCATCACTTGGCAGTCTCTTGGCTTCATTCATTTGACTCCTGTGGTTACAAACCTTTCCCAATTGTTGTGAGCCTGCTTCCTCCACAACCCCTCTGTGGCCAAAGCAGGATATTCATGACTGACTGCCCTGGAGAAGCTGGATGACTTCCAGCTACTTTCCACAGCAGAGTTGCTCACTTCCCTCCCCTCAAGGGCTGAAATATCCTGTGGTTCTGGTTAGCTTTCTCTCCGGATGCACATCAGCTAAAGCATACATCATCATGTGATATCCAAGGTTGTTTCAGCACAGCTAATTGTGACAGAGGCTTTATTTAGATGCCATATATAAAAAGATGTGTATAGCACTCCACTGTGAAGTCAGAACGATATTGGACTTGATCCTGAATGAAAAGCTAATTTTAACTGGCATGTAGCACTGGAGTTCTCCATTGAGCTTTGCACATATGTCCAAGATGTTTAAATAATTCCAATAAACTATGATGTCATCTTTGTAGCTCTGTTGCCATTTCCTATGATTTGGTTCATGATTTCTTTCCACTCTGAGTTACTAATTGCTCGTGAAGCTTGTGCAATTGAATGGGGCTCTTCTATTTTTTCACACCCCCTTCCCCCATACCAAAAGCACACAGACCTGCTAGTTTTAACTGGGGAAAAACACCTACAGCTAAATTCAGCATTACTTCTCAGTGGGAATTCACCAGCACCTGAGTAGCAGTAGTCACTTGGCACAGTTCAGCCAACCCCACTGAGGGGTATTTTGTGGGTATGAAGAGTGTCTGGAGGGGGAGGAGGGTTCTGGAGAACCCATGCCAAAGTGATATTGAACAAGCAACACCTGCAAATGGTGTTCACGAGCCTGTTCATGGGCTCATGTGGGCACACCTTCTTCTGACAAGTGAAGATGCATTCAATGGTCAGGACATTTAACAGCCTCCAATACCCCTGCTTTTGTTTGAATGTATGCAGCAGATTCTGAGAAGGCACCACTGGTTCTTCAAGAGTACATCTGTTCAGGACTCATTGCCTCTGAAGCCATCTGGCAGTGTCTGCACTCTTAAACTCTCTTTGTCTCCAAAACAGGGCGCCTGCATCCAACCTGGTCAGTAAACAGTCCCTCGTATAATGTCTTAGCTGGGCCCAGGAACCGGTTGGAGGATGCTGGCAGGCCATGTTCAGAAGTGGTCCTGGCGCTGCTGTGACCTTTTTCTGGTGCAGATGATGGTGATGTGTCCTTGTGTCCTGGCTCTACTTATTGGCAGGTTGGACCAATTCCTCTGGGCTGCACAGGGTTCACCTGTAGGACAGGGAATCTTTGTCTTGGAAATAAGAAAAATATCCTTGAGCAGGAGAAACTGGGTAGGGCCAAGATAGAAAGTCAGTTCTGGGTGAGGAAAAGTGCCTGGACTTTGGGAAAAAAAAAATCCCTAAAAAGCCAGAGATTTAAAAAAAATAATCAGGGACCAAATGCGCTTTTGGGAGTCAAGTTTGTGAACTAGGGCAGGGTATTATATTTTCCAGAAAACTGCAAAAAAGCACACGTTGCTGCAAGTTCATTGGCATATAGGGAGAAACTAATCAAAATATCAAGGGGCTTTTTCAGCAGCAACAAATAAGGACATTTTGCAAAAACTTTAGCGAAGACAATTAAATTGCAAAATGCTATCCAACAATGGCTACATGGTGCAAAATGTGGGATGAAAGGAAAAGAATCCTGAACATGTTTCATATTTTATATATTTCCAGAGAATTCATCAGAACTTTCATTAGAACTTGTTGAAGAAATACCAGGAAATAAAGAAGCAGAGGTTTTGCAAAACCTCTGAATAATTAAAAAAAAATAAATTACTCCTCAGAAAAAGAAATCAAAACTTGTTTGGGTTGATTTTTGTTTCATGAAATCCCTTGGTTATTATTTCCCAGGTGTGCACTTACAGCATCAGGTTTCTTTATCACTTCCCTTTGAGCAGACCAAGAGTTGTTCCATAAAGAAGCACAAAAACATCATCAAAAACCTCTGGGCAAAGGTCAGTTCCGATCAAGTGAGCTCTGTCAGCATCTCTAGCAACCTGACAATAATAAGTGGAAGCAGGTTGGCAAGAAACATAACAGGATTGAAACCATCTTTTTCTTTCCTCTTCAGCATTTCTTGCTGTCACTAAAGGGCGTGGCTAGCCAGACCCTTACCCCTGTACTGCTGTATCAAGCCATGGTGGGCTGCCCTGTGCGCCACTTGTGAAAAACACAAGGAAGTATTGATGTCTGCAGGGCTTTGGATGAAGAGCTTGAGGCACTTTATGGTGTGAAATTACATCTGCAGCATGTTCCAGAGGTGTGGCAGAGGTCCATGTAGACATGACATAACCAGCTAGAACAGCCGAGCTTCACCAGAGACTGTACATGCTCATGCAGGATGCTGGCTTTGCAGTTGGTGGCTGCAAGTCCACTGTGTCTGCTTTTCATGGGTTGCCTATAGCTCTCTCCATTGTGTCTTCCTGAGGATGAGAGACCCTCAGGTCTCCTAGCCACATAGGAACTATACACCCAGTTCCTCTGAGGGGGCAGATCACAGAGTGACAGAATGGATAAGGTTGGAAGGGACCACAGTGGGTCACCTGGTCCAACCTGCCTGGGCTAGCAGGGTAATCCCAGAGCACATGGCACAGAATTGTGTCCAAATGGATCATAAATATCTCCAGTGAGGGAGACTCCACACTGTCTCTGGGCAATCTCAGTCACTTGCACAGTAAAATTGTTCTTCCTTATATTCGAGTGAAACTTCCTGTGCAAATGTATATGTGCATGATGCCAAGTATATGAAAAGCAGTAAGAAGGGCAATGATGCTGTCTGCACCTGTCTTCCAGGGCTGTCACAGAGATATTTGTACAATTACTCAGTGATAAGGACTACAGCTCATCTGACTGCACATGAGAAGAAAGCCTGCCAAATCTGCCTTTTCCATCTGTCCAAGAGCAAACCTCAGTGTGCCCTGCTGCAGCCAGAAGAGCCTGTAGCAGAGAAGATAAGGAAAAGCAGTCTGCTGTGATTCTCAATGCAAAACGGCTTGAGTTCTCATGAGTCACAGTTTGCTCTCACCCCTGACTGAAGGAAAATGCCTCCTGATGTGTCAGGAAGTTTAGAAAAGCAAGGACTCTAAGGATCTTCTCAAGGTATTTTGACATGCACACCACACTATTTGAACCTGAATAACAGCAAATCTGTTACCAGCATCTGTAGGGTGACACCAAAAGCGCTCATCACCGAGATGAGGGAAGGAAGGATTTAGTGCATGCCCACACATGTATGAGGAAAAAGGGTTAGAACTTCTGGAGTTCTTCGAAGTAGGTGGTTTTCTCTGCACACTGGTGTTTGACCCATGCAAATAAAATCTTCCTGTGTATTTTGGCCTTTGCAAATGGCACTCACACACCAATGTTCTGAGCACTTATTTAGGAGGGAGATCTACTCTACCACAGACAGTGCACCTGGAGGTTCCCTGGCTGTCTTGATCCACAGTGGCAGCAGAGCTACCTTGGAAAGACAGCAAGACTTTCTCTGCTATGGTCCATAACCAGCACTGGCAGAGGAAGGCAGCTTGGCAGCTGTTTCCTCAGCTTCTCTCACTGCTGTCCCGCTGAGGATGCAGGTGGGCAAGGACAAACATTCTCCACATGTGCTATGTCTTGATCTTGGGTGGTGTAGGACTCCTATGGGTGGAGTGGGGGACTCCTCCTAACTTCTTCATGTGTTAGTCATAGGTAAAACCCACATTTGGTTTCAATTTCTGAGGGCCCTGGGAAGGAAAGGCCAGGACACTGAGGGATGGATGTGAAAGCTATCAGACATGATTTTCAATCACCAGTACAATAAGTCCAGGCAAATCTACCACTGAAGTCAATAGGGGTCTTTTTAATGGCTTCAGCTGAGCTTGGATTCTTACTCTAATTGCGTGCCTACGCAGGGTTTGAAGACTAGGATTCCTCCACCAAAATGTAGGTATTTGATGGAGATGTCTGAGGTAGATGAGTACCAAGAGACAGATGTAGTCAGGCAGCAGGTCTTTGATTGAACCCATCCCATGCTGTTAACTGTGAAGAGTCAATAAAGGCGCTTAATCTTCTAATTTGGTGCCTTGAACAGTGCCCAAACCTAGTGGGAAGAATAGGTTGAAGCATCTCAGTACCCAACAGAAGCAGTGGGAAAATTATTGCATAATTTTCCTGTGCCGAACTTACTAAGATGAGGGTGGAAATGTGCAGGTGTTGCTGGATCTGACTTAGGGACAAAGAAGGAGTATAATAAATTAGAAAAGTTAAAATTAAAATAAACTTTTATTTTTATGCTTTATTCTAATGTAGCTACAATGTTAAGGATTTATTACCTGAGATAAAAGACTTAATTATTACAAAACCCTTTGGCAATTGTTTTAATAACATTAATCAAGATGAGCTCATTTAGTGCTAATAGGGGTGTTTTAAGTATTTTTATAGGATTTTCACTGAAATTCAGAATTAAATAATTGGGCCATTATTCTAAAGTGTTTTTGTCATCCCTCAGGGAAGTCTCAGTATCCTGGATTTCATCTGCTTGGTTTTATTTCCTCTCAAGCATTAATTCTGATTGCCCTTGACAGTTTTGAAGCACCTCCTCCCAGTTATAATTTGACCCTCTTCTGGACACTCTAAGGCTGGTTGCCCCTGATAATCTATTTTGTCAATGCAGTCATGGACAAGAAAGATCTAAAATACCACGTAATTAATGTGGTGATGGATGATGAGACAGGAAGGGGATTGATTGTTATTGGCTAAAGATTCTGATGAGTTGAATTTTTCCCAACATCCAGACTGGATAAGCAATTGGCTAATTAATTGCCCAGTTCTACCCAGTGTTTCCTTAAGTGAGCGTAATCTTTATGGGGCCTGTAGCCTTTGCAATCTGCAACACATTGGCAGTTGCTGAAGGCATTATGGAAGGAAGGCAAAGAGTTATGGACTTAGGTCACCCACCTGAATTTATGCTTTTAGTGCCAGCTGGTACACCCAAATGAATCTGGCACATCCACATGATGGCAGGTGTAATGTAGGATGTAGAACAGACCTTTGCCTTCCCTGACAAGCAGTTAGATGCCATGAGTGATCTGAAACACTGTGTTGTGGGCAGCTCTATTGAGCTCTACAGCTGTGAATCCATTTGAAATCAGGACTCCATTTATACCTTAACTGGGTATCTAGATTGTCACAGTCATTGGAGATCCAGTCAATGCAGTCACTGGCACCCAGCTCATCACTTGGCTGCTTAGCCACTATCTCTCTACAGTCAGATGAGTTGAGTCACCCTCCAGACTCTGGTAACTGCATCAAGAAGATCTCTGCTAACACACTGTGAACTTATGTGCCTCAGGCTCGGCTCAGCTGATTGAAATGAGATGCCTAGTGCCATGGTAGATACTCTAGACTATCCTGGCTTGCCTCCAGCTCTTTCTTCAAATAGAGACATGTCGTCTCTGCCAGCCCAATGAGGACATCTCAGACATTCTATGGCACCTAAAAAATTACAAAATGGCTACATATGGGCACCAAAGGCACATATGCTGCCTTTTGTCACACAGTGCAGGATGCAATGCTCAAAGTCATTTCAATACAAATGCTACAACTCTCTGAGTCATCTGTATAATGGCGTGTTCATTTATCTGATAGTCATACTGGAAGGTTTTATTTGACCTGGTCGGAAAGCCTGTATCAGCTATTACCGATTTTGATAATTGTTAGAGATGTTGCCATTTCAATCTTACTCAGCAAATTTTCAGGTCATATTCTACCAGCACATTTGATAATTCACATACCTAGGCTTCAAGAGTGACAGTAAAGGTTAACTGTAATACCTTTAAACATGAAATAGTGCATGTTTTTTCATATTCTTTGACTTTTCATAGTTTTATGACTGCTGTTTTCTATTTTTTCTCAGAATAACTGGAAGTTTCTTACTCCATTTCTCCTACTGATTCAAAATAGTACAGGCTGGTAGATATATGAGGGGATAAAAAGTGCAAGAAAGCATTCTTACTTTATATCTTGTCTGGAAAATAAGCTCTAAATTTCTTTGAGAAGATTATCCTCAGTGCAAAGATCTTGGCTCCGATCATTGTATCAAGCACAATAAACAATCTACATTACATACAGCAAACCTTCAGTTCCATAAATCCCATTTTCCAACACCTTATGTGATATCAAAGATCAGATTTTCTAACCAAAGTGTGTATATCATGTATAATATACATTTTATTTGGTTTCAACATAATACAACAATACATTTAAGATAGACAAATTTAACAATTTCTAAATTTTCATTCACAGAAGAAAGTTGAAAAATTACACCAAACAATATGACTCAGAATAGTTATTTTCAGGATAGCTTAATCATTGTGTAGGATCATTAAGATGTTGTATTTTTACTATGCAGAGCATCTTCATTTTTGTGTGCTTTATGATCCCACAGGTAGGTCTCAGGTTTTGCAGCACACATTTGAAAGGGCTTATGACCACAAATGTATAAGGAAATCAGAATCCAGGCAAAAATATCAGTATATGTATATGTTTATGTATATGTATCCTTTTTGCACTTACATAATTATAATAGTTCAATCTTTTACAAAAAATTGATGCATTAAGTTTTCATTTTAGGAGGTTACACTCTGTGCACATGGGTGACTTAACTGTTGCAGGCTGCAGCTGACATTTATATGTCTCTACTACAGCTGCATGTTACTGGTCTAACAACACCTACTGCATCCAGTCCTTGAAATTACTTAATCTTCCAAACACCTAACTCGATTTGAACTTTAGCTGAGCCAGAATTGACTAAAGATTTCAGGATTTCATCTGCAGCAGGTAACTGATGCACAAAAGGAGTTGAAAAATTGGCACCTCCTGTGCCTTTAATTCATGCCAGTGTTGCATCAAACAACAGTTGGAATAGCTATGCCTGCAGACACTAGTTGGTCATAATCTGGTGGGCTAGACCAGAGGAAAAGCAGCTTGACTAATTGTAACATTTGTTTTCATTTAATAGGTTTAGAGATTCCAAGGCCAAAAGGGAGAGCTCTGATTATCTAGTCTGACCTCACGTGGAACAGAGGCTTCACCAGGTGATTTCTGCACCGTCTGAACAGCTCTTCCCTGGGTCATAAAGAAACTCTCCAACCAGCTATATGGGTGAGCATTACCTCATGCAATATATTGGGCTGTATCCTGAGTTCATTTCACCATCTTGTAAATCCTGACAAGTTTCACCTGGCAGCCCAGGGCTTACACAAATGAAAGAGAAATATGAATTTGGTTCACCCTCCCTCACAACATGGTACCCAGTGAGAACTTTTCTTTACTCTCCTGAATAAAAAGTGTAAGATACATATTTAGGTACTTGTGTACATTGCTTTATTCTGAAGTGCAGTGTTTCAATGGAATCAATGATGTTGAGGTAACTGGCCCCTTGGTCCAATCATAGATTTTTGTGCTGTTTAGATGACAAGTAAGAATCTTCAATATTTTTATTGCAGTTTATAGATGTGTCTGACCTTCTGCATTTCATCCCTAATATTAGCACTGAAGCCATCACTTCTCATGTAATCAGAAACCTCCAAAAGACTTAATTTAAGTAAATACTATATCACTAAGCACCTATTTTCAAGCACTTTCAGAAGCTATGTGCCTACCTCCAGAGAGAAAAAAATTGAAAAGAATGACATTACAGACTGAAAATCCTTAATTGTAATTAGATTACATATTTATCCTTCCTTCTAAAAGCAAAATCAGCATATTTTAAATATAGCTAAATCTAATGTGACAATAAATAATTCAAGTGTAGTCACTATTCTAGATAGTATTCTGATGCTTAGAAAAACTCTGCATCAGTGCATCTAATTATAACTAAATAACAGAAAATGCTGCTATATTGTAGTCAGCAGGGGAAAAAGGGGCTAGGACAGCTAATGTCAATCAGGTTACTGGGTAGCTAAATCTCGGTTTCTGCCAGCCAAAACTTTTGGGGCCTACACTTGGCTGAGATCACCCGTTTTCTTTGACACACTTATTTGCATGGCTGTGTATTACGAGTTATGTCACAGATCTTTTTAAAAGAAAAGGATGTAGTTCCTTTAAGGCCTGACTCTAAAGTGGATATATGAAAATGATCCATGATGCTATTATCCCAACCACACTTCCCGAGTGATACTTTCTAATATCAGAAAAATTTGTTGCCATGGTGACTGGTCTGACCTGAAACAGTTCAGTTGATGCCGAGCTTCCTTTCCCTTCCCCAAAAAAAGGAGCTAAATATAATCTTTTGGAAAGGCAATTTTTCTTTTGATTAGTTAACGGCAATCTCTCTTGACCTGTTGTTTGTGCCATATTGGCTTATTAACACTCTCAGTTAGAACAAATAGAGAATTTAAAGAAAAGTGTGCTTGAAAGCAGGCTGCAGTTTTAACTGAAAATTATCCTTGTAAAAGGATGCTGTGCCCACTGGTCTCAGGTCATCATCTAATTTAGCTTCTTCTGAAAGGAAATGGAAAGTTGAAATGTGCCATTAAAATCAAGAATTCCAGTACTGGGTGAATTCAGCATTACCTGCCCACAGATAAAGTGGACAGTGGCATGTTAAATGCTTCCTTTGATCCTTAGTAATTTCATTGATTTGCCCCATCATTAGTGTGCATCTTTAATCCTCCACTGGATTAAAAGGTGACCTTTGCATGACCCTCAAGTGAAGACATGTTTTGCTGAAAATTTTCTTTTCTTTGAAAGGGTTGCTGAGAAGGCAGAAAAGTCAGGAGTGGCATCCTTCTGCAGCTCCATAGCAGCCGGGACACTAAAGGTGAAACAAGGGCTGAAATCCACAAAAGGCCACAGGTGTTGAGGAAGGATGTCTTAACAGTTTTTAAAGGCCAAGAATGAAAATCATGGCCCATAATCAGCCAACTATGATTTCACTGGTTAAATTTGCTGGGTACCTAGGGAAAGGCTCCAGCTGTTTAGTGTTGTCCAGCTTGCCTAAGGGGCATACCTGGGGTTTCTAAGGACAGTAGGTTGTAGAAGTTTATGTATACTACCTGGAGGTGAGAGCAGTCTGTCTTTAGAATGTATAGCAGACTTCTTCCCAGGTATCTTAGACTTCCTATAATTCTCAGATTACCTCGGTTATTAAATATTATTAAATATTTAGTAACTTCTGTTCAGGGATATTAGCTGCAGTCCAGGAGTGGAGTTTGGGGAAAGGATCTTGGGGCCTTTCTTGCCAACTAGTTTTAGAATGAAGCAGCATTGTGCAATGTAAAAGGGTATTGGGCCTCTTTTTCCTCGCCTCTCCAGTCACCTCTCATAGGTCATCCTTCCCACACTAGCATCCTTCTCCTCCTCCTGACTTAGCGCTTTCACCATCATGTTCCAGACTTTGATGTCATCCTGCTTTTTCTTTTTGGCTCAGGGCTTTTACAGGACTGGTGCAAATGAGGTTCTTACTTCCTGACAGGATTTCAAACTGTGAATTTTACCCTGTGCTTTGGAGATAAACTTACTGGCATTTACTGACATGCCTTTTAGGAATCAATTCATCCAGTGTGTGAGCCTCCAGGTCTGAACAGGGAAATGAGGGTCTGAATGCAGCACAGTGAGCTCAAAGAAATGTGGGAAGTGTCCCCAGGTCTCTTTGTGGGTTATGGTGTATTCTAATGTTGGGAGAAGCAACTAACTTGCTCTGTGTTCTTGGCACATCATTTCACCTTTCCAAAGTCTCTTTCACAAACAACAAAAGGGGTCTTATTAACTGCTGCTCAGAATATATCCACTGAAACAATGCCTGAATAGAAAATTAGGTTCTTAGCTGAAAGACTTTGATGAAGATCTTCTGCATTGCTCTAAATTTTCCCCTTTTGGTTGGAAAAATTCCAAAGCAGAATTGTTTGGCTTTGAGCCATGTTTAGCTTACAGGATTTTTGCTTTGCTAGATCTTTTCTCAGGAAAAGTTCATTCTGAGCACCAATATTTATATAAGACATTTCAGAAACTAGCAATGAAAAATGATCTTGAAATGTAAGAAGCAGTAGTATTACAACAGGGGACACCAGCAAGAGAAGATTTGTAGGGAAAAGAAAGTTTTTCAGCATATCATTTTATATAATTGGGGGGAAAAAAATGGGGATGTAAACCCCTCAGACCTCACTAACTTACAGAAAGGTCCTAGCTGGTAATAAAGGGCAAAGAAGTATGCCTTCAACTTATTCAGAATTGCTCTCCAGAGTCTCTAATTGCTCTCTTTCACACACACAAACATACACAAACAAGTTTTAAAACCACTTATCTTGAACAGGTCTGCAATCTGCCAAATACCATGTACTCTGAAAGGTTACAAAGGAACATGGGATTCCTCTTACCCCAACAAACTAACTGACTTTGACAGCTAAATTTCCCTTTAAATATGTTTAGAACTTCCTTTATATAGAAGTGTGAGTCATTCTGACAGATCTAATTTGTACTGAAAAATGAATGTGTTAAACTTATTAGCCATTCAGGTTAGAAAGACTGTAAACAGTAGACCGATGACATTTGCACTTGGTGTACTACAGTCTGTGTGCCTAAAAGTGAAATTATAAGTCAGTGAAAGACATGCTGAAGATTTGCTAGAAATGGTATCCTAATGCTTTTCTGCTCTTGACTTGATGTTTTCTTGGTATTTCATTTTCTATAATGAGGAGAATATGTATGAAAAATGGCCCTTTTTTAGCAGTCTTGTATTCATGCAGTGTATTCATATTTCCATCAGAACTAAACAACAGTATATAGCAATTTGTTAGAGCTAATAAAACACTGCATGATAGACCCAAAGATCTGTTTGAGTCTGAAGACCCATGAAGTGATACTTAAGGAGATGTTGAAGTTGCAACCTTTGTTTAGAGTCCTTGACTTATCTGAATCTGCCTTTGCTTCTGTGCTGAAAGCTTTCCTGACTTGTAAATAACAGTGAGTGGAAAGGATGTGGTACTCACAAAGTCAAGTGCAAATTACTTGCAAAATCTCTCAATCTCTCATTGTTCTCTGGTAAGAAAAGCTCTCCAGAAGGTAATTTAGAGGTGAAGCCTATCTCAGGTGCTCACACACGATGTTTAGTATTATTGGATGAGCTCAGGGTGTGAGAGGACTCCTCAGTCCAGCCTGCACATGCATCTGTGTTGGTTTGTCTGCGGAGAGCTGGCAGGTCCTGCAGGCAGGGAAACTCAGGCAGAAGTGTTCATGGGCTTTCTCCAAGCTCTGAGTCTACTGGTTGTACTATTGGATCAGGCACTTAGGACTCAAGCATTGCTGTGAGGGAGGACAGAGATCTTATTCAAACTGTGTGAGTCAGCTTTTGGCTTTGACTGGTCTTCTAGATTCCTAATAGGGACAAATAAAACTGGAAAATTCAGTTTAAAAATGCTGGAATTGACTCCTCTGTTCCCTTCATAATCAAAAAGTGGATGAGATCGTGCAGTGTGAGAAGATGTGCTTATTGTGCTATGGTCTTGGATGTCTTTGGAAACTGGTTGATAGCACTTTGGATCCAAATCAGCCATTGTTTCAGTAGGTCAGGCAAGTGTGGGAGCCACTAGCTAAAGTTGAGGCTGATCTTGTCAGTATAGACCTTTCCCTGTCTCCTTTCTTCAGCAACTAGCAGTTCAAGAAACTGTTCAAGAACCTTTAAGAAGCCTAAGCATATAATGTACAGCTCAATATTTCAATTTCCTTCATATTTATTTTATGGAAAATTCCCTATTGCCAAACAATTGAAGTACAGGGAGTATGGGGAGATATCTGTAAATTAGAGATATTTTAAGGTTTGCTTAGAAATTGTAGCCTTGTCACTGATACTTGAAAAAAATCTTCATAGCTCATCATCAAATCCAGTAAGTATATCTACAGTCAGGAAGGAAATGTCTGCTGAGATTATTTTCTAGTGCTGTGCAGACCCTCTTCATTTCTCTGGATTATGTCAGGAGTGTTAAAGAGAAGATAATGAGAATGAAGATTCCCTGTCAAATAATATCACACCAGAACAAAAGAGGATTAAGGGTGTATGAAAATGAACACTTATCTGATCTGAATGTGCCAATTCTTGAACCCTTGTATGGCTGACAGCTTTGGTGTGAGGTACGCTGCAGAGGACTTTGTTTTTCTTCCTTTGCTGAAAAATTTCTGCTGGGAATCTAATGCATTATTATTATATTCCATGGCAAAGGTTTGCAACCCATGGAACGAATAGTGAAAACATGTGACTCATTTGGAGCATTTCATCCTCTTCATGTGTGTGTGTGTGTGTCTGTGTACTTTCAGAAATGTTCCAAGTGTTGTGCATCACATTTGCCATCAGGCCAGACTGCAGCTCTCCAAAGGCCTCGAGGATTAGGACTCCTGTAAAACCGTATAGCAGAAAAAGATACAATTTTTATGTACAGAAACAGTACAAGCACACCAAGCTCATGTAGACATACAAATGAATCTAGGCGTTTTGGATATCTTTTTGTTTGGATATGACTATCTTTTTGGATAGAACTACAATAAATTATTAGTTTCATATTTTTACTATAGTGAATCAGAAAAGATAAATCCAAGTGAATCTGTGAGCTCTTGTTGCTCTGGGAATATAAAACTGATTTCATGTGGTGCAGCCTAAGATAGATTGTACCAAAAAATAAAATGAAACCAAATATCCCACCCAATATCTAACAACCCTTAAAAGAACATTTCTAGGGTTGCAGATGCAGAGATTTAAAAAATAACAACATACCAGAATGAATGTCATCTGTGGTTTTCCATTCACTTTCTTAGGTTACAATGTTGAATTAAATAGTTACATATGATTTTTCTCACTTTGCCAGGGGGGTGAATCAGACTTGCGCTGTGAAGGCATCTGTTGTCTGTTAAATCCCCTGACTCATTTGTTGCACAAGTTGGAAGATGTGAGATGAATGAGGTGAGGGAGAGTAAGGAGAAAGAGGGTTGTCTGGTGGCTGAGGTAGGTGGATGTCACTCAGGAGAACTGGATTTCACCCCTGCCTCTGACACAAAGATCATATCAGGAACTGCAAATCTTTTAAACCAGAGTTATTTTCAGCCGTGAAGAAGATTGATCTTCCCATTGCACAGATATGGATTTCAGTTCCTTTGCGGATTTCCCTGTTACAACCAAGCTTTTTCTGGCCTTCCTGCTTTGTCTTTGCTCTAGAGAGCATATTAGTGAGTTGAGTCCCCTCAATTCCATGCCAGCACCTAGGCCTTTACCTTACAGGGTCTTTGGCACTTCCAAAGCTCAGGACAGGGCAGATATTTCCTGGAGAGGTGAGGGTACAGCCTGTACACAGCAACCAGTGGAGGACCATCTAGCTCACCAGTCTCATGATCTTTTTCCCAAGTTTTGCGAAGTAAAGAAGATCAGATTATGCTCATATTCAAGAGGTTGGAGCTGATGTCCTTTTCCCAGCAATGCCTTTGTGCTATCCCATGGGGATCACTCAGTGCTTACCAGCAGTACTGCATGGGAATGAACTTGGCTGCTGGATATAACAGGGATGCTGCTAATTTCAGACATGTACTCTAGCAGGGAATGGGACATAGTCAGGGAAGAGGCTGAACTGAAAGACTCTGAACTTAGTTTGCAGATCTGAGGACAGTTGTGTTTGTCATTTCTGCTCTTTAGGCAGAACTGTTGTTTTAATCCTGTTCCAGTCCTTTTACAGTCCCATGCCCAGCTTTTCACTTAACAATATGGAAATCTCAGAAAATTCAGGTATGCCCCATTTGGGGATTCATATCACAGTCTCACTCTTTTCCTTTCTCAAAAGTTTTCGCTCACCAAATATTCAGTCAGTGTTGGTCAGCCCTCAAACTTCTTTCCATGACCTTCAATTCCTCTGTACTAGCATCCAGTTTCTGCAATGAGGTTCTCCTCCCATCCTTGTGCACTCCTGAGCACAGCTTCTTTGCACACAAACAGTCCCATCTTTCTCCTCAGCGTGACTGTGGCCACTGTTTGGACCTATTGCACACCTTACTGTTCCTAGGCTCTAGCCCCTATTCCTCTTCCACACTTCCTAGTGTGCTGGACTCTTCCCAGAACAAACTTGAGGACAGAATTTTTAGCAGGGCGTGCAGCAATAGGACAAGGGGTAATGATTTTAAACTAAAAGGCAGATTCAGACTAGATACATGGGAGAGATCCCCAGACAAGTTGTAGATGGCTCATCCTTGGAAGCATTCAAAGTCGGGTTGGACAGGGCTCTAAGCAATCCAACCTAGTCAAAAATGTCCCTGCTCATTGCAGGAGGTTTGGACTGGATGGCCTGTAAAAGTCCTGTCCAACCCAAACTGTTCTATGATTCTATATTTCCACGGATTATTCCCTGTCTCTGTTCCTTGACACCAAGGCCTAGAGTTCTCCTTCAGAAAAATTCACATTTTGCCACATACCTCCTTTTCCCGACAGCCTTTGTTCTCCTCTTGTCCAACAGGAGGTAGGTATCTCCCTTCTCTGCGATGCTCTGTTTCAGCAGTGGGTGGACTGAGAGTACAAGAGATATCAGTTTCCTGGGGTCACATCCAGTGCCCAAGGACTGCTCCAGCTCCAGACACATGGGGACAGCCACTACAGAGGAAAACTGATTTCATTCCTATAACCAATTCTGCACAATACTATTTTTTTAAAAATTCCTTTCCTAGTGACTGTGAAGCACATATGATTCAGTATATACAGAAATTGCAAGAAGCTGGGACATGCTCAGTAAAGACAGACTGCCTGGGGATTCTGGCTGTTAAATTCTGGCAAGTCTTCATGAAGTATGTGCAAACTACAACTTGTCAAAGACATGTACATTTTTAGGGTGTAGAAAGAATAAAAACGAGTAAATGAGGTTTGTCCTTAACAAAAGCCACACTTCCACCACACAGGGTTCCTGCTAAACACAGAATTCCAAATTCAGCAACATTTTTTAAAGCATTGTTTAGCAGTTCTTTTCTTTTCTTTCTTTTCTTTTCTTTTCTTTTCTTTTCTTTTCTTTTCTTTTCTTTTCTTTTCTTTTCTTTTCTTTTCTTTTCTTTTTTAGCCATTTCAAAAAAAAAATAATAAGGTAGCATGCAAGTGTTTCACACTTTTTCAAGTGTGAAATCTCAAAAATTTTCTCCAAGCTTTGAATGAAAACATGGTTTTACAAAATCAAATGTTAGGCAATCTTAGCTGGGATGAAGGGAAAGATATGGAGCTGAAGCACAAAAGGACTTGTTATGTATGTTCATGTCCATTATGGAGCCAAAAATTGTCTTGGAAGTCAATTAGACACTCTCTAATGCTTGTGCTCAAGTAATCTGACTAAGACCATACAGGCCTTACAGATACAAAGCAAATGCCATCCCCATTCTTAAGTGTCTCTTTTAGGAGTCAGATCCTTATTCCTTTGTTCAATGAGGAGTAAAGACTTTAAAAGGAATGGAAAAAGTGAGTACATGGTATCCTGCTGCATTCACCAAACTGCAGTGGTGGTTCAGAACCTCTCAACGGCAGTGACTGGCCGTGTGCAGCCTTGTGGAGGAGTGGCACCACCTCTTTGGCATGTGCAGCTGAGTTCTGGGAAGCCGCAAATGGGGCTGTTCACATCTGTCTGGCTGTGAAGCTAGTCTGAGAGGAAGAGGAGAGGGAGACCTCATAGCTCTACCACTAAGTAATTTTTGTTATGGAAACTTATTTTTAATTTGTTCCATACGACTCTTGGGAAAACGAACCATTCAAGAAGTTTATCATAGTTCTAGTCTAGATAAACAGCTCAATAAAGAATGGAAAATATGTATTTTGTCAGAAGGCACCACTAAAAATACTCACATATGGCAATGATTTCCTCAGGATTCAACAAAGGGTTGGCTCAGGAGCCTTCTCCTGCAGATACAGATCAGATTTATCACTGTGGTAATGTCACCTGACTTGTACGATGTTTAAGCTATGAGTCAGTAGAGCAGAAAGACATAGCTCTCCAGCATGTACAGTATTTATCCTCCCCTTTTCCCCTCACTGGCACTGGTTTTGTTTTTAACATTATTAAGGAGTGATTCTTCATAGCTAAGGTTACAAATGAGTTTGTCTTAAAAGTTTGTTTTGGCTTCTTCCTACAACCTACCCTGCCACTCCAATACTACAGGACCTTGGAGACCATAATCCCAATTGAGAACAAGATAATCCATTTTTTCAAAATGTGAATCAAATGGAAGGCTTGCTGGATTCCATTTCTCTGAATATGAAATTGTTCCCACACCAGAAAGAGAAGTCCTCTTTGTTTTGCTGCTTTGTCCATCTTCAAGGAATTAGCAGAGACTTGCTTTATTTCTCTGTAGGATGTTCTGGATGTTTCCCCATCATCCTGAAAAGAGATCTCCTGTTTTACTCATCACAGTTTAAAGACAGACATTGGCTAGAATAAGAAAAAAAAAACTCAATAAAAAAATGTCAGTGTTAGTTCTTTGTAATGGATGAACTGAACAGACTGTGGATTGAGCCCTTAAAGCCTGCAGGCAAGTCATGTAGATCTAGATCCACAATTTTTAAGATCTATGTGAAGAAGACGATAAGCCTAATAAAGAAATGGGACTAACTAAACAAAAACTTTCAACCTGAAGCCACTGAAGTTGCAGACTCCTCTGCTGGGCCAGTGTAGCTCTGTATGTGTTGTGCAGCTCTGTGCCCAGCATGGTTCCTGCTGGGAGCAGCTGGGAGCTGGAGGAGGAACAGGGCAGAGCAGCACCCAGATCCTGCAGGGTCCACATCTGCCAGTCAGGGACCCCTAACACCCTGTCAGCACCTACCTGCTCCTGACACATAGCCATGGCAGCATCCTTCTGCTTTCTCCACTGAAAGAGACTGTCAAGTGTGAGAATAGCACATGGCCTTCCTCCACCCCATCTTTCCCACTCTGAATTGAAAACTTCTCGTGTCTAAGACTGAAGTGCCTCAGTGCTGAGGAAGGTCTGGAATTAAAAACTTTAAATCTTTCTCTTTTGCTGTTGTTGTATTTCCTTTCACCTCACACTGTCTGTAACAGGCAGATTGAGAGGGCAATTATTTTCTGATGTACCAGTTTTTTATACAAAAACTTGGTAGAAATTGTGGGAGCTTAATACACATACATCCTATTTGTCATGTACATAAAAATTTGCTATTGTGGTAGATGACATATAAGTAGCTTTTTACCAGATTGGTTTCCCTGAACAACAGTGGAGAGCATCCAAATTCAGTTTAATGTTTAAATATTTTGGTGTAGTTTAGTATATTACTGTTACAAGCTGCAGAGATCTCAGTCTAGGCTTGCAAAGAGTAAGGTTTTCGTATCTGAGGGTTGCTCAATCAGCACAATCCTCACATGCACCCGTAACACTGGCAGACTGACATACCTGGGACATGCCCCACTTACCAGGTGCAGTTCACAGGCAGCCTATGCATAAAGTCACAGAGAATTAGGGCAGAAAGCATTTCAGGAAATTGCTTATTCCAGGCCCCCAGCCCTAGATCACCAATACGTTTGACTCTTGTGAGTTATTAAGGTGACCTGTTTCTAAAGATGCCTCACAGCATTCCCAGGCAGTCCATTACACCAGGCTCATAATTTTTTTCTTGCTTCTTCTTTGCACTGTCATTTAAGCTCACATGCTATTTTATTTCCCACCCATAGACACAGAGAAAAGAATACTCTTTCCTCTTTGCAGCTGCTTTTTTGTGTTTGAACACAGTTGTTCTGAGGCTACTTATCCTCCTTTCCAGTCTATGCAGCTACTTTTTTTCCATTCTTTCCTGGTAAGCCCTGTAGGCAAAGTCTGACATACATCTTCTGATGAAGGTAATGGATCTTGAAGTAGATTAAAAACTTTAGACATTAGTTAAAAAGAAAATAACATGGCACCACCATTGTGATGGGTTCAGCTGGACACTGCTCAACCCGAAAACAACTTCAGTTGACTACTCCAGATGTAACAGATTAATTGATGTCAAATGAGGCAGCACTACAGACTTTTAGCCCAGAAAGGGCTATCCTGCAGTAGGAGAGTTCCCTTTGCAGAAATGGGAAATGTACACTAACATCAACATTAGAGTTGACACTGCTACAGTTGAAGAATATCACAAGATAGACCAATTCAAGCCATGTGACTGTCTCAAAATAGTGAGCTTTAGAAATGAAGAAGCATTATTAACTACTCTTCCTTGCCTTTGGTTTGCAAGCCTGCAGGAATAACATAACATAACATTTCCAAGATATCTCCTGGAAGCCTCTGTGAAAGAGACTGAAAACTGAGATACTTGTCTAATCACTTGGCTCCAGAAATAGAGTCCTTGGGAGAACACCAAATGTTGTAATTACATTACCAGCATAGGTGTCATAACATTTTGTTTCTTCCTGTGTGGAAAATGAGAAATTTGCAGTTGTTGATGAGTTCTTGGATAGGAAAAAGGTGATTCACACAGGAGCCTGAACAGTCTTTTCTCAAACATCAAGGCTGAGTCATCCCTACTCATCGCTGTGATGGATTTCAGATTGCTGAAACAATTGTTTGACATGAAGCCAATTCACATTGCAACACCCTGTGCCATACACAGTGGGCCCAGGGGCATCTTAAGATTTGTCTAGGCATAGAATCAGCAGAATCTAGGCTGAGCTGAAACATCAGATGGAAACGAATCCTCCGAGGGATGTTCCGGCTTATCATTAACTTCCACCAAGTTCATTGTGAGATGTCAGAACCATCAATAGTTAATACGAGAAATATCAGATAACCATTAGTGAAAATTTGCGGGCATTTACACTGGCATATCAGATTGCTGCAGCACTAACTTTAAGAGATGTTTTGCTTGCTATTGATTAGAATTTGGAGGAGGGAGAAATACTCAAGACAGAGTTACAATTATGTGTGATGGATCTCAAAGTAGCTCAAATATTTACTTAATACATGATAATTTAAATGAATTAGACATTAGTTTATAATTGCAATCAAAATGTGTTTTCCCTAAGACTTTAGCAGTTCTAATGATTCTTTAAGTGTAAAGAAAAGCCTGCTGCTTGATTGAAACATGTCCAAAAGACATCACAGCTGACAGGAACTTGAATTGGTCTTCTGCATTCATTTCTGATAGCAGAGGCAACATAATCTGACAGCAGATGTTAAGCAGGCAACGTTTCTCTTTTGCTCCTAGGAGCAGCTGACAAGAATCTGTAGCCTAACTTAAAACAAATAAACAAACAAAACCACCGCCAAAGTGCTCCAATTAAAGTGGCTTACTTCTTTGTAGAAAAATATAATTTAAAAACTCAACAGGGGCAATTAACATGTCCTGATAATTTGCAGAAGTGAGTCCTTAGGTATTTTGCATTGCTTGACAAATTTTAATGTTTCTGTTCTCTCTATTCTATCATTCTTGCTCGACCATTCTGTTTAATTGTGCCAGAATGATCTACAGCTCCTGAAGCTAAGGACCCCAACAATGTTTTTGCCTTTTAGGCAGGAATATATGATCCTTTCTTACCTCAAGAGCCTCCTGAACCACTCTTTGAGCTTGAGTGTAAATCTGTATTTATCTCTCAATTGTACAATGATATATTTATAATTTATCCCCTGTAAAATGGGTTTGTTTCCAAAGGGGGGATTAAAACCTCTTGTCCCAGTCCTGGTTTATCCCGATAACCAGAGCAGCCCATGGCCTAATGGTTAGAATTTTTAGCTGTCAGCAGAAGACTTTGCTTTCATCTTAAGATATCAAGTGTCTACACCAAGGTGTTTACTTGTGCTAGAAGAGTCTAACTTCAGTGATAGTCTGTGGAAAGACTGCTGTAAAAGAAGCCTAAAGAGCAATTTAGATGCCCAGCTACTACCTGCCTGCTGTAGGGTGTAACTCTGCTGGGTGTACTGACTAGCTCTCCAGTGACTACAAAGGGAACTTAGGCACCTCCAGTAGACATCTACTTTCACTTAGGTGCCCTAGGTTTGAGAAGTACTCCACCTGGAATGCTCCAGCCTGTATTTTGGACAAGACATCCTCTACCACTGGAAATCCTCTAGAATATGTATGCACAACATCCATATGGAGTTCAAAGACATGATGCAGGCATTAGGAGAGAACTCCATCTTTTTGGAGTTGATAGCAGCAGTGGCAGTAGGCCAGGTAGGTAGCACTATATGTCCATGTTTGGGCACATGAACTGAGCAGGAAGGATGGGATTTCTTAACCCAGGTGTAACTACCCACCACTTTCTGAGACATCTTGTGGCCTTTGAGGGATCACAGATGAGAGGAAACACTTGTCTGGGACATAAATCCTTCTGGAGATATGGGTAAAACCATGGCTTAAACTCATAAAGTGTTACTAGATGCCAATGTCCAGGGAATCAAGTCCTAGTCTGAGAGCTGATTTAGGTAGGTTAGTCCCAGTGTAATTCCCATATGGAGAAGGGAGAACTGTAGCTAGATTTCCAAGGTCTCCACCCAGAATGTAGTTTTTCAGTCCTGGGAAGAAGGGTTTAACACACATCCCTCAGCATGTCCTGCAGAGCTACTTGCAGAGGCTCCCATCGAGGGCCAGCTTTATGTGGAGCCTTTTCTTAAGCATGATTTGTCGTCATCTGCTCTGCGAAGCACACAGAGGCATCCAAACTTGGTGCTCTTTTTATTCTGAAATTCAAGAAAAGTGAGACCTTTTTCTTTATTTGCTTATTTATTTACTGCTTAGGATGTAGCTTGATCTTTCTGGTGTCCCAAGCACAGGCACAGAAATACTGCATTAACACAGCCACAGTTAATTATTATGAATAGGGGAAACCATGGTACATGAACCACAATGAGCTTGTACATGGAACAGAGCACACTTCTAGGATCAGGAGATCAATCCCAGTTTTTGAATCTATACCAGAAGTGGTGCTGATTTAATTTACAGTAGATTAAATATCTGACTTTGGTTAATATATTTTTATTAGAAAGACTTTTCCTGGAATCCTGGGTATATTTTAATTGCTGCAAAGCATTAATTAGCAATTAGTTCATTAGTAAGGACCAGAGTTACAGTGACTACAGGGTACAGGAAGGTTTTTTAATATTTTTCTCAACTAAGATGGCAGAGCCTTTGTACCTGTCCACTGCAACTGTCCTGTGTTATTGTCCCTTATTTCTTAGGCCTGGTTCAACACTTTCAGAACATGAGTTTTGTCTTGCAGCTAAAACCAATTGTTCCTCACCTAAAAATATTTGAAAGAATGCAGTTGGATTTTAGTTGCAATTGCAGCAAAACATTTTTATTTTGGAAAACTCAACATTATAAATAATCCAAAACAGATTTCAGTTTTCACATTAAAAATTAAAATCAAATAAAAGAAAAAAATATCTAGCAGATATATAAAAATCTTGAAATAATTTACACTCTTCCTCCAGGTGCTAAGGAAAAGAAAAATCCAGCTTTTTCCTGGCTCTTTCCTCATATTTTCAAGATGTTGGTGCTTCTCTTCAGTTGCAGTGAAAGACTTTGAGCCTCTGAGCAGCACTGAGCTTGGGGCAGGGTCGTTAATGATGCCGCCCTTGCTAGAAATCTCCTTCCTTTGTGCACTGGATAATGCCAGAGCACAGAGTAGCCAGGGGGAGCACATGCTGCAGCTGGCAAAATCCTTCAGTTACGGGTCTGTGCTTCTGTCCTGGGTGATGCCTTTAGGTACATGGCCCTTATGAGCTCCTGCAGGAACACTGGATCATTACTTTTTCTCTTAGCTTACCCGCTGCCCTGGAGCCACAATTTACAGCCCATAATGCCTGCACTTTGGTAATGGAATGACCCAGAAACATTAAACATTATTATTATTACTGTAGAGCATGACCATATGAATAAACTCAGAAAACACCCTCTTCATTCTACAGTGACAGATCATGCATTTTGGGTGATTTCTGCATCCCAAAATCATTGTCTGTAAAAAAATGACGATGGTCGTGATGACCAATAGCTGTACAGTGAGCTATTCATTAAAATGCCTTGCTTCACTACTCCACCACATACCTTCATGTAATTCCACTCCAAAAAACCTCAGACAACCCCGTAAAAAAGGGTTGCACCCCAACCAGCAAAGTCTATTTAAAATCTATGGCTCACAGTACATCCTCAGAGCAATTTTGGGATGATATTCATGCTTCATTTAGCTCTGCATTTTCTTCTCCAAGAGATTCTATTGAACATACTCAGGGTTTAACAGTTTCCTTTCCAGGCAGGAGTGATGTCAAGATAAGAAAATGTTAATATTCACAAAAAAACAATGTACAGGCTGGCCTCTTTAAGCAGCAAGCCTCAGGTTGCTTTCATGACAATACTACTGATCTTAAGGGTTCAATTTAAAATATTAAATTATGACTGTCAGTTGGATAAAAATGTCTTTGTTTCCCAAATCTGTTCTAAGATAACAGCACAGTACCACAACTGAAAGTTGTAATTATGAATTTTTGGTTAGGATGCTGGCCTGAAAAAGCAGAGTGTTCGCATTGCTCTACATCCCTTTCTTTACCTGTAGAGACTGTGCCGACCAGTGATCTATTCCACTAAACCCATCTGAGGCATAATTGTTTAGAAATGATGAAGTTGTATACATTGCAGTCTAGCATGCTGTGCACACACAAAACCTAGAATATTTTCTGCTACCTGTAATAGTAATGCTCATCAAATGAGCAGTGAGTGTTGTAAGTTCTCATTCACTCAGAATGCCCTCACGAACCAAATAAAGCCCCACCTATCTTGAGAGTGAGTTCAAACAAATTTGTACACATGTATGTAAAAAACCAATCCTCTCCTTCTAATAGTAGTCACATAAAGAAAGTGTTTAGGTTCATCATCAACAACAAGGAATACTTCTTTACAGTAACTACCATCATGGACTTTTCATGGAGAAGCCTAATTCAGTGTGCTTTCAGGGAAGAATATTTGAAATGAAATGTCAAGAAAATGGCTAAACGCCCTCCCTCCCTGCCTCCCTCCCTGCCTCCCTTTTCTTCTTCAAACATACATCTAGAAATTTCTATGGCTAGGTCTTCATGTGAATTTTGAGTAAGAGTACAGCCAAAACTTCTGATAAAAAATGCAAATATGTCTTCAGTGACTTTATTCAACTTAATTTAGTGGAAATCTGGGTTAGGGCATATCAGACCACTGTAAAGATACATGAGAGCCATGAGGAAGAAAATTCCAATCATTAAATGCTTGATTTAAGGAAAATTCTTAATCTAAATGTCAGTAGTAAGAATTCTGAACCTAAGGTTACACATACGTTTGTGTGCCTGGTTGAATCAGGACTCTGGGTTTATATTTACAGGACTGAATTTCAGTTATTTTTTCCCATCTTTTTGTACAGTAATAAGTAGCCATTCAAACTGATATTCTCTCCAGTGTCCATATAAATGTCAAAACATTTTTCTTGCAGACTACGGAAAACTCATTAATATTAAGAAGTTACTCAACTCCTAAATGATACACAAACCAAATACCAGTGAAACTACCGGTGGTCAGACACCTAATTGATTGTGGTGTTATGGTCCATGGAGTCTGCCTTTGTGGCATATCACTTACATGGATGATTTTGTAAGAACTAGCCTCTGTGAATCAAAATGAGATGACCATCCAATATTAATTTTTGTTCAGTTTAGCTTAGGTGATCTCACATACTCCGATTCCATCACTGTAAGTACAGATTATAAAAAAACCCAGTGCAGATAGTGACAGAGAGGCATTTTCAAAATGTTCTCCTTTGGAAACTCAGAAATATGTTTTTTTTTTTTCCTGTTCACATCTGTCATCTCAGTAGAGATGATGCAGCAAAACAAATATTCCTACTAATTTGATTTCTGTCATCTAATATTTGGCCATGACTCCCTGGCTAACTCCTACAGCAAGAGATTCCCAGCTGGTCTCTCACTGAAGCACAAAATTATTTAGTTGCTGTAGTGTGATCAGACTGGGTGCATTCAGCATGACGCAGCTAAAGGTAAAATAATATGAAGGTCAAGAGAATATTAGCAAAGTTTTGGAAAATGAAAAGTCACATGAACTCTTAGACAGTCAAAATTGTCAGGATTCCATAATTCATGACATTTTAAATCATGCTCAAGTTTTCATACTACTGATATACTTTTCAGTTTACTTTTCTGACCAGGGCCTGCAGCACATAATCTACTGGATTAAATAGCTCTTGGTTTTCTTAGTGGTTCAATCATTTGGATTTTTTAATCTCTGAAATATGAAAAATGAAGAAAATCACCAATTTCAGCTTCAATTTCCCACCTCTGTTTCTCTGGGTGGATGGAATTTTAAGAACTGAAATCCTGTAATTGTTTGAAGGATCCTCCTAATTTCCATTTTAGGTGTTCCCCTGGCTAGAGTATACAAGCTGTTAACCCGTTGCTTGAGAGGAGTAACTTCTAGCAGTAACAACACAAATCCTAAACTTCCAGAAGCTGGGACCTGTGCTCCTTGCAGTGCTGTAGCTCCTTTGAAGCTACCATATGACTTGCACCAACCTCAGTAGTGCCATCCAGTACACAGATCATCACTACCCAGGAAAACCAAAATGTGTTTATGACCTCACTGAAGTCCAAATTACTTGTTATCAAGCCTCATAAAACGTCATGGCTCACTGAGATCTCAGAAAAACATATTAACATCACAATTATTATTCCAGTAAAAGTGCCACCTTTCTTAGCAGACAGGCAAAGGACTGGATGGACACTGGCTTGAATTGCTCCTTGTTGATACTGGTTTGCCAGTCAATAAGGGCTCCATTCAATAGAGTATCAGAAGCCAAGAGAGAATAAGATTGTCAGGGCATCCCTGTCTCTTCCTCTGATAAATTACATTTTTGAATTAAACTGTGTGGTGAAGAAAAACAACTACGAATTCAAGATGTCGCTGAACCAACATTTAAGAAATGTTCCTTTTGTGCAGAATAGCTTGATCAGATGTCTGACTGCAGGAATCCTCTTCAAAATCCCCCGTGGGAGAGAGGGCCCTTACAGCCAGGGTCTTGCAGCCTCCCACGGCACCTACAGCCTGCAGCCTTGGGGCACAGCTGCTTTGGATCACACATCTCTTCTCCAGGGCTTTTCTTCAGAGGCTTCTTCATCGACTAGAGACCAGAATGACCACAAATTCATCAAAAACAGAATATATATATATATTTAATCTAGCTTCCTGTCCATAATTTGACAAAATAAATTTTTAAAGAACAAAAGCCCAGCAGCACCCAAGACATAAGAACAGATATTTGCTTTTAAATTATTTTCCTAAGTGCCAAAATACTTGTGAAGCTATGGGCATAGCTTCATAATTTAAAAATAGAGAATAAACCTTGTAGGCATTTTAGCAGAACAAGAGCATGATATGAGGGAGAGATGATAGAGAGAAATGTACTGATCATGATGCATTTTCTTGTTGATAGAAGCTGGCTAGTGGTACCAAGTAGACATATGTCTGAATAAATGGTTAGCATCAGCATATTTTACTAGTACTTAATTGACATATCATTATCTAGGCTTCTTTTTATATTCCTTTGCTGTTAGGGATGGGTCCTTTTGGAAAGAATTTCTATTTTTCTTAGTGTTACTTATTACAGTAGGGGAAAGACGAGTCATTTGGCACCTTAACCTTTTCCAAATACATGAACAGCTCAGCCTTCCCATTCAACCAGGGAGTGAGAAGGGGCAAGAGAAGGGAAAGTTATGAGGCAGAAAGTGGAAAGCTGGTAAGGGGTGGAAAAAATGAGTTAGCTTAACAGATGTGGTAGAAAAGAGAAAGAAAAGGGTTTCTCTAAGAAAAGAGAGAAAACAAAAGGTTTGAACTAATTTAGAGTTTCCTATTGTAATTTCATAAGGTATTCATAAGGTATGCCATGGTGATGAGTACAGCTGAAATATCTAAGCACTCTGGGATGGAATATATTCAAACAAAAAGGATAATTAAAATAGTGCTTATTTAGAAGAGGGATAATGTCTCAGTTCCAATGCAAATGAGCATAGTTAAAGGATCACTTGCCTTTTTATGAAAATGAATATTGAAAGTTTGATGAGAAACTTGGGAGAGAAACATTCTGGAAGTCAAAGCAAATGCAATCTCTATATGCAAATGAAATCAATTAATTTTAGCAGCCATGTATGAGTGTAAATGAGAAAATCAATGATTTTCAAAATCTAGTAATTTGATAGCCATTAGTCTCATTAGACTTCCTTTTTCAAGCTTAATTATTCAAAAATACAACCCGATTGAAGTGTGGCTTGAAAAGGACACATTCTAAAATTAATTACAGTAGCGATTTTCCCTGCAGCATGATACAGTGGCAGTATACAGCTTTGTAGATAGAAATATGGGCTTTTTTTTCTGGATTTTGATGAAGAGTCCAGCAAATCTCTGCAGATCACCTAAACACCTATGAAGAAACACGTGAGTCAACCACTGAAGCCCATGGAAGCCATATTATTTGTACCTTATGTGGATCAAGTCCTTGATTTCAGGGAGAGTTTCAAGGAAGAGTCCAAGCTGAGCAGAGAGGTGACCCTGTGCAGAGAACAGGCCAGGCAGCACAGCACCCTGAGGGCTGTGAATCCAGGCACTGGCTTGCAGGGAGGGTCACCTCTCCTCAGCTGTCTCTAGGGCATGAATTTCTGCCCATCATCTTTATAATAATCTCCTGGCAGCAGCACTTACTCAGGAAATGGTGCTGTGACATTTGTGCTATTTGTTAATCTGGAGAAGATTTAAACAGATTATGACTGTAAATTTGGTGGTTTTGAGAATTATCTGTGAACTTGATGAGCTATAAAGCATCTTTAGTCCAAAATAGCACGGTATACATTTCCCCCTCTTTTTTAGCCATTCAAGATAGGATTTACTGTTTGCACACTTTAATCTATAAAGAGAATGCCTCTTTTCTGTCTGTGAGGTGCTGGTCTGGTTTAGCTGAGTTCATCCCGTTGAACTCAGACACAGGCTAAAACAGATGGCTGCATCCAGACTGCCTGTCAGCCATGGCCCTTGGCCTTTGCTAACTCCAGAACTGTGCCAGTCCCCAACTGGGAATTGTTTGGATGAATTCTGCCCAGCTCAGGATAAAATTATGCCAAGTAATTTTAAAAATTTGTCAGCATTTACAATGAAATTCATATTTTCAGGACACCCCTTGGCACCCTTTTATTTATTAGTGCTGATGAACTTTACTAAATAAGTTATTCCCAAACTTTTAAAATCCATTTCTCATAGGAAGAAGTGTGATTATCCAGATTCCTAGCTGCATTTCTTCACCCTGTGTGAAGATATGCCCTAAGGCATTTCTGAGGACCATGTTATGATAACTCACTCCACTGCTGCAACACTTGCCTATTGCCTCTTCTCTGTCCTCTTTCACTCCTTGTGGTCTCCCCTGACTTCCCTCCTCTGCTCTCACCTCCTACTCAAAGTAATCAAGATACAAGGAAGATGTACTTTCAGAGGCCAATTAAACACAGCAGGGCACCAGCTGAGATGAGGAGCTGCAGTGAGTGAATTTAAATCAAGCTGCAGTTTCTGAGAGGTGATCTCTGTACCGCCACTGGAATATTTGTTAACAGTGGCAAAGGCTGCAGGCGGATCTGCACACCACCAGGGAGGCTAAGCCTTACTGAGATCACTGTGTGACCCAGAAGTGTGAGTTCAAAAAAAAAAAAAAAGGAAAAAAATGTTCAAGCTATAGCTTGTGAATCCCAAATATGTCTGCAAAATTTTGTACTGAAATCTTCCATGTGACAGGCAAATGAGGAGAAAAAGAGAAAGAGGAACAGTTGGCTAAACCACAATGTTCACATTTATATAACATGTGATTGTAACAGCTCAGGATTGCAGAGGATTTAAAAAATAATTATTTTCTATGTGAGGCAGCTACTTTTCAGTAGTGGCATTACCATCTGATGTCTGTACTCTCTGCTTTGCAGAGACAGTTTTCAGACACCACTCCACTGAAGCAAAGATGCTTTAGAAAGGAAGGAATCAGCACAAGCCAATGGATTTTAGTCTGGTCACAATTTTGAAGATGACCCAACATTTCAGCCCTTGCCATAGAGCATCTCCCCCACCTGCACTCTCCCATTCTTCCACTGCAAAGCACTTGATGTTGTGTGGCATGAGGCAGATCAGGAGAGCTGTGTGCCCACGTGTGCTGCCTGCACTGTCCCTGACCCTGGCTTGAACCCCTGCTGCTGCCTGGCCACTGGCCAAGGGGCCAGCTCTCATCTGCCTTTGGGGCCAAAGCTGCATCTGTGCACAGCAGAGCTGTAGGGTGGCTTAGGAGAGGAAGTAAATAATTCATCAGCTGTCTCTGCAGCACCGAGCTAGGAAATAAAAGCTCTTCTTTCCCAGATATCACCAGGTCAGCTAGACAGAAGAATACCCTTCAAGGTTGTTCACGATGCCTTATGGCATTGAATACAGTGGGAATTTTGCTTTTGTGTTTTGTGCCAGCAAGCTGAGAGACTGAACAGACATGGGATTCTCCAAATTATCATCTCAGTTTGCAGTATGCTTGATTCTGTCTCATGGTGAAGGATGTTTTATGTACTGCATGTCCTGGACTGCCCATACAGAGACACATTTACTGTGGGCTGCAGAAGAGACTATGGCTATCTTGGACAAACAAGAGAAAATGAAATTGTAATGGCATCTCTTATCCTATCTCCTGTGATGTTTGCAGGGGTCATGGCAAGGGAATGTATTTCCAGAGCATGGACTGTACCATCTGTGTACAGATGCCACCAAGAGGCTCTACCAGTGCAGGAGAAGAATCACAAAAGAACTTTAATCAGCCACAGCAGAGCAACAGAGCACTTTTCAAAATGTCCTAAGGACCGAGCATGTGTTAATGTCCTACCTAGCTGTAATAGCAGCAGAAGGATTTCAAGGTTCTGCCTCTTTCCACAACTCTGCCCTTAATACATGATTAAATTCTGTACTTACTATTAAGTGCTGGTGGAATTTAAATGGGTTGCAGTGCCCAAGCTTGGCTTCTCCTCCTTTTTAGAAGCAGAGCTTAAGACAGGCTAATAAAACCTGAAGAAATGCAGCTGTGACTAATTCTTGGCTGCAGCTGGAAGGAAGAGAGAGGGAAGGCATAAAGGGCAAACAGGATTCTCTTGAGCACTCATGCTGGCCTGGCTTCTGTCTGCTTATCCTGTTGAAACTAGACAAGGTGACTGCGTGGCCCATTCCAACAAGGTCTACAGGGAACCTCAGGTACATGCCCTAAGAGTTATATGAACTAATAATATAAATCATAAAATTAAATACTATGATTTCATTCTCCAAGTGATTTGGAGACATAGTTTAAAGGAAAGACAGAACACAAAGAAAAATTGTATTGCATGGAATAATTCTTTATGAGCTTTTTGTACTTTAATATGATATAAAATTCATATTAATAGGTGCCATTTTTATGAAGAAATTTATAGCGAAAATACGGCAACTTCTTTGCTGTAAGAAAGTTAAAGTTGATGATTTCTTTTTTTTTTTTTTATTTCCATGGATACTTTGGTGTGAAGCAGTGAATTTTTTAAACTTGAGACCTTTTATAACATATGCTCTTTTATTAGCCACTTTGTTCATGATCAGTTTTTCTGTGGCATCAGTAAAAAATGTGGTATCTGTCCATGGGCCAAAATGACATCTGTACTTTTTCACTTGCATCAGCTGAAGAATGTGTAGCCTAGAGACACAATTAATGCTAGGCTGGCCTCTTCCCCAGATTAGTGGTCTCCTATGCATAACTTTGTATACCATATATGAAGGGCCAAATTAGTCCCACTTGGGTCACACTTTCCTTGATCACTTCAAGAACTAACTCCACAACAGTGGGTGTTTGTCGAGATGTAATTTTCCATGACTGAGCTGGTATTTACCTATAGAGGGATTTTTCCATTAAACATTCTGTGTGAGATGCTGGGACATAAAATACACCAAGATACATCTATTAGTAAAAGTCTATCAAGACTTAATATCCTTTTTGAGACAAAAAATCAAGGTGTAAAGGCTATTGCCATTTTTCCTTCTTTGGCTGGTTTTTTTTTGGTTTGTTTTTTTTTTTTTTTTTTTTGTGTAAAAATACCNNNNTTTTTTTTTGGTGAAAAAGTACCCTAAATTGTATTTGCATACAGATATGGGAAGTTACCAGCTTTCTTCATTGTGGCTTCAGCAGGGTTCCTCAAGGACTAGACTACAAGTCTGCTACCTGGCCTAAAAGTATGCTTCCAGGATACAATAATTAAACGCAGTTAGGCGTACAGAGATAACTGGGGATGTAGTAGATTCTGATCTCTTCCTGGGTAAGGAATTTTTTCCACTCTTATTATTTCTACCCCTGGCAACTCTGCTATGGGACTGAGAATTAGAAAGTAAGAGAACATACTGGGCTGTTAGCTAAGTCTATAAGTGCGTGGGAATGTTGCTATACAACAGCAAAACAGAAAAAAGATCATAGTATAATCATTTAGGGTGAGAAAAGGCTTCTAAGACCAAGTCCAACAGTCAGCCTAACACTGCCAAACCCACCACTAAACCATGTCCCCAAGTGCCACATCTACATGTTTTCAGGGATGGTGATTCCACCGCTTCGCTGGGCAACCTGTTCCAATGCTTGAAAGCCCTTTCAGTGAAGAAATTTTTGCTAATATCTAATATAAACCTCTCCTGGTGCAACTCGAGATGATTTCCTCTTATTCTGTCTCTCATTACTTGGGAGAAAAACCTGGTCCCTACCTGGCTACAGCCTCCTTCCAGGCAGTTGTAGAGAGTGATAAGGTCTCCACCAAACCTCAATTTCTCCAGGCTGAACACTCCCAGCTCCCTCGTCTGCTCCTCATAGGGCTTGTGCTCCAGACCCTTCACCAGCCTTCTTGCCCTTCCCTGGACACTCTCCAGCCCCTTAAAGCCTTGTTGTGTGGGGCCCAGAACTGAACACAGGATCTGAGGTGTGTCCTCACCAGTGACAAGTACAGGGGCACAAACACTGCCCTGGTTCTGCTGGCCCCACCATTTTTGATATAAGATAGGATACCACAGGCCTTCTTGACCTCCTGGGCACACTCTGGCTCCAGTTTAGTAAGGATGATAGGACACAAAAGAGGACAGGTTTTGGGAGTTTTCTAATTTGTACATTAGAACTTAATCTGTGCTTTCCTTCTTGTCTATTTTGCCTCTGAACTGGAATTCATGGCCACTTGTGATGTGCTTTGGTTGAAAGTGAGTGAAGAGCTTACACTAGAAAGAACTGTTGCATATTTGGGTTATTTTGCTTATGTGCTAAGATACATGGGCTTTCCTGGTGTTCACATAAGAATCTCAGTGTAATGTTTTGATGAAACCTTAGGTACATTATTTTCATCACATATTTTGGGAGATAACTCAAAAAACATTTAGGAAAAAGCCCCAAAATGAAAAAAGATATGCCTTCCTTTATGTTTTCTGCCTTTAAAATTTAAAGGCAGAAAAAAATGTAAAAAATGTACTGTACACAGTACTAAAATTTTACTATTGTACTGAAGAATAAAAATATTTTAAAAAAATTTGAATCTTTGAGATTGTTTAAAGAAGCATCATAAATATTCAAAAAATCTGTTACGATCATGATATTTGGTTATTACTTTATACTATTATTATAGGGTGTGGGTAGTGGGGGTATTGTTTTGTCTTCACAATACAATTTAATGTCTTAAAGTCTGGATTGTTTTCCAGGAGAATTTCTGACTTCCTTATTTTTTGATGACTCAGCAATGGGATAATTTCAACATATGAGGAACTTTTCAATCTTAAGTGAGTTTATGTAGTCCTAAGGTAGATAGCTACATAACCAAATCACTGCCTTACGCTCTTGCTTTTTTCTATGATCAGTTCAAAATTGCATTTTATTCACCAAAGTCATTAGAATTGCAATGGTAATCAGAAAGAGGAAATGGTCTCCATCTATCATCCAGTTTCTAACAAGAAGAGGTAACAGACCGTTTTAGTTACAGTGCATTAATGCTTATTACTGCCCTAATGAAGATTTGTGTTGCTTTCCCAAGAACCTTGAAGCTAATCTTTGATTTCCTCCCAGCTTTCAAAGAAATACCAGTCTTTACATGACTTCAGCCTGTTGGAGCAAACAAAGAAATATTACTCAGACCATTATAAACCATAGTTTCATCAGGGAAATTAATATGAAAAACACAAGGTAAAATCTAGTTATTACTGTGGCTAAATCCTCTGAGTTTGGCAATCACTGACTGGCTCAATCCCTTTGATTGTGCCCAGACCTTTCTCCTAGCAGCTGTATCTATACAGCTAACACATGGCTAGTATTAAACCATTGCCTATGAAACTATTATCACATCTTCAAGTCTATGTTAGTGTGATATATTATAGTAACCATATGGCCATTGCACATCTCGCCTAAGCTAGATTTCTACATAACCATTCAGGCTCAGTATTACTTCAAGTATCTTCATTCTTACAGCGCAACACTCAGGCTGCAATGGGAAATCCCAAATGATCTTGGCTGATGACTTTTTGTGATGTGTCACATGCCATTACAACTCACACATCTCAGAGTGAATACTGTTTGGGAACTGACTCCCCTTTGAACAGTTTTTTCTGTGTTTATCCCGTCTTGGTGAGATTAAGTCACAAAGGAGCTATGTGCAAGGCTGATTTCATGTCCCAGATAGAAAGGTATGCCACAAAACCTGCTTTTCTGGTGTTCCATGTGACTGCTGTCTTGGGGCTGGACACAGTTAACCTGTAGACAAGGCACTGAACTTTCACTTACGAATGTGGGCGTTAGCTCACCTGTTCCCTCTAAGTAGTGGGTTCAGGTTTTCTCTCTGGTTTTGCCTTCAATAGAATGGGGTGTTTGTTCAAACTGAACACCTGTTCAAATATCTTGCTCTATCAGACAGCCCCAAAAGTCTGAGACTCCCAACACACAAGGAGTTACTTTCCCGAGTTTTGTTTAAGGATCTATTGGAACATGTTCATCCTTGGTAATCATCCTTGCTAATAACATTTGGACACAAACAATTCTAAAGAAAGGAAATACCTTAGTAGCCTTAGGAACATTTAAATGCATCCTAAGGAAAGACCAACTTGAGTGTTATTTGAAGAACTTTAATTTTGTTGGCAAGGCTACTGGGAACTAAGAAAGTCTTTTTCACTTGGAAACAAGCTTGCCAGACCATTTCCTTTGCGTATCTTGTTCTGCAGAATTAACAGAATATTCCATTCCTGCATATTTTAATAATGCCAAGGGAAGAGGTGTATGTAGAGTTAAGGAAAGCAGCTTTCTGACCAGCCTGTTTCTTCCTGTTCCCATGGTTCATGTGTTAACAGAGTGACACACAATTCCTCCTTCCTGAGGAAAGGATATCTGTCACAAAGAGAAGTTCTGCTGCTCTCTGAAAGACTGACCTCTTTTATGGGTAGCAGCTTGGCAGGTGTTTGTTTTAATTTTTAGATATGTGAGTTGCAAAATTTAAAAAGGGCTGTAGGGATTTCACTGTCATTCTATTTTACATCTGCTTTCATCAGCTTAGCTCCATGACCTTGATTCATGTTGGCGTGAATGAGAAGAGAATTAGGCTCTGAGTTTCCATTTTACTTTGCAGGAAAACTAACATTATTGTAAAGAGAAGCAGTTTAAGAATACTGTGGAGTATGTCTATATGGAGATATAGATCAGCGACTTGGATCAACATATGGCAGTCAATTCAGGGCCCAGTAGTAGGTATTTGAAGAATAAAGAACCTAATTGTGAACAGCTGTTCCCACACACTTAATAAAGTGTGCATGGCCAGTTCAAGCTCTATAAAGTGTAAAACATAGTTTTATAAAACACATACTGGGACCATGCACATTTTTCAGAGAGTGCATCAGCCATTCTGTCTGTTAAGTCCTGTCTGTCTTTTGATTTAAGAGGCAGATCTCTGTAAATACTGTAAATATTTTTTTTCGTAGTGTAACAGGCTTGGATGACCCCCTACTATTCGTAAAAAAACATGGCTATTCTTATGCAAAAGGAGCACCAAGTTGGTACTATTATTATAGGTGTCTTTCCACCTCAACTAATCTGTTTTGTGACATTGAAAGGAGAAAAGGATAGTGGCTTTAGGAATGATTTTATTTCAGCTTGGGTTATGGCTTCAGAACTACAAAGAATGTTAGTATCTCAGGGGAGCTGGGAGGGATCAGAAATTCGTACTATCTAGTTAATCTGCAACTTCTCAGCAGGAACTGAGAGTCCTGGGCACTAGAAATGACCCACAGATGTCATGCATTCAGCTGTCAGTGCCATGCTTTTCTTTGCCCTAATGATGATTAACAAACACTGAAGTGTGTGGCCAGTGAGGGAGGTGTGAAGGGTCTCTGGGCCCTGAGCAACTAATGTGTTTTCATTCTGTTTTTGAGTGCAGGAGTCAAGGGGCCGAATTAAGGCCCATTTCTACCACTGTCTGTGCTCTAGAATTGTGTCTCTGCCTCCAGTGGGTCTCAGCTCTGGTCCTGCAGACTGGTCACATACACTTCTTGTTTTCAGATGTGTCCCTCCAATGTAGTAAGTCAAAACTGCTAGCTGATACACTTTTTTGAATCACTGCTTGATTGCAAAGAGCAGAAATTATTCTACCACTTCCTTCAGAGGCCAAGGGCTTTCAGGTCTGACTTTAAGCTGGTTCAGGGCAAAAGTGGAGAAACTCTGCAATGGATTAAGCAACTAGATAAGACAGCTGGGTAAGAGGAGGCAGGTTCATGGAATAGGTTGTGCTATAAGGTTTGAAGGCATTTTGAGAATTAATCTGATTTAGCAGAGGTTTGACAAAATTACTCAAAACCCAAACCTCAGTGATAGGTTTCATAGCAGGAATTTCTACCCATTGAAATAAATTCCATATAGAGAGGACCTTCCTTAAAGTTTCCACATCACTACCTGAAATGCATAAACATAAGTTTACATGAATGCACACTGTTCTGCCAGTTAATGCCAAGTTCATACAGGAAAAATTAAATAATAAAAAATTGAATCAATAAAGCATGGACAAATGAAGATCAAAAGGATTTTAAACAGTCTATAAATCTCTTCCCTTCACTGACTAGTATCCATGCTCCTATTTCTTCATTTGGCCTTCAAGCCCAGAAGAATAAACTCGCACATCCAATATAAATAAATGAATAAACTAAGTGGGAAAGTTTTCTTCTTGTTATTTGAGTTCAGCTTCTCATATACATCTTGTTCAATGTCTAAGAAACTCATGCTAAGTGAATATGAATATTAGCAAGTACAAAGTCAAACAAGGTCAACAACACTGAAGGACAATTACTTGTTGACATTTCTTAGTTAAGTGGTCACATGCACGCCTCTTTGAGCTCATTTATCTTTTACTTTGGACTTTTGGATGCAATTTCCTGTGTTTATTTTTAATAACAGATGAGAAAACTCTCCCAGTTTCCTGCTCTTGATCTCTTTATGCAGGTTTTCAAGAAGCTTGAGCTCTTCAGACCTGCTTTCGAGCGTGGCCGCGGCGCTCCCGGCCGCCGCGCGTCTCCAGAGGGGCCTGGCACTAGAGGGCGATGCAGACACACAGTTTTGTCAGCGTGCCTCCATTCGTTGGAAAGCAAAACTAGAGGAGTAGCAGTTTAATTAGAAAGTTCTTGAAAGGAGGGTGTGCTACTGCTCTGTCATCCCTTGCCTTCTGTTCTTATACTCTCTCTCTGGATTCTGCTTATTAAATCCTTGTACCCTAGGTCCTGTGGTAGTTCTCCACACTCCTCCCTCCTGTGATTATCACTTTTCGCCCTCCAGCCTTCATATCATCTGAAACCTGTTTCCAACTCCTGATCAACAGTACTCTTCTCAGGAGTCTTCCTTCTCTTTTCCAGTCCTTGATTTTTGCTTTGGTCTTTCCCTGATCTTATTCTTTCTTCATCCATCTTTCTGTCTTGTCCATCCTGCCCCTTCCTCAAGGAATCACTCTCATTGTACATCCTGCCCCAGCCTGAACTGAAAAAATTGCAAAAGCCATGAGGATGAGCAAATAAGAGTAGGAGGTACATCATCATGTACGCTAGTGATTAAGTCAGAGGAAAGAAGAGGCTGGTCTTTGTGCCTAAAGTATCCATCCATGATGCAGTACACAGTAATTCATGGGTAGGTACCACAGTTAGGCTTTCCTCTAACCTAAGTGTTGCAATAACTAAACTCCAGTGTCATGCAGCAAAGCTCCTTCAGAACGAGTGGAGTGTCCTGAACTGGTCCAGCGATGATCTGAGGAGCAGGTAAAAGCACCTTAACCCTTGTCTGAGGGAGGCTGAAGCCTGGAGTGTTCACTGCCTAGCTGCTGAGACTGCTGTATGAAATTGGGTGGGGTCACAGGAGACCATGGATAGGTCTGTCAGCTTCTGAACTGGCAGTGAACCGAGGATCTTGAACTCCAGAGAAGATATCAGAATAGCCTGCATGAACTTTTCCCATCTATCAGCTCAGGGCTCCTCTGTGTTCACACAGCATTCACTGTTGTCTGTCAAGGGCAGATGGGATGGAGGGAATTGTTTTCTCTGCTGTGTGCAGCTGTCAGAGCTGCACTGGTGGCTGAGAGGCAGGAGTGGTTTGTGCCTGTGACTGGTGATGGGAAGCTGTGCCCCTGGCTCTGCACGGCATGCTCTGCTGCTAGCAGCTTTCTCCTTTTGAGGTTGCCAACTTCCCTTGTTTTGCAAGCACCACATCCCATGAGAAATGTTGTAAACTGTGCTGATTAGGGCATGTGGGATTAGTTGTGGGTTAAGCTGCTCTCAAGAAAAAATTCTTGTGATGCATATAGGCAGAAGGAGAGCTGTCCCCCAGTCATCTGCTTCAGTCCATACAGTCTTTATTATCCTCCCATGGTTTCTCAAACCTAGAACTCTAATGACCTGGAAAAACATCCTGAATTTGTTACTTGAGCACCCTTTCCTCTCTACAGAAGATTCAGGATTATTTCAGGGAAAAGGCAGTCTGTCTGTAGATCTGTCATCCAACCTGCAATATTCTTTCTCCAGAAACAGACGTCCTCCACAGGTGACTCCAGGCTAGACATCGTCTCTATTCTCATAACTTTGTAAAGCCACTTGAAGGAGCGTGTGAGGGGAAAAAACAGAGTAATGAGAGGGGTGGGGAAAGACATCCCTCTAAGCCACCATAATTTTTGAAGATCATGCTGCAAATGGATGATTCATTTTGCATTTGCATTTGCTTTTTATGGCTGCGTACCACCAAATGTCCCCACTCGCTCATGAGGTGCTGCCCTCTTGGAGCCTTATGGATGTGTTCTCAGCTGCAATGAAGACAAAACCTAGGCAAAAGAAACAATGCTCCCAAACTCAATGAGACTGTAATGTGGACAGTTCTCAAAAGCATCAATTTTTAAGTTATTAAGGTGACAAATATTTCCTCCTCCAGAAAAGGCAATCTCTCACCTCATCACTTCAGGATATGATTCCAACTGTATTTCCCTGGAAATGACATGATGACAGGAAAGTATGTGATGGAGAATGAGAAGGTATTATACAGACTCACATTCAAATTCATTATCAGACAGTGAGACTGATGACTCAGAGAAAATGAAACAACCAAAGATCACGTCTCAGTCAGTGCTCATAACTTGAATTCCCATTTGCACAGCTCATATACATGGGAATTACATTGCATGCTTAGAATCAATTTGCATATGCTGTTTCTACTCACTCACACAACAAATAAAGTATTAGGAGTGCATTTTAATGCACTGTATTATCATACAGCTTGAAATGCCGTCTTCTGTTAATGTGCCTTTTGAAGGCTGTGTGCATATGCATAAGTATGTTCTTACTTGCTCCCCACCTCACTTTTCCTGTTACCATAAGGAGGTCTTCTACCTGAGGGACTAGATTGAAAAGAATTTGGAAATCAAGGAGTTTGATAGAAGTAACAGATATGCATATTTTATATGCATATTTTGAACTAAAGGTTAAAATCCCTTCTTTGGCATTGGAGAATTATCTAATATACAAGCAGATTGCAGAATCTAGGCCAGAGGCCCTGCCAAGACAGGATCACATGGTCTCCGTTTGGCCTTATCCTACAAAGAGATCCAGGCCCTCCATTAATTGCAGAACAGTGATTTCAGAACTGACAGGCCCAACCAGACCTGCTTTGACAGTAAGTGCTTTTGCTGTGACAATTCTCTAGTTCTGCACTTGCTAAGTACCAAAGAACACCAGAATGTGCTGCACCATTAGCTGATCTTTTTGATCATCAATAGTAAAAACAAAACATGAAAAATATATCTGCACTGTGTTTTCAGTGATTGGAAAAGTAAAAACCAATCACGTCCCCAGCTGTGCATCAATTCATCAGACTGAGCCAAACAAAACTACGTTCTGAAGTTCAGTCTTTCCCTTGCCATAATTTCTGGTGGAAAACCTAGGAGTCATGGAGGTTATATTACTTTCTATTCAGCTATTTTCAACAGCCATTCTTCTTCTCCTTCCAACAATGTGCTTGGAACAAATATTGTCTCATGTGCTTAAAGAGATTTTGAGAGCCACAGAGGCCTTCTGAGGTGTAAGAAGCTGAATAAGTGATGGCGGTCGCTCTCATGTCATTCTGTGCAAGTGCTCCTTATGCTGTCCCTTCAGTGGGGCTCTCCCCAGCACTGGGCTGTTATCTTGCTCCTTTCCTTTTCCTCCTCTTCCTGCGAATGATGAATGACTTTACACAGACACTTGCACATCATGTCTGTGCACTGTATTCTTGTTTTACCACTGTGTATAGAATTTCCAGGTGGCTCAGAGGTAAATTAAAGAGCATTTCAGAGGTGCAAATGAAACTGTGCCAGGAGCTGTTTGCTAGCTGAAAAGGCTTGTGTTGTGAATTTGACCAGTTTGTAGTGTGCATATATGTTCATCATCTCTGGCTGTTAAATAGCTTAGCTGTTAAATTGGATTAGGTATGGATTTTATTATTCCATCCTCCATGAGTTATTAATAATCAAAAATGATGTGCGAAAAGAAGTGGTGGTTTCCATTAAGATTGTGTTATACTAGTGTTTACAAGACACAGGCTTAAGATAGATAGTTGTTTTTATTTTTGGCTTTGTTTGAATGTTTTCGGTGACTTGGACTGAGTTAAAATATTTGATGTATGCTAGGAAAATAGCAAAGGGGACCACATCAAAGCAGAAGACAGAAATTTGGTTGTTCCAAAGATTATAATAGGCATTGGTATCATTGAGCAGCTAGCAGGCACCTTATAAAAGCACCTGACTGTAGAAATGTTAATAATAATATTCTACTGTACCCTCTAAAATCTGTAAATCAAGAACTGTTTTGCAAAACGAAGATGACGTGGTTCTACTGAGAACACTGATGTTACAGTTTAAATTCTCAAATATTTTTTCCATATTATTTAAATAATTTATATTAGCCTGGGTCCTCCCAGGGCGTACAGGAAATACTAGTTATTCTAGGCACAGTGGAATGACAACTTTATTGTAAAATCTCTCTGCAGTCAAGGTCACACCATAGAATAAAACTGGATTTCTACAATTCCTAAACTGTTATCTAAGCATATCACCTCTCAAAAAGGTAATTCATCATGAAGTGGCCTGAGCAGAGCACAGTCAACTTATTGTGTATTTCAACCAGTTTCCTAATGTAGTATTCTCTCATTATTTATATTCTTTTCATAAAATAATAGTCTGTGTCTGTATTATATAGTGCTTGATTCTGGAATAATAAAGAGTTAGCCTTAAACTTTATTCCAGTGGTAAAGAATTGCAGAATTAATTAATATAATCTACTTGAGTGCACTAAATGACACAATTTACAATATCAGAACATCCTTCAGAAGGAGGGCATGCACAGGTAATGCTTTAAAAAAACAGAAGACATATGCCGATTGTAGACACTATATTCTCCTCATTTCCTCTTGTGAACTGGTTGCTATTTATGTGGATATCATATAATGGTGGCACATACTGCCCCTGACTTTCAGGAAATAAATAAATAAATACATATATTTCAAACATGGTTGCAGATTTTACTTGAATAAGTCAAGAATGGTGAATATTGAATATTACTGGGAAATCCATTTTAATGCATGGAAGAAAAACTTCCACAAAAGATAGCCTGTTGACTGTATATAATATTTTCTTTCCCACAGGCTGAAGCATATGGGGTTTAACTGCTACACTAGGAACAACACATCCATACTGCACATATGGCACAATGATGTGAGCAACACTGAGCTAGGACACCATCAAGGAAGATGTAGAGTGGTTTCATTTAAACATGAACACAGAGAGATGTGAATGACAGGGCTAAAATATCAGATGTCTGGATATAAACTGCTATGGGAAGGCAATGTCCTTGCTGGCCCTCACTGTATCAAATAGAAGATGAAGGGCAAGAGCTCTGATGGGCCTTGTGTTGGTGCTGACCAGGGCAGATCCTATTCCTGAGTGACTGGAGAAAAAATATAAAGGAGGATGCAAAGCAAGATCCACTCTGGGAATTGCTGCAACTACGGCTTTAACAAGTTGCTGAATTCAGGCCTGTGATTCTGGCAAAGATGATGTGGGCTATTTGTTCTCCTGCAGTAACATGTTCAAGCAACAGAGATCGATGGCCATTAATTGATGGGAGACCATCTTTGGTTGAATTAATGTTTCTGACTGGGGAAAGAAAGGAAAGAAAATTCCTCTAACTTCAAAAAAAACTGAGTCAGAAAAAGGTAATACAGACTTTTCTGCAGAAACTGAAAACTGTTTTGCAGAAGGAGAGCACCTATTCTCCAGAACTGCTGCTGATCTGTCGAATAAGCTTAGGGAAGTCATGTAGGGTGGCATTTCATCTACCTTGGCTCTCTTGTCTGTGCAAGAACAGGACCATGAAATGAAGCCACACAAAGAAAGGTTCCAGAGAAGCAAAAAAGAGGTGGTGCATTAAGGTATTTAGGTAAGTTCTGGTTGTTTAAAACATGCATAGGTGTAAAGGAAGACTGAGCAAATTAACAGAAGAGAAATTGCTTCAAAATACTTATAAATGCTTGTCATGAAAATGTTTATTAAAAGCAGAAAATGTGACTGGTTTTGCATTTGCATGAACAATAGAAAGATGTTGTCAGGTGTATCTGATGAGTGAGGGAGGGGGTGAAATGGGGCAAAGAGGACTCCTGTGTCCCTGGGAGGGCCTGGGAATCCAAAGACCTCACAATGGTGAGCACAATGTGAGCACCATGGTCCTTGCGGACACTTCCATTGTTTTGTGGAAATGGTTGGTTGCAAAGGGGTCTAAAACGTGGCCTCAGGAGTTGGCCAGTGCATATAATCATTCTTCATATCTCCCGCAGGCTTCTCCTTGAGTATGTATGGTTTTGATTAACACTTTGGGAATTCTGCTAAATTTACCAGTGGATCATATCAAATAGAATTAGATCACATATCTGCTGTAGAAGTCATATAATAGGTAAGTCTTGTGATGCCTGATTTAGAGTAGGACTCTGATTTTCCCTCTCTTTCTTAGGCTAATAACACATCCCGTGTCTTTAAGAAGTGAATGCACAGGAGAGCTGAACACTGTATTTTTGATCTGATAGATTTGATTACAAGAAGAAAGATTTAGGGACAAGTGATTGATTATTCACAGATGCAGGTTCATCTGAGCTGAAACTGTTAATGAATTTTAATTGAGATAAAATAGTTACATCTTGCTGGAGTTTAAATTTTTTTTTTTTTTGAATACACACAAAGTAGAGAAATGCTACAAATATCCAGCTTTTTATTTTAACATGAAAAAAAACCCAAACAAAAATCCCCCCAACTCTACCAGACCCCTTATGTCTCTCTCTCTCTATAAAAATGAAATAAAGTGCCGCTATTTTTTCCCTCTAAAAACTCATTCTGTCAATATCTCCTTTGCACCCACACAACTGATGGAATTTAATGTGCTGAATATCCTTAAATAGTGTTAACTTAAATATCTAGAGTGACATGAAAGGCACCAGCAACATGAAAGGCAATTTTAATATTTTTCTCCAAGACTTGCATGTGCAAAGGAGAAAAAAAAAAGGTGATTTATTTAATGTGGAACAGAATATTTCTAGGAACACTGATAATTTTTAACAGAAAGCTCAACCTTGTTCAGATTTTACCTCTCATAACTGTGGATTGTCAGTGTAAAGGTAGTTAAGGTCAAAGTTTAATGACCATACTGATTCATCACCAAATGTTTGTTTATCATCCTTAGACGATTATGTCTGCTGTTCTTGACAAGACGTGCTGCTTTAATACATATTTTTCTTTCCTCCCAGAAATTTACCCCACCCACTAATGAGCTATTAATCAGAAATCAGTGCAGTAGTATAAATCTGTGGGAGATGAAATGAAGATCTCTGGAGACACCTTTCATCCCATTTCACTTCTTTTATGGGGCCTCAGCTTCTTTTATAACAGCTCACTATTTAATAGCCACTGTCACTTTAGCCTGGAAGTTCAAAAGACCTATAAATTGCTTGACACAGCTTATCTGTCACAGAAGAGGAAGGCTACAATAAAATATGATAATAAATTAATAATCAATAATAGCTGACAAGGTTTCTTCTTGCTCTTCCCTCTGTGATACAGCTTGTGTAGTTGGACCATTGGAGGGTTTGTGTCTCACAGCAGAGGACTACAAGAGCTGAACTTTTGGGATTTTCTCCTAAAATGACCTGTAAAGACATTTTTCGTGTCAACTCAACATCTCAGATTGCTATTTCATAGTTTTACCCTCTCTGTAGTTAGATTCATATGAGAAGACCCAGAAAGGCGAGAACTTCTCTCTTTCATTACAGCGGCCTGTTAACTTAGGAACCTGGTTACAACTGCTTGAACACCAAAGGTATTATTGCTGTAATCGACATAGCTTTTAGCCAATCTGCAGACAACGAACAGCTTTTAGTATGTGAGGAGGTATTTTTCCTAAGGAGGCAATGAAAAGGCACCTCAGCACATTCTCTTTTAATCTCACCCAAATGTAGAATAGGTTAGAGATTTCTGGTTACTGTCCTGCTTACAACTACCTTCCATTTTTTGTCTGAAAACAGGAGATGTCCTCTCCTGATCGTGGTCTTAGGATCTAATGATGATACAGAAGTGAATCAAGGGTTTTTTCTGTGGGGTCAAGAAAGAACCGCTTAAATTACCTATTGGGCCTATCCCTTGCTATCCCAAAGCAGTCTCAAGGTCAGCCTGGGAGTCCGGGCAAGGCTGGCAGTTCAGTATTCCCCAAATAGTACAAATGCACAACACTTCTTTGGCTATATGAGTTAAAATCAATCTCTCTTTATCACTGAAGCATCTACCACTATATTAAGTAGCGTGACAAATATCTGTTGCATAGGCTTCATTTCCTCTCTATTATTTGTTTTGCACTCATCAGTGTCTAAACTGTATTACCTATACAGCCTCAGAAGATTTCCTATTCTGTTTTCTTTTTTCAGAGAGCTGTAGGCTTGCTGGATACTGCATATCTACCTGCCATTGCTGCCACTGTCATGTCTGGAAATGACAAACACTGCTGTTCTCCAGTAGGTGTAGAGACAGCAGTTAAGGAGTGGGACAGTGACTTATGAACCAGCAAAATGCTAACAGAGATTTTCAACACTGTCTCTGCCTCTTTTAATCTCCCATGGCTGCCTTATACCAAAGAAGTGGCATAAAGCCTTTCCTTGGCTTTAGTATTGTGTTCCACAAGGTGTGAGTGATTCCCATGCATGAATTCAAGCATATCACCGTAAGAACTGGATCACAGAATGGCTCTGTGGAAACATTTTCCTGTAAGATTTGAAATATCTTATTTACTGCCTTACAAATAAGGATCAATACCATTCCTCAGATTCCAGCAAAATCATTGAAAGCTTCTTGTATAGGTGGGTGCTATATGATTTCCATATGGGGAAGAACACTTCACCATCTAATGGTTTGATCAAGAGGACTGCTGTTGCTAGGAAAGGTGTCTAAGCTAGATGCTTTCAGTTGCTGCTGCTAATAAATGGGGGCTGCAAACCCATTGAAAGTGATGGCAATGGCTACAAGTGAGATTAAAGGTGTGTTTTTTGCCAAGACAAGTGTATGCTGGGTGGTAGAACATAGAGATTATTTTTTAAAAAGGACTGCTGTCTGCATATGTGCCTCCTATATTAAAACCAGAAATTCTTCAATCTTATGATAAATTTTATAAAAAGTCAAAAATAGAGTACAGAATATGTTAGGAGTGAGTTTGACTCTGGAGGCTTCAGAAACAATGGCATCATGGTTCTCTAAATATAAGCATTGCTGGTTTTTCTTTGCCTTGAATTACTTAATCAATTAAAATGTTAGTCTGCATGATACAGTTTGTTCAAGTAATTTGCACTGAGTTAAGAAAATCTTCAGCTTTATTGTAATAATTAATTCAAAGATGAGACATTATTTTGTTGAACATTTTCTTCTATGCTGGGAACACTTAATAAGTCATTAAATAATATCACTGCTATTTGTGGGAAATAATAATAACAATAATAATAATAACAATACTACTACGACTACTAATAATACAGCTATTAAGAGCACATTGATGTTATCTGATCATGATATGTGGTTTCTGCTGGAAACACTGTATTTTTGTAGAGAGGTGAAAGGAATTGCAGGTACCCTGTGGTGCTCCTCAGCAAACCAAGGTGTGGACTTATCCAAATGGTTGCTTAGTCAAATGCTGAATTCCAAGCATAATACTGCACATTCCCCACATTTACAGATGTGGAGATTTTGAGTGCTTCTAAAGAGAGTCAGAACCCCTGTGCTTCTCTAAGCATCTAAGACAAGATGCTAAAGACCCAAGATAATAAACCGAGCTGAACCCTGTTCTCCAGCTCCAAGGCCACATAGCACAAGATAGCTGTGCCCACGCCCTTAAAGACCCTCACTCCTTTTCCTCTCCTGACTGAAATAACAACTCAGCTATTGGGAAGGTTTCAGGTGCATGCCAGCATTTTAAACAAGGCTGAAAGACCACTAACTAAATGTGCCAGAGTCATGCCAGCAAGCAACGAGGGGGATTTCTGGATTCCCTCATTCAGACCCATGCCCTAGCACTGTTTCCTTTACAGCCATAACTTGAATTAGGAGGACTATAATCCCAATAAAATGAGTCTCACCTCTCCAAAGTCACCGTGCAATAGATTATGAGTCACAGTGTGCTACATTTGCTTGTAACTTCAGAAAGTTAAAGCTTCAGAAAATTGTATATACTGCAGCTGCACTGGTAGTTGAGCACAATAACCTGAAGGAAGTGGCAGTTTTAGGATGCTGCTGCTCCTACAGGGCAGGAAGACCACACTTTTATGCTTTCTTTGGCTCTTGATTTTTCCTACAAGTGGCTCTGAGACTTATCACATGTTGCTTCTCTGCTCAGTTTAAACTTTACTATGAATTATGAGGCATTATGAAGCCTCATTCTGCTCTTTTTAATTTCACCTGATGCATTTCTTCTTCCAGCTGCCTTTCTAATAAAATCCCCCAATAACACTCCTGACATTTATAAAAAAAGAAACAACTGAAATGTTCTGGCTTATTTATGGTCATTCACTCTGCTCTGGTCCATTGCCATTCCTTGCAGGGTTGTGTGTGAATTAAATGGTACACTACTCAAGACCAGTGTATTTAGACAGCTAGTCACCCTGTGCTGAACTTAAAACTGCAATGTTACAGTCTGGATTGAAGCCACACAGAAAATTTGGCCCTTAACACTGTTTTAGAAAGATGATGTTTAGAGAGCAATGCCGAGACATTGAACTGCCTTCTATCCAAAACCCAGTTTTACAAACTACAGAAACTTTTATTATTTGAAATTACTCCAGCCAAGAGTTACATTATTGATGACATAACTTCAACACAGACAGTGGCTTGAACATTCCCAGCTGGAATTCCTACTCCCAGCAGTCAGACGTGAGGCTTATGTAAAGATGATAATCACCTCCTGACTGCTAACTTTTTCCTGTCGACTTAGTAAAGTATGTTCCTGCAGGGCCTGAGTTAAAATCCATGTGAAGTTTATGGGACACTTTGTACTGATGCTTTTGAATGTTGCATCACTTTTTGTTTTATCCCAGTCCATCTTAAAGTGTATTTTTAAACTAATTACCAAGACCCTTTACCTACCGCTACAGCTGGAGTGACAGAAGCAGCCAAATAACCACAATGACATATTTTGTACCACTGACTACAAGTACAACTTTGGCCATAGGTCATGACTCACTGGAGTCATGTGAAACCTGCCACAGTGTGTAGAGTTTACCACAAGTAAGAGGACTTCAGGTTTTAATTTCTTTGGCTAGCAGGCTGCAGCCGCTCCCACAGTGAGTTCCATGGCATCCAGTGGAACCTTGGAAATCTCAGAATCCAAGTCAGCTCTTCCAGGAATCAAACAAATTGTTCCAGGGAGTCTAAGTATTTGACCATGAAACAAGTCCCATTCTCCACTTAACTGAGGCTAGACGCTCAGAATGTTTGTACCTTTTGACTATGTTCCACATAATAAGTCACATTAAGCAGCCAGCTTACTGATTTGAAAAAATTTCCTTCTGAAGTCTGCCTGTGCTCTGAGATTCTCTTTATGCAGTCCTTTTATAGCAAAGGAGTAACAGAGGGGAATACGACCCTGCAAAATACAAGTCAAATGAATTACTTCCAGATTGCCTAATGCCTTTGAGAAGTCACCATGGAGGAAATAATATATTTTAGGGTAGTGTGAGAGACTGTAAAGGAAAGCACATTGCTTACATTGCTTTTATATGCTGTCTGTCATACTGCATGACAATCTTTAATGTAAGAATGAATATGAAAATTTTCCTTTAGTCACAGCAGCCTTCATTCTTCATTCCTAAATTCCAGTGACTGTCTGAAGTCCTCAAGAAAATGTCTTAATCACAGCATGCCTGTTTATGCATCATGGTATTACATCTGGTATGTATCATGGCATATCTGTTTTAGGGTGAAACTGCATATCAGTAGTGAACTTCATGAAAGAATGAATAGACAAAGATTTCAAAATGTGATCCCCAGTACAAGAAAGACATGAACCTCTTAAAGCAGGTACAGAGGAGGGCACGGAAAATGGCCAGAGGGCTGGAGTACCTCTTCTATGAGGAAAGGCTGAGAGAGCTGGGATTGTTCAGTCTGGAGAACAGAAGGTTATGTAGAGATATTACTAATGTTTTAATGTTAAAGAGAGCTTAAGAGGAAGATGAAGAGAGAATTTATATTGAGACCAGGACAAAAGGGACTGGTTTTAAATTGAAAGAGAGAAAATTTAGATTGGAGATAAGGAAGACATTTTTTACTGTGAAGATGGTGAGACACTGGAAAAGGGTGTCCAGAGAAACTGTGGATGCCCCATCCCTGGAAATGTTTTAGGTCAGGTTGGGTGGGGGTTTGAGCAACTTGGTCTAGTGGAAGATGTCCCTGTACACCACTAGACCAGGAAATTGACTAGATAATCTCGAAGTTCCCTTCAAACCCACACCATTGTATAAAATATACACTGCTTAACTGAAATGACCATATTACTGCTGATCAAACTGTCGACACCCACATCAAACCGTATCAGTTAACATTCCATTATTTCTCTTACCTTTTCATGTTCTTTGTTTCATTCAGAGTATTTCAGATGTTTTTTTATTCAGTCTTTTTTGAATTGCAGTTGGTGCAATGGCGGTCAATTCTAAGTAAGACTAAGAAAACATTATTAATAGTCATTTTAGTGTCAGACAAACTTTTGAAGTTACCCTTGACTCTATTTGGAAAGAACAGAAAGTTCTTGTCCTTAGTAGAGTGTCTGCATGTCACTGGCCAGCTATGAACATTTCAGTCACACTGGATGGGATTCATCTCACCTAGTCTAGAGCCATGCTGCAATTTTAAGTACTTCATATAAGCTGGTTATGTAAGCTATGTCTATTCCAGTACATAAATTGAGACAAGTGTTTTTATATTTGTCAGTATTGGGAAGCATTCCTGACTAGCTCCTGAAATACACCCAGACTTTGTTTTGGAGAGTGTTGGCTGACCCAGGTCAAAACTACACCAGGGATCATGCTAAAAGTTAGACAACATAGACAATTGCATGCCACAGAATGAACACATACACTGGCTCTAATGACCTTATTAATTTCAAAGTAACTAGAGGTGCTGGAGTGAGATGGGCACTTAGAGAGGTTAATTCATTGCATCTATTGATAACTGTTTACAGCAGAAAGAATTAAGCTGTCATTGGAGGTATCTGTGCTGACTGGAGTGAGGCCCTATGGAGGAATTTAAATGTCCACTTTAGCATAGAGACATAAATTTCTGTCCATTTTTTCCCATGCATAGATGGAGTATTTAGTGCTGTCTGCTGAAGTTTGACAAATATAGCACATAGCAGCTCCACACCCTTCTGCAGCAGCACGTGCTGGACAAGGAACTAGTCTCCAATGGTTCTAGAAGTGTATTGTGGGAAGGAGACTTGTGCTCATGAAAACAGCAGTTCTGGCATGAGATGAGGTCTGTGCTTAGCAGCAGTTGTAAGATAACACACAAACAGTCAGAGAGCAGTGCAAAGGGAGTAATATCAAAAGAAGACATAAGTTAGATTCAGACTTCAAATGTGATATTATATATATGTAATATGCTAACTGGAAAACTGCAGAATTGGTGTGAAGTAATGGACTGCATGACTGCACTGAAGTGGGTGTGCATGCAAAGGTTTACTATTTTAGTGTAAATGTGCTTTATTTAAATGTGCTTTATTTCACTCTTGGTGAGTTGCATGTGGATATCTGCACTGTATAATTTACTCATGTGTTTTGCATTCCTCAGTGATATCAAGTAAATTCTTTGGTCAACTCCTATAAACACTGCTTGAATCATAAATGAATCAGACATCTCAGATGGCCATTAAGCTTGTGCCTGTGGAAATATGAATGTTTTATATTTGCTGGCATGTGGAAAAGGTCATTATTTATTCTTCCTAGCCAGATAGATGTATGAAATTTTACTTGCTGGAATGATTCCTTGGCATTTCCTAATATCATGGAACATGCTAAGTATTTCTTTTTTTAACAGAAGACAAAAAGGGAATGTGACTGTGTTGCAAATGTTAGTTGGAAACAATTTGAAAGAGAGAACTAAATGTCCATGTTTATCCAGGAAAGGTAGATGGAAACTTGGAACCACAAAGGTGTTTTCAGCTGAGGAGGTCTGCATGATCCATTAAGCACTACTGCATCATTTTCTCAAAAGATTGGGGCCTCATCCTCTTCCTCTGGAAATTAATGGCAAATCTCTTGTTAACTTCAATGGGAATAGAGTCAGGTCATAAGTCCAAAACTCTTCTCCTCCCCAGGTATCTAAAAAGAGCTAAATGATTAAAGAACTGCTTCTAATCCCTCTGAAACTGATTCTAATGTAAGTAAGAGGTGGAGATCTGTTTTCCATGAGACTGACTTCAGTGGGTAGATCTGTTGATAAACTTATAAAAACTAAGATGCATTTTGTCCATGGCTGTCCAGGGAATAAAGGATTCTGTGAGAACCATATGTTAAATGAAACCATTTTAAATTCTGTGCTTTCTGCTTGTGAATAGGTGAACATAATGACAAACAGCCAGAAAAAGTCTGGAAGTCTTGATAGCCATAACATCCGCTACTAAATCCTTCACTGATGATTATTGGGAGTGGTCTCACTGAAGCAGAAAACTTCCCATTCCAGAAGAAGGGGCTCTGTGGTAATAGATCTTAATATAGTGGCAGAATCTTGGGAACTGATTCAGATTTTAGCTGCATTGAATTGCTCTCTGTAGAAGTCTTTTATTTTCCATTAAGGAAGTAGGAATCCTGGAGGCTTGATAGTCTTAATTTAGCTCTTGTTAAGAACTCAGAGTTCAGTGGAATGACTGTATTATTGTCATCTGAAAAATGAAAAAGAAAAAAAAAAAACAGAAAAACAACAAAAGAAAAGTGAGAAAAAAAAAAGAAATTATCATCTTATATTTACTTTAGTAAATATAAAATGATTCCTTTGTTCACCTCATGTACCTCATACTCTGTTTCCCAGTCTCCTGCTGATTTTCCTCTGTGCTTGAGACTCAGGAAGCAGTCCAGGTATGAGTGTGACAGCCTGTTTTCTGGGATATGAGCTATCCCAGGGAAAGTGCATGCCCAGCATAGGAGACACAACAATGCTGTGCTGCCTCTGAGGTGTGTGAGCTCTTGTGGCTCTTGGAAGAAGTGCCTTGTGTAGTCCCCCAACTGGCAGCATCTGGTGCATCAGGTAGACTGTTTGGTGGAAACAGGCCACAGTGTGACACCACAGCCTGACAGGAGATGATTTATAAAATGACACAGCTGAAGAGGAAGATGATGAAGAAAAAAAAGGTGCTTTTTAAAGTTCCAAACTTTTTTAAGCATTGAGATCGTCAGACTAGAATTTACAGATTTTAAGGTCAGAAAGAATGCTTATGAACTTCTCACTTGGCCTGCATGAGGACTGCACAAGCATTGTTTAATCCATCTTATATCTTAAAGAAGAGATATCTATTCTTAATAAAATACTGAAAATGTGGATTAATTTGATAGAGCAATTCTATTCATTTAGTGCATACCTTACAATGTATCCTAACAAAGATACGGGAATGTGGTTCTTGATCTTGTTTTTGATTTGGCATAATTTTTCCCTTTCTACTTTCAAATCTGACTGTGTACTGCCTTAGAGATTTCTATGATAAAATCTTGGCAGGAATTGTAATACTCTTCTACAGACACGCTATTAACAGCACAGGTAAATAGGAACTTTGATGTTCCCATAATGAGGACAGTAAAATTAATTAACCTGTTCATAAACTCAATTTAAACTTGCAAAGATTTAAGAGTATTATTAAAGTACTCATGAGAATACTATTATAAAAGTTAAATAGTGGAAAAATATGCATTTCATTTTTAAATGGTGAGAGAATTAATTATATATGAAAATACATTGCTCTTTGTATCTGTTTAGTCAAAGGATAACCTTAAGTACTCCTCTGAGATATTTTTGCTATGTTCCTGTGTCTGATATACCTATTATGTTTCAACATATGATATGAACATTAAGTTATATAACTTTTACATGCTTTTACTGTATATAACCCAAGTTACATAAATTCCAGGCCTTCTGACTGTTTGCAATCTTTAAAATGTAATGAGCTGAAAGATTAGCTTTGAGCCCTGGGGCCGGATTGATGTTTTGCTTAACCATTCATCTGAGAACAGCTTTTAGAGGGATAACTCATGCTGCATCACATCAATAATAAAACTAAAGACCTAGATCCAAGCAGCTATGAATGGGAATTAAGTCTCTCAGAATGTTATAAACTTAAATGAAACAAGTCTTAAACAGAAGGCAGCTGCAGGCACTGGATCTAAACTGCATTAAGATGACATAATATTCTTTTGGAAACAATAAGACTTCCATTGACGTGTTCTATAAGACAATCCCTCAATGGAAACGAGTAACTAAATTAACATACTGTGATGAAATATGACTCATACTGAAATACAAGTCTCTGTGGGGTTTCCGCATCTGAGAAACATATTCATAAGTAAGACTGTCAAGCTGAATGCTCAGTTTCAGGGATATTCTCTGATTAGCTACCATTCAGAGAAATACAGAGGAAAGGCTAAGATTTTCCACTGATGGCAGTGGAAATAGGACAGGGAGAACAGGAGAAAGCTTTTATTAAACACAGGTTTTTGTTGAAGATACTGCTTTTATTGATAATGTTTGTGCAATATTTGTCCACAACTAATAATATTTGTTCTCTGTTCTTACCAATAGAGACTATTAAGTCTCTTTTAAACCTTTTAGTGTGATAATATGGCTGCATGGGATGTCACTAGCATGTGTAACTGTCATGGCTTATACTTCTCAGTTTTGCCTTTATCAAGCACTGTGTTGTACCCGTGTAGTGATATTACTGCATGGGAAAGAGGACTTGTCTCGAGAAAGCAGGACTTGGAAGACAGGGATCTGTTTTGTGTGTTACCAACTCTGACTGGTTCCATTCAACCAATCAAGGTCAGGCTTGGTGTGGTCCTAGGCACTCAATCTAGTGGATGACATCCCTACCCATGGCACGGAGTCTAGAACTAGATGAAACTTAAGGCCCCTTTAAACTCAAATCATTCTATGATTCAGAGCTTGCCTGTGAAACACAAAAATTAGAGAGAAGCTGTCTCATTTCTAGAATTCATTTGTGAGAGCACATGACAATAAAGATCAGCCAAGACAGACACTTCCAGGCCTGTGCTGAAGAGGAATATTAGGTGCCTGGGCATCTTCAGTGTTAAACCTAGGGTAGTACGATTCACACCTTCACAGTAAGGCAGCAGAAGAGAAAGTGAAGGGTTTTTTGCATTTTACTTTTTTAAAAGGAAATCTGAAGGAAGAGAGCTCATGCTGTATTGTGCCCAACATCAGCATTCACAACTTGCATTTAGACAGGATATAAATTCCTGACCTTTTAGGCATTTGGGGATCACAGAGGACATTTTATGGACAAAATTACAGCAAGCTAAATATATGAAACTTTTGTCTCCAAGCGCACCATCATCTGTTACAGTCAGGTTGATACTCCTGTTCCTCAGAGGACAAGATCTTGTTGTTAGGGTGCCTCTCTGCACATTGAATTCCTGTCTTCTGCCCTTTTCTCTTAGATTCACCCAGTTTAGCTGGTCAGTGAGCTGCCTATGGTGACTTCATTTAGTTTTGTAGTGGGTTGTAACCTGTCTGGTTACCGGGCACCCATAAAAGCCACTCTATCACTGCCCTCCACAAGTGGACAGGGGAGAGAAAATATAACAAAAATTAATGATCTGAGCTGAGAACCAGGAAAGATCACTCACCAAATAATATCATGGGCAAAACAGACTCAGCTTGGGGATATTAATTGACTTTAATACCAATAAAATCAGAGCAGGATAATAAGAAGTAAAATAAATCTTAAAACCACCTTCCCCCTACCCCTCCCTGCTTCCCAGCTCTATCTCCGCTCTGACAGCAGCACAGGGAGATAGGAATGGGGACTATGCTCAGTTCATCAAATGTTGCTGCTGCTTAGGGAGAAGAGTCCTTCCTCTGCTCCTCCTTCTTCTTCCTGCCTCCCACGGGAGACAGCCCCCGTGAAATTCTGCAATATGAGTCTGTCCCACAGCAACATGAGCTGCTGTAGTTTGGGCCAATCTTTCCCGGAGTGCAGTTCTTCAGGCACAGCCTGCTTCAATGTGGGTCCCCCATAGGGTCACAAGTCCTACCAGGAAACCTGCTCCAGCGTGGACTCCTCTCTCCATGAATGTACAGGTCCCTGCCAGGATCTTGCTGTTGTGTGGGTTTGCCATGGGTTCATAGCATCCACCTGCTCCAGCCTGGGCCTCCTCCATGGGCTGCAGGTGGATCTCTGCATCCCCATGGTCCTCCATGGGCTGCAGGGGTGCAGCTGCTTCACCATGGTCGGCACCACAGGCTGCAGGGGAATCTCAGCTCCTGTGCTTGGAGCACCTCTGGCCCCTTCTCCTCCACTCACCTTGGTGACTGCAGAGTTGTTGCTTTCACAAATTTTCACCCTGCTCTTCTCTGGCTGCAATTACAACTGTGAAATAACTTTTTTCCTTCTTAAATATGTTATCACAGAGATATTACTATCATTCCTTAGTAGCTTGGCCCTGGCCAGCAGCAGATCTATCTGGGAACTGCCTGGCATTGGGACATTGGCTCTGCCAGACATGAGGGAAGCTTCTGGAAGCTTCTCACAGAAACCACCTCTGTAGTATCCAAAGCCTGGCCATGCAAACTCAATACAAGGTGCTTAATTTTTGCATGTGTCATGTCTCAAGAGTGTCGTTGGTCAAATATGATGCATCATGACCTCATGAACAGGGTCACAGGGATGACTACATCTTTGCACAGTGTTGAACTTTCTACAGCTTGTGGAGGGACTTGGCAGACCCTGTCTTCTACCGAATGATTGGATGACTGGGTCCTACCAGGGCGTCTTGGTGCAGCCAGATCTGCTGTAATCTGGTGGCCTCATCCCAGGATCAACTAATACAAGGAGAGATCATGACTTAGAGAGATTTGAGGGCTGCTTTGAATACACCATCAAAAGGAAGCCTAAGAAAATATGGTCACTGCCACTGCTCAGTGGGATGAAGGGCATGGAACAGACCATTGAAATCAAGGATTATTGCTTTATGCCCTCATGCCTTCCATGTTGCTGAGCTCAGCAGTGCAGTGTGGGCTTGTGAAGTATTGTCCATAGGTGAGGAGGGGTGAGTAGGGAGCATGCAAACAATTTGGAAATATGTCTGTCCATGCAGCAAGAAGAAATATATCCAAAGGGAAGCTGGCTTGATGTCGTTGCAAGGTTGCTCTCTGTCACCATGTGAAGATTGATGATTAGAGGAGTCTACTCTTGACTGTCACACCTAGGCAAGGATAATCTTGGGAAATTTAGGCAGGTCAATCTCACATGTCAGTGACTTCACAGGTTATGCCCAACAGAGGAGAGAAGTCAATATGCTCTAGGGTGGAGAAACTTTTCAGGGTGACCTTGATGGGCTGTAAACCAAAATGTGTGCCATTTTAACAGGGGTAAAGCAAGAACAAGCAGCAACACAATGCCACAGCATTCTTCAGTTCTTTCTTCAGTCTGTATGTGGATGCTGTTAATAATATCTGTAGAGATTATAAAATTGGAGTCTGTCTAGTCTTTATTGTAGGACTCCTTAAACAGAAGTACTGTTTGTAGCCTGGTTTGTTAGAGCAAATGGAGCTACCAATGCTAAAATGTGAAGAGAAACAGAAACGAGATTTTCATTTTGTATTCACAGAATACAGTGTTGAAAAGCTAAAACTTGGTTCCTGCTGTTCTATGTGAGTTTTTTTGTTTGCTTCTTTGGGTTTTTTGGTGGTTTTTTGGATGGTTTTTGTGTGAGTTTTTTTTTTTTTCTTTTTTTAATTCTTACTAGAAGTAATGTGAAAACTGCAGCTGGCATTAAAAATGCCTTGAACAAACACCATAAGAATATTTTAAGTAGGAGCACAATGAGGTGTCAAGCACAGCTGTGCTTTATCTTCAGGTCTGCATAAAACTGAACCAAATTTACTTTCCCTCAATCCACTTGGAAGTATATATAAGGGAATATGCATATGCTATCTTGAATGCAAATCAGGTTTGAATGCATGCTATAAATGAAGGGCAGAAAACTAGTTCTTTCTTTGTAGACCTTTGCCTTGTTATCTAGAGAATATCATACACGACACCCAGGAATTCTCTTTCTGGACTATGGAAAGTGATTTAATGATTTCCTATCATTTATTAATGTAATCACATCACCTTCCACTTTAATTTACAATGGATACTATCTAGAAAGCCACTGTTACCAAGAATTATGATCAATTGGTTAATAATATTTGTTACCACTTAAAAAATATTTCAGTATGTGAAAGAGTCAGTCAAACAAAACCAAAATCCATAAAATACTGATTTAAGAATGCTTCAAAACACACAAAGCACACTTGATTATACTAAGGGTGCTGCAACTACAACAACATTTCTTGTAATTCTTTCACAGATTTTTCTATCTCTGGATCTTAACATCAACAAACTTAGTGAAAATGAAATGTAGCATTTGGTATGCCGACAAAGCTCTGCAGCTGTTGAAAAACGCCACAAAATCACTGTTGATCTTTGCTTGTAGATGCCTGCATTCCCAGTTCCCCATAACTATATTTGGTTGGTTAGTGAACTGTCAAAGGTTTTGCTCTGACTGGAATTAAAGCTGCAACAGATAACTCTTTGTTATAAAACTGAAGTATGCTAAATTGCATCTTTCAACTGTATTTCAGCATATGGCTGTTTGCAGTAGGGTAGAAAGCAATTTAAGCTGTCATTACTTTTCAGCTCCAGGTCACTGGCTCAAATATGACCTAATCAGTAAAGACTGTGAATCATTTCCATCTGATGGATGTTTAGTAGCTTGTGTAAAATGCGCTGGTAGACACAGTGAAGTTTATTGGGAAAAGGTGCCCACATCAAAAAATCCAATAGTACAAGTCAGCAGATTGGCTTCTACTTTTAGAACGAAGAAAGAACTGAACAGGAGTGGAGGCAATTTAGTGTTTCTCAGATAAAAATTCATCAGATTAACGCTGTGTAAGATGGAAGCACAACTTCTTGAGACTAGGTGATATGGACTTCTGAGATCCAGTTTTTCATACTGTTTCCATCACTGATTTGCTATATGATGATGATGAAGTAATTTCAGTGCTATTTTCAGTCTAAACTTAAATATTTGACTGATCTAGGGAACAAATTTTTCAAGACAGACAATTTGATAGCTTCATGTTCTTGGGCTCAGATACTGTGTAATATTTAAATGTAAAACATCTATATAACACTAATGATGGGAGATAATCTAATATTGGTGTTTTATTTGGCAAGGAAAATAGCTGTATACAGCTCCTTGCTCACAATATTGCAATTTTCACATCTTCCTCCCTGATTAGCTTTAATTATAAATAAGCCAATATTAGATTTTCACTGGCATAAACCATTAAAATCTTGGCTTTTATCACACACTGCAGTTGAATTTGAAATGTGACTTTCACAATTTTGAATATATTTCAGTACCCTGGAGGTATGCTGAAGACTGTTTTAGATATAGTAGGGAGATATTCACTCCTTAGATTTGCTTTCTGCAGCTTCCTTGAGGGACAAAATGGCTTTCTCCTGTGTTTCATGTGAAAGTACTATTTTTTGTGATGTGCCTTTGTTAGCACAGAGTAGTTTGTCTCATATTCCAAACTGAGTAATAATGTGGTCTATTCTTGAATAACCCCATCTCTTCCAGAGTAATCATCACATTGAGGTATGATCTTCATCTCTTCCTCACCACACAAACATTGAAATAAGAACAATTTTCAATTTCTCCTTCCAAAATATACTAATTTAAAAACATTCCCTCTATAAGAAAGACTTGAATCACCAAATTCCTTGGTACCACATGGGAGATACAGTAATTGAACATTATATTGAACCAATCTCAGGTTTCTACAGAACATAGGCAAAATTGAATTTTATCATCTTGATGGATAATGCATTGCCTTGTCTCACAGTCAAATATCCACACAGTCACTTGCTCAGTCTCCCCCTGCCAGTGATATAGGGGGGAAGATGAGAGAGCAAGAAGAACTTTGGGACAAATAAAGAGAAATCATTTACCAGTTACTAATACAGGTAAAACAGATTCAGCTTTGGGAATTATAACTTGATCCATTGATATAAATTGATATAAGTATTTGAGTATTGGTTAAGGTATTGGGAAAAACAACTGCAAGGAGAAACAAATGTTTACACACTTAGGGAAACATCCTTTCTGCTCTTTTCCCAGGCTCAGCTTCACTCCCTCACTTCTGACTCCTTACTCCTTGCTTGTTTTCACCACAGCTGACACTTTAATTCTAACAATGAGTGTCATGGAGGTGTTATGGTCACAATATAGCAGTTTCTTTGTGCTGCTCCTTCTTACTCACTCTTTCCATCTGCTCTGGCATGGGTCTCCCATGAGCTACAGTCTTTTTGGGATTATGTGCTCTACTGTGGAGCATCACATCCTCCTATGGCCTTGATATAGCCTCTGCTATTTCTTGCTCTTTTGTGCTTGTTTGTTTTGTTCCCTCATCTCTCTCTCTCTCTCTCCCTCTCTCTCCCTCTTCCCTGCTGCTCAGTGTTTTCTGACCTGTCATGTAAACCTCTTCACAGAGGCACCGCAAGCTTACCTGATGGTCTTGGTTTTGGGCAGCCCCAACCTCTGCCCACAGACACCATCTGTGCTGTGTGGGGCACCTTCCATGCCTCCCTCCAAGCCTTGCCATGTACCTATAATTTAGCATCTTCTTTTAGTGCTGGCAGTGGCAAAATTTAGTTTTATAGCAATGTAAAAGTGGCCTATGAAAGAAAAAGATGAAGAAGGTTTCAGGGAAGTTAGTGGGATTTGAAGAAATATATAATACATCTGTGATTTGGATTACCTCTTCCTCAGAGACTTTCCCATTGTAAACCAGCCTGCAGTGACCCAAAACCTGGAAAGGACCAGTAACTTGAGATTAAAAACCCCTTACCTTATCAGATGAGACAGGAGTATGGGACCTCTGGTGTTTTCACACCTGACTGTGGTCATATTCCTGACCCCTTTGTGATCCTTGCTGAGGCCACGGTCTCCTCCACTGCCCGTGGGACAGCAGGTACTCACGTACCCACCTCTCATGACAGCCTCTTCTGTCTCCATCCCACCTGCAGTATGGGACTGGAGTTCCTCTCCTCCTCTTCCAAAACCAGTAGGTTGGTTTTTTTATAGGCTGGCAGAGTGGAGCCAGACAAAAGTGCTCTGGCCATTTCTATCTGTCAGCTTTCAAAGGAAGCAGCTAAATTGTCAAAACCTAGACTCACTTCTCTGTTATATCTTTTGTTCCTAAAAATTTTAGAATTCAGCTTATGAAAGATAAATTGGTTTTTGATATTAAGTTGTACAGAAGTGTATCTGTTTTCTACTGCTTATCTATTTTCTCTCCAAGTGTATTTTAGAAAGTATTTGGTATAAGGCAAGCACTGAGCATTTTTATCTGGGCAAAATATAAAGATGTCAGAAATAAATTGATATTCATCTTTCAATGGTGTTTGCTATGGGCTTGTTAAAGCCTTATGAACTACCAGACTCCATTTTGACTTAACAATATTCCATCAAGCATCTCTTCTTTTATGAAGTTCATCTAAACTGTTACCAGATTAGATTCATTCTTTAATCCTGATAGGATTTTCTCTCTACCTCTTTTTTAACTCTTTTATTTTAATTTAATTTTTGGCATTTTACCATTCATGACCATTCAGCTTATGGTTTTCTGCCTAATTTTCTGGGACTTTTGCTCTAGACTCACAAAAATCAGGACTAATGTTCTTTCTGACTTCAGTGGGGTGGAGGAAAGCCTATTTTTTTATTTTTCTAGTTAGTCTCAATCTATTTGCTTCAAGAAAAGAAAGGTATTTCTCATATTTGTCCCTCCCCTGATTTATTGTATGTTGACTGGGACATTTTCCTGGGAACAAGAACAGCTGAACAGTACCCCAGAGTCTTTCTTAACCAAAAAAATAGAGCACATGCTGAAGTCAGATTGTTCTATTACCTTTTCAAAAATAACTTTATTAAAAAGATATTCCTCTGTGACTCACTAAGCACAGTCCTTTTGGTGTCCCTGAATCTTATCTCCATTCAGCAAAACTGGGCCTGGCTCCATTCTAAACAAGTACTTAATGTTGGCTGGAGACATGGGTCTAACTGCTTTAGTGAAAGAGCAATGCAGAGCTGGTGTGTATATTGTGAGGCGAGAATATTTCAAGAGGTATGTCATTTGAAACTAGCCCAATCTGTGTCTTGTGTAATCAGTCTTCTTCTGCAAGGTGAACTAGGAAAATCTCTTGCATAGTGGCAGAGAAGGATTAAAATATAATCACTTCAAACCTTCAGGAAAATAAACCTTTGAAGGATATGTGGCAGAAAATGCGAGAGAATGAAAAGCAAATGTTCATCTGCCTTGAATGCAGAATGGATGCCACAGGGAGAAAGGCTTTAGGCAATGTTATTCTGCCCTGTGGCAGTCAGTTACTATGACACATTGAAGCAAACAAGAAATCTTCTGTCAAAATATTTTTAATGGCAAATTGCATTTTTTCAGACTGAATAGCTCTATAGAATAACATTTGGTTTATTGATTAAAGTAGTGTATAGTAGTAACTAATGGGCTGCCTTTTAGCCATGTGGTGTATTTTGGGTGCCAAATGTGTGTGTCAAGACTTTGTGTTAACCATGATGGACAAATATTCCTGTGGGTCACCATGGTCTCCTGTCTCAGTCCTTTGCTACAGCACAGTGTGAAGTCCTGCTGGGAAGCCTAACTTAAAGGCAATACTAATGCAGTTGCCTGTGTGCCATTTGTGCTCAGGCTGACTGCAATTTCTACCCCAGATGAATTTTGAATTATGACTGTAATGTCACACAGATTACAGCTATTTTAGTATACTAAACTGTGTCAGGGTACAAGCATGAGTACTGAACTTTAATAATCAATTTATTAGCAGGATACTTGGTATATCTTCAGCAGGGGATGGCTAATAATCTCTGAAACAATTCCCAGTCATAGACTGGGAGGTAGCTTAGCCAAAACCCGATTCTCAACAGTGAGTTTAGATATGACATTTTGTTTTGGATTTTGAGCATACAGGCATGGCCAAACTGTGCTGATTGTTTTCTGGGTCAGACAATTCACTCTAATACCATTTAATTTTTTTGATGTGGATATAACCTTAGTCTTCTATGCTTTAGCCTTGACAATCCTACAGTACATTTTTGAAATAATCTGTCTTGACTTCACATCCTTATGTAAAGGAGAGAAGAAAGAATGACTGAGGAAGATTGAGGAGGATTTACTACTTTTTATAACAGCCCTGGGCCCTTGCATGGCAGCAGCACGTGCTTTTTTTCTCGCTATCTACTTCATACCAGGATGCCTTTCAGGGATGGTACAAGAGCTCAGACAGGCTAAAAATACAGACCTGAAAAGTTTCTGGGACATAAAAATGAAGGTGTCTGTACTCTGAGGGCCAGCTAAAATTCTTCTCTTACTACAATTTAGTCCATAACTAAATGCTGAATAAAAGTGCCTTTGAATTATGTGAGGTATTTTGAAATGGCTGCATATCAAAATCACTCTGAATGTGAGGCTGAAGAGACAAAGCTTCAAGCTAAAATATATCCTGAAGAACATCAAAATTGACATGCTATCCCAGGTTGAGAAGCTTTTCCTCTGACCTCATTTAGATTCCCAACAGGTCTTGTCCAACCTCATAGCAGTGTAAGGGGAAAATAACAGCAGTAGAGAGAATTCCAGGAAAGGCAGCAATTTCCTAACTGGCTTTACAAGAAGCAATAGTTTCTGTGTTCCCTTTCCTGTATCCAAACTGTCTCCTTCATAGCAGCTGGGAACAAACTACTTTGCTGTCAAGGTCACTTCACTTGCTTTTTGTACCACTCTTCTCCCTACTCAGTTATTTCATCCTATGGTAGGATCAATCCTACTCCAGCCAGGCTCTTTCTTTCTTACTTAGGCTGACATAACTAATTTATTTTTTCAATGCTAAGAATACTTAATATGGGTCTTCTGAAACAGTCTTCTCCTCTAAGCTTAGCAACGCTTCCCTGAGCCTGGGAAGAGAAGGTATTTTTCTTTCTATACACTACTATTTTTTTCCATCCTTAACTCAGGTAATTTGTGATCCTAAAAGAGTCAAAGACTGCTAGTCTAATACAGATGTGCTTTTATCTGTTCAACTATTCAAAGTCTATCTTAGTCTAAGGGTGGAAGCATAATTTCAAAGGTTCAATGATCCCTTTCCCTAAATAGTAATAACAGTGCAGTAGCACAGCTGGCTTGAAGGTTAGGGAAATGCACACATTTGGGAATGAAGGAGCTGAGCTACTTTACTTACAGCATTATCATTAAAAGTGTATGTCTTTGGCTAGATAGACTCTTAGATTAAACTGTGTTGTGTTTAATCTCTAATATTCATTCTGATTTTCTTTTCTGAGGCTTTAAATTTTTATCTGCTCTATTTTTTCCAGGATTATGGGCACAAAAATAGTTTACAAGTTCCATGTCAAAAAATCAGACCTTTTGATTGCTTTATGCTTTATAGAAAGGCAGACAAAGAAATGAAAAGGATCCTGGGTGAGTTCCTTAAGAAGAAGGAATGATATAAGAAAGGCAGTATTTTTTGTGAAAAGAAAAGCAAGAAGACAAAGCTATTGATCCTTATGTGACTGAAACCAGACTTCAAATCATTTGAATATGGGGAGCCATTAGCTGGTAAAGAAACCAGAGGAGCACCTAGAATTTTATCAAAGCCACTTGTGCCAAGGATTTAGAGCTGGATTGTAAAATGGGTGATTGTCAAATAAATGACCAGGAATGAATAATTGAGGAAATGGAGAATAATATCTCTTTATAGTCAGTATACAAAAGACTTCCAAACATTTCAGAGATTCTCATCTACTCCTGTTCAGAGAAAAAAGCCACAAGCATGGCTTTAAAAAGACTGTGTGGGATTTAAATGTTGCCTATTAGGATTATTTCTGAGACAATTCCTCTCTGTTCGTTCCTATTCCTCTGAATATCAACTGCATGCATTAGGAAGGCAAAATCTGAAGAATGTGTTTTAAACTGCAGATAAATGCCATGTCCCAGACCCTTCTGGGCTAGCAGACATAGATTTTGGGTCCTTGGTCTTGACTTTCTTTGAAGGCTACTGCTTTTGCATGCCTGCAGAGACACCTGCCCAATGCAAACCCTCTAATCTGTCGCAGTCAAAATCAGGTTACCCTGACTAGGAATTCAATAATTTGTCTTATCTCAACTGCAGCAGGTACAGTAGTTTCCCCTTCAGCAACTCTGCTGTGAGATTGGATAACCTTTGAGATAAGAGCATGATAAGCAGTTGGTGACAGGCTGAGAATGGTAACTTATTCCACCATCACAGGGCTGCTTCTGTATAATCCCCATCTGCTTATATCTCTATTTGTTTCCTCCTTTGTTACCATTTACAGGCAGCACTTATGGTATGAGTTCTGTTCCATATTCTGGGAAAAAATATGCAAGTACATGGCAAATACAATCCATGACAATGAATGATAGCATGACACAGGCTAGAATTCATAAAAATAATCTTGTTAGTACTTTTTTTTCACAAGGAAAGTTTTATTTTCCTATTACTACCTAAATCACATCTTCTTTAATAACTTAAGGATACACCTGGTTCAGCATTGATATAATTTCAGGGAATATATTGCTGTACACATAAGGAGGTTTTCAAAGCTCTTTTAAGAAGCTGGGTTACTGATCTCTTTAGTGCACTATTTTCCTCTTTGTAGCAAAGGAGATGATATGTCTAAAATCCTTAGGTGCCTTTGAAAATCTTGTTGGCTGAAATATTCTAAATTTTGCTCATTTTTCCAAGCAGACCTAGTAAACAAGTTGGTTTCAAAAATATTTCCATAGAACTTGCATTCTTTTGTTCAAAAGCTCAAAAGAAAATATTTCTCTTGCATTTAGAAGTTCTCAGAAAACTTCCTGATGATAAGAAAAAAATAAGAAGTCTGAAATGTCAGGAAATATAGTTATGTTAAACTTTGTGAAGCAACTCAAAACATTTCTTTATCAGTTCAGTATCCATTGTACCTTTTCCTTTCTGTGTTTTTAATGATACCAGCAAATTTTTAGTGATATCTCACTACATCATGAATTTGCTTTATTTCCCCTGTTTTCCTCAGCCTTTTGAATATCTGTTCTCACAATCTGTTTATTCATGGAAACACAATTTTTGGTGAATCACAGAAGATTTAAGTTTGAATATGAATTTGGGAGTGATCCCATATGTATTTATATCCAAAATTATTACATTAAGAAAGAAAAAAAATCTACTTAAAATTAACTTTAGTTTGGCCTGGAGTGTTTGACTTGCCTGTGGGAGTGTAGATTTTCCAGTATTATTCATTGAAATCTGTAATTCTCCTCTGTTCAACATGCTTTATTTAACCTGAACTGTAGTCTTTTTCAAGGATTATATAGAGAAGTAAAAAAACCTCAGAGTTCTTTTGACAGAGAAATATTAAGAAAATAGAAAAAATTGCAATTAATTTTAACTCACAGGTTTTAAATAATTTACAATCTAACTGTTTTGAGCTTATTTACAGGAGTCTGGATAGGTAGCACAGTTTTTCTGAGAGAGACCTGCATCTTTTCTGGTGTGTGAGGCTGAGAATTCAGAAAGTAAAACAGAGATGAAATACCAAGGACAATGAAACTAGCTTAGTGCTCATAAGAGCTTGGTATGCTGTGTTTGTGCTAAAAATTTGGAAATATTTTTCCTAAAACCCTTCTAAGAGCCAGTCCTGCATTTTCCATAATGGTCTTGAAAAATTGCTCCTTTCTAATAATATATTCAATATATTTTTGAATTACATTTTGAATATTTTTAAAATCTTAATGGAACATAGAAACCCCACACTATCCTCTACATGACTGAATCCCTACCAGTTACCAGTAATTCTCTCTTTTAGTTTTGTAGGGGAGAGTGGATCTGCCTTGGTCTAGGGCTGTTTGTGACTAATCAGTTTCTAAGGTCACAAAGGAAATATATTTCCGTGTATTCAAGATGCTGCGCTCCAGATGTGTACCTCTCAAATTCCTGCACTCCAGGCATGGGACACTCACACAACTCTGGAGGGTGTCAGGAATATCTGAACTACTGGTGCAGGAAATGCAGGTGGAGTGGAGGGAGGCAGAACTGTGCCATTAGGCTCTAGAGTCACTCACCTACTGGCAAACTGTTAGACTTACATCTCTAGCAGAAGTACAGTTGGACACCTTAATAACAACTGAATTAATTGCGCTCCAAACTGAAGTATAGAAGCCCATTGTTCCAGAGGTAACAGATCATCAGCTGCTGATAGTTTAGGCTGCTGGTTTAAAGAGCAGAAAAATAAAAGGAAACAAAACTTAATGGTACTATTTTTCTTCTGTAGATGGCACAAGTTGAGAAACCAAAGCTTGGTCTTCTGTAATTTATGCAGTCTTTATGCCTTAAAGGCACTTTACACAACTGTTTATCGTTTGGGAATAAGGGATGTTAGTAACTAAAAATGTCTCCAAAGAAGGTGTCTAAATCAGCCATTTAATTGCCAAAATCCACTTTTCAGCGATACAGGTTGAAAGTCTGGGCAATTATAAAACCACTATCAATGACTGTAAATGGCATGACTAACTTTTACATTGGTTTTCCATTTCCTTTCTGAATTAAAAAAAACTCCAAAACCTCAAACTCAACAAAATAATGAACAAGTTTCATAAAACACCTGTCTTCTTATTTGCACAGGGCACTAAGACAGTATAACAATTTTCTTCTGTGCAAGATTTTTATCTTGTTGCTGAATCTTGCTTTGTGTTAGATATTCCCAACCTTGGATCAGGCAGACAGACTCAGGACCGCCTCTTGGGAACATTTGCCGACCAAACTGAGAAACTCTTTTGATTTTTTTTTAACTTATGAGAACAAATCTTATAAAATGTCTTAGGTTGAGCAATTTTCCAACACAGGAATGATCAAAGGAGTTCAGGACTGGAGAGTGGGAAGTAAACAAATGCACAAAGAGGCAGTTGCAGAGCCTTTGAGATTTCTGGTATAGGTCTAGGCTCAAATTACTCGTTTAGAGACACCAAAGTTAATTGTCCAAATTGGGATTCATATAAAAGTTTGCAAAAGACTAAGCACCAAAGCTGGTTGTATAAAAAGAACGCTGTTCTCTGAAAGATAATGAAAAGCACATTTGCCCCCAGATTTCTATTATCATCTTCATTATCTGCAACCTTTGTGCAAACATCTCTGACCTTTTTATGAAATATCATGTTTCTAAGCTACTGCCAAGAGAAAGAAATACATTTACTCAAGTGTTCATTTGTCTAGAGATCCCAGACTTCAGAAAAGAAAGCTATTCATAAACTTGTTATGTTAATCAGACCAGTAGGAAGGTGAAAAGAAATGGGGAAGTAGGAAGAAGGAACTAGATTTTTTTTCCCATTTGAGCCGTACCAAGAAACAAAGCAGTTGGAGTGGGTGGCCTTTTTCTATTTTAAACAGCAGAGTTCAGTGTTCAGCATCAACTTTAAAGATTAAAATGCAGGTTGTTCAACAGGGAGGAATGCTGAGCCTGTGTATAACCGTGCCTTGGGAGGCTGCCCACTGCCCCATTTTGGGTGTCCAGGACAGGCATCATCTCTATGACTATAAAGGGAAGAGGTTTTTCAGAAAAAATATCCTTGTAAAGATACAATTACCTTGTAAGGAGGAACTTGGTGTTACTGAAAGCATGTGAAAACCCAAATCCTTTGGTAAAATAAGAGGTATATTAATGTGTACCAATTCCAAAGTGTGCAAGGAGATAACTGGATTGCCTAATGCAAGGCGATTCACTTTGTGGAAGTCTCTTGCAACAGCTTTTCTTCAGAAGTCATCTTTCTCAAATTTTTTTCACATCAAAATAACTATTTGTTCATGTACCCAGATTCAAGGATAGGATTCTTGAGCTGGCTCTTACAAAAATATCCAAATGTCTAAAATTTCATGATTCTACTGTCCCTGTGCAGTAATTCACCCCTTGGATCTTCCCACTAAAACCAAGGAAATATTTTCAAATTAAGTGTAAATAAGATTCTGACTCTAAACAGCTTATCAAGGACACAGAAGAAGTCTGTGGCATCCAGCCCAGGATTCTCAGAGGACAACAGAGTAAACTGGCTGAGCAGTGAACATCTTGCAAGAAGACAAGCCGTGGAAAAAGACTGCAAGGGGACCCACTGTTGGAACATACCAAGCTTGAAAGTCTGCAAACACACATTTTTAGAAAAGCTGGCTGTACCAATTTAAATAACTCTTGGGCAGGTCTGTGTTTCAAGGCCAGCACTTGTGCAATTGGTAGCATGAGCTGACACTGACTTTGGTAGCCAGGATAATACTTGGGTAAGAATGGACGATTCATGAATGGTCCCTCTACTCTAGCATGAATGTGCATGCTTCTTTCTAACATCAGCCACAACAATTCCTTTCTTTCTTAAAATAAGCATCCTTATTCTGACCAATAAAAGGATATTTACATCCCCTTTCAAGAGTTCTTTCATATCCCTGAAAAGATAAATGGTGAGCAGCAAAACCAAGAGCTTTTCTAGCTCAGAACATTTTCAATGGAAAAGAAAAAATAAATGGTGTTAATCCTTGGACTTTATCTGTATAATGAATAGGATTGGAATTTGAGCAATGTCCCTAATTTTTATGGGACTGGTATTTGCAGTCCATGAAAATACCTTGAATTTCTCCCTTTTCTGCTGCTGTAGCTCATTCTAGATATAAATCACAATGAAGCTGGAATGGGAAATTTCTTTGCAGGCTCTCTGAGAGGTGACAAACAATATCAAAAGGCTCAAGGCTTTGAAGAGTGTATCCTTACAGTTTGAAGGTCCCTGTGGATACATGGTAACCTGAACTATATAGTCACACAAAATGTGAAAGACTTCTGGGCTGTTCAGACTGTGAATTGGGATGTGTGAAAATGATCAGCAGAAAAGCAAACTAGAAATCTTGCTATTCACTGCTCACTCTTGCACTATGGCACTCCCAATAAGAACTATGTAAGAAAAAGCAATTCTGTTTTGTGAAGGAATTAGTGACAGAAATTATGAATTTTTCTACTAAAGTAAACCTAGGTTTTTACGAGGGTGATCCTTCTAATAGGCTGACCCAGAGTCAAGTCACCAGCCATGGTGACTTGTGCAATAAGCTGGAGCCATAAATGCTGGTAGCCTGTGGGGCTTCAGGTGCTGAGGAGCAATGAGTTTGAAAGTTATACCTTGTCCTCTTGTTAGCTGGGAACCTCTAAGCTGTAGGAGCCTACGAAATTTCCTGAAAGGCCATCTGTGCAACACTTGAGACCTGACGAGGTGAAATCCAGGCTTCCCACAGTCTCACTTGTCTACTAGTCCCTCATGTGCATTGTTGAGGGAGTAGGTGAGGTGGCCAGAAGCTGCATAGCTTGCAAGCCTATCTAGCAGGCTTGATCCTGACAGAACCTTTGCTCCATGCTTTTTGAAAGGCCTTCACAGAACATTTTTATTTCTGTGAAAGAATATTCCTTGGCATAAAAGTCATCTGCTGGAGGATTTCTGACCAGTTCAAATGCTTTCCAGCTGATGCAATTCATAGATCTTTGATTTTTCAAGGAGCTCTAAAAGTAAAAATCTTATTATAATGCTTCTGTAAATGAAGGGTAATTCCAATTAAGTCAATAGAATTGCACTAATGGGAACTTGTTTCAGTAAGGCTTACACTCTGTGATTTCAAATTTGCTGCAACCTTTGGTGACTTTCAGTGGGACAACTGTCACTATGTAGAAGACAAAGAGGGCCATCAGGTTACGAGAGTGCCATTGAATGGTCCAATCCCCACTGACAGTTACACCTATAACATCTTTCCAGGTAATAGATAGTGACATACTCATGTACTGATGAAAATCTACTTTTTAAATGAAGGAGAATATATTGCTGTGAAACATTGGATGACTTATTTCTGACACTTTATCAAAGCTAAATAACATCAGGAATAAGAGAAATAAAGGACACGGTGATAATTAGAAATTAAGAAATGACTTATTGCTGAAAACTGAAAATATAGTAACTACAGTTTGTAGTAATTAGCCAAATTACTGGGTTTGATAGTAATAAATGCAAATAATTATAATTATTTATAGATGGACAGAAGTATAGTCATTAAACATGCCATGGATATTGGACACTGAAGAGTAATTTAACTGGATACATCCTGCTTTATACTTGCTCTTCATTATATTTATTAGTCATTTGAACAGTGTTTAAAATTATTTATGAAAGCATTTTAGTCCTATAATTAGGATTAATATTGAAAGTCACAATAATTGCTCAAGCAAAGTTAGAATGAGAGTGCTGTGCAACTGTATATACAGGACTCAACCAAGCAACCACTTAAGCTATTGCTCTGCCAAATTAAAATATGACAATTATGCCTTTAGACATGACTGATTTTTTGTTACTGTTGTTTATTTCTCTGGTCAGAGTGAAGGTGAGGACAAGCAATTTGGGCTAGAGGTTCCAAAACTAAATCTGCTTTGGGTTGCCACCTAAGACTCCTCAACAAATTGCATTTGACTTGCCACAAAGTACTATATTCAAGTGGAAAATAAGGGTGTTGCTGGCTTGCAAGAAATGCAGAAGAAATAATGGAAACACTTGTAAAGCTACTAGAAGCTGCTGCTTTCCCCTTTTCCTGTGTATTTAGCCCTTGGGCAGCTGGGATACAAGGGATCCAGTGGCAAATTTGCAGGTAACAGCAAGTTGTAGGTATGAGAGGAAGGGCTGAGTTGAATTTTGCTGATAGCTATTCATTTTTTCAATAGGAATAAAGATCTTCTGAAGCAGGATGGAGGGAATTGTTCCTCAAAGCACATCCAGGCTGCTGGATGTATAGATCATCTGAGAAGTATGCTTACTTGTAAATTATCTGTCTGATTTTGGGTAAGGAACTGAATTCAAATGAGTGGCATAATCATCAGGCAACAGCATCTTCTGCTTGACTGTGGTATATCCTGGCTCTGATGAAAGACAAAAATATCTCTAACCTAACAATGAGGACGCTTGTCAAGCAGGTGGATAATCCAGGAACCTGTTCCCATACCAAGGAAAGTTTAGCAATAATATAATGCAATGCAACCTCAACCAATGATATGGGGAACATCCCCTCTTTTCTCACCCTCTGGGTAAGGAAGATGCAGGTGAATTGTGAATACAAGAGCAGTGAAAGCCACATTCCCAGCAACCTCCATTAGCCTTTAGCTATGAGGTAATGGGGACACTGACTTGAATGTTGATTGTTGAGTCACTACAACCTTGTGAGGAAACTGTTTTGCAATTGCAACTGTTAATGCTTATTCAATCCGAATATAAAACAATTTTGAGTTACCCTGATCTTTATTTACAGTGAAGGTGCTATTTCTCAAAGATAAACACAGTATCCAGAGGCAGCTGAAACATTTTAGCAATTATGTGCTTATATGAATTATAATTATTAGTTTAAAATCACAAAGTAAAACTTTGTTTAAACAGGCAATGTCTCCCTGATATTTTAAAAGACTTCCATCCATTTTTTTGCCTTTTAATTTGTATTTCATTTATTATGTGAATTGCATAATAATTTGAGCATTCCTGATTTCTTTGCCCTGTCTACACTGATTAGTTTTTATACCTGCTTGTAAAATCCTGCTGAAGTTAACAGCATCCCACCCGCACTGTATTGTTTGCAAAACCTTTAGTTCAAATTGTATTGTGTTTGCCTTGATCATAAACAGCTTTGGGTTTTTTTTGGAATGGACCAGCGTTTTTTTATAGACTGTATGTTTTCTATTGTGGCTTGACTGTTCTTTGTGTAGTTTCTCTATATTTTTCCCCATGTGAAATATATTTATCTTTAAACTGAAATTTTAGCTACTGCAGTGAATTTGAGTTAGAACAAGTAGGTGAAGTAACATGATAAAACATTATCACAAGAGAAATGGAAACATATTTTTCCCTTTAAAGGTTAATTCCTCTTTTTGTTGTACTCTTATATGTTTACATTATTTAGGCAATAAAGGCAGTGTGATAGAGATGGCTGAGTTCTCATAAGGAGAAACAGGCACAATTATTGACTTTGATTCGTGGGCAGGTTATTGTTGGTACCTTGCCTTGAAGAGGCTTCTCTGTGTGCATGGTTCCCATTGAAACTGGTGAATATGTCAGCCATGCTTAATCACCAGCTTGTGCAAGCACATTTTTTATGTAGCCATGCCCTGCCAGTGGTCATATACCTGGATGATCACTTATTGACTTTATTTTGTGCAGTATAACACACATTAATGTGTGATTTGTAACATTCACAGTTTAGATGCTTCAGCTTCAGCTGAGGTGAGCCAGCTACCAGTGACTATAAATCACTTCCTCAGGAAGGCATGTAGCACAAGGCCTGGTCCCTTTTTGTGAACTTGTAATAGGCAGCAGCTGGCAGCCTGGATCTCAGCATCCAGACCTTGCCATGGTGTAACTACTGCTGTAAACACTCCTGGTTGTGTCCAGACATGAAAGCCAGCCCACAGCAGCCCGGGCCTGCCAGGCCATTCCCTGGAGTGCAGAAGGAAAGAGCCAGTGGTCCGATGCCACCGCAGGCAGCCCTCATCCTTCCACAACAGCTGTCCTTTGCCACACTTTGCTCCTCAGCTTGGTGGCATCTTAAATAGACCCATCTTTTGCACAGATGCATTCAATCTATTGGGAGCAACCATTGATTCTAATAGCATTTTGCTCTTCAGTTACTCTTGGTTTGGCTCAGACTTTTTTTCCCCTTTTCCTATTTAACTTGGGTGTCAGTCATTGAGACTTATGTTTTTGGCGTGGTTTACATTCAGCCATTAATATTTCAAAAAACTTGAATCCATTTTCACTTCCCATCCTCATCGTGGAAAGATCAACGTACTCCCATGGGGGATTTTCTTCTCCTCACCATGTGTACAATCTTTTTTTTTTTCTTTTTGGAAAAACCAGCACACAAAACAGGATGTGGAAATGGTTCTGTAAAAAGAAACCAACAAAATAAGCAGTTCCTTCTACTTTATTGCTGTAGTTATAGACTGTGCATGCAGGCTTTCCTACATTTGCAGATTATTTTTCAAGACAAATCTTGAATCACATTTTAAATTGGAACTAGAAGTGAATATAAAATGTAAAGCTAGACTTTTGCAAGTCCAATTTTTTTTTTCAGTCAGTGTTCTTAGCAGTAATGCATCTGAAGAGCTGATCTCAGCCTCTGGCTTCAAAAAATTCCAAGTGAAATGCTTTGAATCAGAGTCTTTTATATATTCCACATGTTATGTTGGATATGAATGCTTGGAAGTGCCATGGGCTGGAGTTTCTGTGTACATCTGATATCCACAGATAACATCAAATTCAGGACTGTTGTATCAGCTCTATGTGCTACCCAAAAGTACACTTTATTTGCAGGAGACCTTGCCACCAAAACATGCTAAGGCTTGATACAAGCTGAGTCTTAGGTACTGATAAGACATCACCTCAAAATGTTGCAGACCCAGATATTTATATAGAGAGGGTATTTCTTTAAGGCTGGGCTTAAAAGCAAGGACGAATAAGCAGAATATCTCAGATCAGAGGCCAGGGCATTCCAGAGAGCAGAAAAAACAATGGCATTCCACCTGTTGTGTGGAACCCTCTCCAGCATAGCCTTCGCCCTGGCTGTGGGATCAGAGTCTTGGGGAGATCTGTGGGCTCTAAGCCATGAAGTTCAGAGATGGAGCACAAGAAGTTGTCAATAAAATAAATGGTTAGCCATTCTGATTGTAATAAATTTCCAAAAGCTTTCTCTGGCTTTCTTAGACTTATTTTTATTTGCTTCATAGATATATCATACAGCGCTAACCCAAGTAAAGTAAATATTGATTCCAATCACTGAAATATTCATCAGAGCTTCCTATGTAGACTGTTTCCTCCACACATCATTTTTTCTCATTATTCCAACTTAACATTGACATTTCTTAGTTGTATCTAAATGAGTGCCTTTGAAAATTGACATTTCATCTAAGTCTCTAAGGCACTATAATTTCTTTTATTTTGGTCTGGTACCATAAGCCTGAAATGGATTCTTTCTGGCATGAGATAAAAAAAATTTACCCAAACAGGATATCACATCTCATAAAGAAACTACGCATATTACACAAGATTTTGAATGTAGAAACAGATACTTACCACTTGTGTCGCAAAATGTAACAGAAGCATTTCAAAACAGCAGCAGCTACATGCACCCAAGTTGTGTTTCCTCAATATCGTCTAGAGGTAGATTTTAATAGAACAGGCTATAGTGTTTGCAAAAGAGATGGCACTGGCTCCTGGTTAAGACACATTACTGTTATGTACTGGAAAGCTATGTAATTGGTTCCTACTCAAAAGATGAGACCTCCACACAACCTTCAGGTGCTATAGTCATAATTTTTTACATGCCAGTTCATTCAAGATAAATATGCTACTGTGATGAAAATCACCAGATGGTGCTGTTAAAGATAGGCGGGCAAGTTCTGCTCAAAGGGATACGTAGTCAATCACATCTTGGAAAAAATACTACAGGAGGAATGGAGAGAGGTTTTGAACAATTTTACTTCTCCATCAGTTCACCTCATTCCTGATTTTTGTCTGATTTCTGTAATCTCTATCCTGAGTGCATGGCAACAGCAAACATGTCCTACTGTGCCATGAAAATGCGCAGCAGAACACATTTGCAGGGGTGTTTTTAGAGTGGGAATATTCAGTGGCCTATGCCTCTGCTGAGAAGGCCATTGAGGACATTGGTTAGCTGGTCCTGATGCTTAAAGACCAGATCAGGAAGGGAGCTGACAATGTTCGTTCTATCATGTATTGTCCCTAGCACTGCAAACAAAGGGATTCAGTTCGTTCCAGTAACAGTGGTGTTAATTTTTTTGTGATGTGAATTTACCTAATCCCACAAGAGCTTTTTATTTAGACCACTGTATTGCCTCCAGTGGTGAAGACTTTTAGACCACACGACTGGGTCATATTTAAACCATTGTCCTACAGCAGAAATTCTTCCCTGTTCATGACTGGCTCTTTGAGCTATCCTTCCTTTAAACCACTTAAAAAAAATTGTAAAAAGGAGTTCACAGTTTATTCCTGCTGCAGAACACTTATATCAACCTCTGAACTTCCGTTTTTCTGAACTGAGAAAAATGGGTGCACTGTTTCTTCTCATAAACAAGTTGTTCCCATGATCTGTGGGAATGTTTATATCTCAGAATGCTCCATGTGCAGGTGGTGACCTGCAGGAGTAAAGTACTTCCCATTGCACCAAAACTGACCCTTCACATGTTGAAGGCAACATACTTCTTCAAACTGGGAGTTTTATGTCTTTAATTGAATGACATTTCTATTGGCCCAAAGACTGAAACCTTACCATCTGAAACCAGGCTAGCTCTACCTTTGTCTGCTTCAACATTGGCAATATTATATACCCAGAAGTTCCATTTACAGACCTCTTTATGTTCTGACTCGACTTATTTTAGCAGATATGCCTTGAAGTCCTGTGGTCTTCCAGGAAAAATATTCTGTACTTAATGTAGTTCTCTAATTTAAGAAACTCAGAGTGATTAATAAAATTGACAGCAAGCTGAAAATTTTTTCATACCTTATGAAATAAAGTTTTGTTGCAGTCTTCAGTTTAGCAATGTGTAAACTGAGGACAAACCATGTTAAGCATCATGAAGAGACATGAGAATCCCCAATAACCTGGACAGTTTTGATTTTCAAGTCTTTTCTCTAACCAATACATTTACTGGAATCAGACTCCCTGTAGAATTGTGATTGTTGCAGGAAAACAATTTATTTTTAGCAGAAAACAAGCTATTACACTTTTTCTTTATCCTGTTCATTGTAAGAAGCAGTGAACAGACTTTATATCTTTGTTAATGAATTTTCCTAAGTGTTTTGTAAATGAATGTTCGAAAAAGGGGATGTGGAACATACAGAACCAAGAATAGCTCTTGTATTCCCAGAAGTGAAGTGTTGAAGAGATTAAGCCTTGTCCCCAATGTGTGTCAGGAAAAAAATGAGTCAAGTCTCAGCTCAACACACCAAAAATTCTAGATGGTCTTTCAAGATCTGGTGTTTTCCCTGAAATGCAGATTGGGATTTATTTTGCTATAAAATTGAATTTCATAGTCTGTGTAAAAGAGAAGGAAACTGAGCACCAGTTTTTGGTGATGGGGAGGATATCTGATTGGATATGCTTATTCCAGAATGCAAATGCTGCGCTATAAGTGGACTTTATCTATAGTGGATAAAACTTATTTGCAAAACAAAGGTAGCACTTATCCTTGAATAAGAGCAGGCATAATATTGGCTACAAATTGTTAAAGAGCTGTTGTGTGCAAACTACCCCTGTAGGCAACAAATAATAATCAACTCTCTTTGGAAAATTTACAAGATTTCTTCTGGATATTTAATTTTTCCCCCAGATGGAAAAATTGATAACCATTTTTCTGAATGTTTTTGTCTTCTCCAAATCAGGGTCTAAGAAGGATGGAATTAACTGCCATTTACATTCACCTCTCTCTTTCCACTGAGTATTGAAGAAGCCAATGAGACAGCCATGAGAAGTAGGTGAGACAAATCCCACTCTAGATGAAGTCTCGATGTTATTCTGCTGATCATTGTGTTCATAAATCTTAAATTAGGACACATTTATCTTACTTGATACTTGGATTTATATATGCAACTGAGGAAGTCAAATTCTGTAATTTCAAGAACACTTAATTTGTGTGTGTTATGAAGGTGTAGTAAAGAATTGTCACACATCGCCAGAGATCTGAGAGGCAGCCCAGAGTTTATGTGTCAATTCTTTTCTGCTAGAGGTATGAATATTACAAACATACTAACAAAGTTATTCTTTTGCTTTTAGCTACTGTTCCCCACTCATGTGAATTTCTTCTCTCAAAAGTTTTGTTTGCTTAGACAAAAAATAGTAGGATATTCATATAGATTTCACAATATAATCTTTTCCTTCTAAGAAAAACTCTTTTTATTCCAAAGCAAGTGAGACATTCTTATGGAAACCCAACTGCATTTCAGAGTCAGAGCTACAGCACCAGAAAAGAGAAATAGTATTCTGATTATTTTCTGCTTAAGTTAAACAAATAATTTATCCTAAACAATTTACATTTTGGGATTGGGACATAAAGAAGACATAGCTGTTGGGGGATCAAGAGAATTAATGGTTAGCAGGGGACTTTTTCAGTCTAGGACAGTTTGAATCATGAGCCTGCTAGGTTCTGTCTGTAATTCCATAGTGACTTAAGGATTACCATATGTGGTGGAAGACAAGTAGCATGGAAAGACTTTCTTTAGTTTAAGCCATCTTTCTAAGCAAAATCAGAATAATTCACACTGGGGATAGTCCCTGGCTTGTGCTGAGCCCTGATCTCAGTCTGGGTGTTGTGTGCAGTTTGGAGGAATTTGCACTGGGAGTGCAGCAGGCAAGCAGCAGCACAGATCAGGCGTGAGCGCTCAGTTCGAGTCTCAACCAGGTTTGTTTTACTAGTGTGGATACCGCCAAACTCGCCAGGTCCATAGCGAGAGGTGGCTCACTTATTGAGGGATGAGGGGTTATGAGTCACTTCTCAGTTTGTGGGGCTCAGACTCAGGTGGACTTACAAGGAAGGAAAAGAAAGACATTAAGAATTTGAGTAGAATAGAATAGGTCACTTACAAGGGACCTATGGTGATCATCTAGTCTGACTGCCTGCCTGTAACATAGAAGTTTTAAAGTCGTCTTTCTTCATCAGATGAAAATCATCTTCCCAAAGTTTGTTTTTTTGCACGTCTTCCCTTTATTCCCAAGCTGTGAAGAAGTATTTAAAACGTCACCTGGGGATTGTTGCCTTTTTTTCAGAGTTGGTTGTGGACTTTGCAGTGGAGTTGCTTTGAGATGTCTAAAGAGATCCACTTGATTTTTGCCATTATCTGTGCCAGAAATAGTACGAGTAAAACTAGTTGCATTCAAGGCTGTATGTTTAATTACTACTAGACACTTACTTTTTCACTAGAAAACAGAAGTGTAAGATCTGTAACATAAGTATCACTTGAGGGCTGGATAGTGCTGATATTGAAGGAAACAGTGATATTGGAAAGCAGATGATTCATCATCAGCTGCTTAAAATAATAGTGATATAATTTTATAACATTTGTGGTGGCTCAATACACAGGATACTGTGAGAATAGGGCTACTGGAGCTGTGCAGAGCAAAGAGAGAATATATAATCCCTGCATGCTGACAGAGATATTTGATCTGGCTTCTCAACATTCAAAAAGCTAAGGAGGTTTTTCAGAGTCAAGACTTACAGCTAAAGATGTCCTGAAGCAAAAATAAGAATGTAATGGTGAATTAGCCACTACATTGACCATTACTAAAATCACTGCAGGACAGTTAACAAACTGGAGGGCAAATTCACATTTACACCAAGAGACTTGGAACAGCTCTGACAACATAGTGTCAAGCTCATTTTGGGATCACTGTAATCAGTTCCAGGAACCTGATTGTGGATGTCAATTCTTGGCTTACAAACTCACATAGAAGAAGCAGTGTCAATGGATGTTTTCATCAAGCCCCAAACTAATGTTCCAGGATATCCAGCAGATCTCTTATAGCCTCTGCAAACTGGAGGTAAGGTACAAGACACAGAGGAATGTCTATTTCTGCTTTCACACTTCTTTAATGATGTGGTGAGGGAAGGCACCTCCCATGGGGCTGTATGAACATGTAATAAAAAATGTTCATAGAAAGTATGAGTTTATTCATGTGTAATAATAGAGGGTGAGCCACGAAAATGTATAGGTGCTCTGCTGTGCCCATGCTTTCTACAAACACTAAAAACACATTTTGAGATGTGCATCCACCCGGGTGAGCGCTCTTGACCTGCACACAGAGGATGTCCAGACCAAGATTTTTTTTTAGTTTTAACCATTTCTGCACAAGTGTAATTTTTGAAGACATGGTGGATTCATGCATACAAAGTTAGGCATGGGCATGAAGTATGAGGTTTCTTGAAATTACTGACATAGGTTCTTTTACCTTTTCTGTATCAACCATGCCATTTAAGTTGTTGCCATACGGGGGTAGGTACTTTATATACATGAATATATATGAGCGTCTAATACCAAGGAGAAAGAAGCTCACTTTCAGCTAAGTTCTTTGGACAAGACCATAATGCTTGTTAAACAAACTAAGAAGTCATCCCAAGCTCATCACTCCTCAGAATGTTATAATGCAATGTAGCCAAACGGTTGCAGGTGTAGAGAAGGATCTCTAGTAGTGGGTGCTGTATTGTTGCTTAGAAAGGCTGACCTGGAAACAGAGACTAGGTAGACTAAAAGAATAAAAAGGTATTTATTTAAAGGATCCAGCTCAGGCCATGCAAGAACCCCCTGGGGCTACACCCAAGCAATCCAGCAATGGTCCCAAAATGGATACCCAGTCATGAGGTCTCACACTTTTATAAGCTCTGGTCCATTAGCATATTGGAGTTAATTGTCCAATTACAGCTTCAGGTTATGAAGCTCCATCCTCTTTGTTCTTTCTCTCATCTTCACTGTTGTTTACACTCTTGGGTTTAAAATTTGACCTTGGTCCCAAGCTAGAAAGGAATTATTTTGTCTATCTACTCTGTGAAGAGAGCTCACCAACTCTTAATATGAAACCCAGAACTACACATTAAAACAGCACAGAGTTCGAAAAAATATAAAAGCTAAAACTTAAGGCATCAGTATAACATAATATAAAAAGTGGGTGGTGCCTCAAAACAAAGGAGCATCTCTGACAGTTTCTTCTCAGTTTTGCCTTATGCAAATAAATTGGATCTTTGATACAAAGACTGACCACTGACTGATCTTTAGTGTGGAAAGAGATCTTTAGTGAGGGAAGTGAACATAAGAGTATGCAATGATTCAACTTTATTTTCTGTCTTATATAACAGCAAGCTCAGCCCTAACTAGGTCAAGTACAGTCATCCCTGCATATTGGTTCACAATCTTGGTTTAAAGGGGCAACATCTTGTGACATTCAAAAGGATTATTTGGAGGGTAAAATTTTAAGATACATTAAATCAATTATAAATCACTGGAAGAGATTTGAAGTTCAGGGGCCTCAAAACAAAATAAAATGAAAAACAAAAAATTAAAAGTTCGAAATAATAAAAACAAGGCTTACCAAATGAAGATAGATCACTTTCACCTTTTGTTTCCTATCTGCAAACTACTTTTTACCTGGAGGATTTGTAACATAAAACTGAAGTCTCCTTTAGGCAATTATTTACACGTTGCATACCAATAACTTGCTTACAGTTTACAGTGTTGACACGCAATATGTTCTGTCCTTATCCCTGGCATGAGATGATTTGCTGAAATGTGACATGCAGGCTCTGAAAGTTAGCTGGAAGCTATGATTCCTATCAAGCAGAAAAGTTATGGGAGGAAACCAGATGGAAGTTCTGCAGGTTAACCACAGGCATAACTGAACTAAAACTCTGAGCAGCAGTGATGGTCCATTTTGGTTCTGCACTTTTTAGAAAACAGGCATGACAAGAGTAGGACTAATGCTTGGGCTTTTGTCACTTTTGCCCTTTAATACCATGTCCATAGGGATTTCCAGGGCACTAACTATGGTCAGTCATTTTTTCAGTGTTGTGACACAGCTGGGAACACTGCCCAAAGGATCTCAGTTTCTGAGAATACATTAGTACAGCTTTTCAGTGCAGGTGGGAGAGATGAGAGCCCTATGTTGCAGAATTTTGAGACCAAGGAAGTTTTGCTTCCTATTGCAGAGTGAACGTCAAGTTCAGCTCTCTGAGCTCTCATGTTCAAGCATTTAACATATTTAATGGATGTGGACTGTAGTTTATTGCACTTGAGTATTACTAGAGAAACTGCACATGGTTTCAAGGTTTTGTCGGATTGCTGTACAGTTGCATTGTTCCTGCCTCAGTACCATAATGCCAGAGATCTAAGTTTAAAATGAAAGTATAAAAATATTCTGGCTGAAGCTGTAAACATTGAGATATAAGGATGGAGTGTGACCAGTTCTGTAAATGTAAGTGGGACTATAACAGGTTGAAGACACAGAAGAGCAAGGACCTGTTTTGTAAGCACATAGTCAAAAGGCAGTGTTAACAGCTGCTAACTATTAAATAATGGGTAAAGAAAGCCCTGTGGAATGCTGTCTAGTGCACAAGGAATTTAGTGCTGATGGACATCCAGGGCACACAGTTAACAGGCCCCTGCAATACATCTGAAAAGAGTTCAAATCTACCTCAAACCAGGACATTGTCATTCTTTTATCAACTACTTGTATAATTTCTTGTCCTCAGGAATAGTCTTTAGCTTCAAAAAGCATGAAAGGAAAATGAGAAAATGGCCCTAAGGTGTTGATATCATTGTGATGAATTAGAGCAGAATCCACAATGACATTTAGAAGAGCTCTCCTAGACATGGATGCTTGGCTGAATCATTACAGTCACATCATCTACATTTTGAACATTTGGACTGCTTAGGAAGCCTCTAAGTTGTTGTTTGTTTTTGTTTTTTTTTTTCCTGGATACTTGTTGTCTACAAAGGTACTAAGTACTACTGATAAGAATTTATATTCAAGAGAATGTCAGCAGTCACGGTTTTATGGTGACTCATTTGATATAATTTCCAGATGCCTGAATTGCCAGTGATCAGAGAGGTGGCTCTGCAGTGGAAATAAGACTGGAAGCTCTTCTAAAAACTACAGACTCCCTCCTGAGCTCCTGAGCTCTCTCCAATTTTAATATATGACTTCTATAGACAACCAGCTCTGTCTTTGCAGTTTCTTAGATGAGTTCCCTCTGTAATATTTCATTTTCAATATGCTTCCTTAAGAGACTGCCAGCCTTCAAAGAAAACCACTTACAGTTTTTTTTTTACATTGCTGATAGAATTTGATGCTTTGTCTAGGAAGAAGAGAATATTAGCTATCAGCAAATACTGAATTTCTTACAGATTTTTGTTACTGTTCTACAGTGAAAGCATGATTTATTTGATTACTTTACGATGTTCCAGTGTGTTTCCATTTAGTTTAGCTGTCACACAAGATGAAGTAACAATTAGATTTGCACTTAAGGGCTTCTGAGCAGTCTCTTTTTCAGCTGTGTTCTCTTGCATAAAATCAACTTTGAAGATTTCAAAACAGTGGTCTCATATTGAGGGGCTCAGTAAAACAATATTCTGAATATTTTGTGCAAACCACTTACGACATGTGAAGGGTCCTGCTGATTTAAATTACTCCACTGTATCCAGCCCCTGAAGACTTCAACTCGAAATACCTGGACTCTAGGAGATGGTGTAGACTGTGGTCATGATGGAAAAGCTGGGTTTTACACAACAAAACTTACATAAACCACAGATGTCTTTTAAATCACAGACTTCACAAATGTTTCTGCTGAAGCCTTTCTGAATGGCTTCACCAGTAACCAAAATATTTCAATCAAGAGATATTGCTGGTTGAAATAATTTTTTTTTTTATTTGAGAATGTTGTTCAATTATTTTTTAAAGAAAATTTTAAAAATTGCAGTAAATCCTTAAATTCTTAAATAACTTTTCCTAGTCTGGTTTTTGGAATGACAAAAATTATTTACAACCAGAAAAAAAAAGAGGAAAAAAAAAGATCAAATGTCAACTTAATATACAAATTATCAAATGAAATTCCAAACTACTCTGAACAGTCACAGTCCTGGGTTTTGTAGAGAAAGGGCTCTCCTTATTCTTATATATCTTCTCTGCTTTAAGGAACTGCAAGGCCAGGTGAGGACAGGTAAATTTTGATCAGGTGGAGCCTTAGAGCTGAAGTGTCCAAGGGTTGGAGGCAGTGCTCAAGCATGAGGTTTGAAGCAGTCTCCCCAGATTCTGCAAGACGTAGAAGGAGAACTGGTGTGAGAGCTGACTTACACACCCTTCTTCAATCCAGCACTTATCAATAGTCAGAAAAGATGTTCTGAATGGAAAATTTCATCGAGGTCTTACATTACACTTACCCCACTTCACAGCATTCTCACAGCATTTACAGCAAGACTATAACAAAGAAACAACATTTGAATCAGAATGTAATTTTGTTTGGAACAGACTTATGGCCGTCTAATGTAAATTTTAATAATGTCAAACCTTCCCTTCTACCTATATCTGAGTATTTTTAGGTGACTGCACAGTGATATTGCAAAAGTTTTTATTATGTAGCATTGCAAAAATAGTTACAGAAACAAAGGGAATACACAATCTCAAAAGGTAAGGACTCTTACAGCCTGATAATCCTTATGATTTTAGTAAATGTGTCAATGGAGAAGTGAAAGATAGTCATCATTCAAATACAGAAAGAGAACCTGACAGAAATATAACTGCCCTGACCACAAAGCAGTTGCTTTGTTACAGTTGTTTTACTAAATACAAGGCTTACTGAAATACAAGGCTCTCACAGTGAAGCCCGTACAAGAGGTTGACAAGTTGTCTAGGAGATACACTTCAAATGGATTAAGAGCAGAAATTGAATGCTTCCAACACATTTATCTTAAACCAAAATCCAGGAGAAAACCACTCCAAGATAATGGAATTGGCTTTGCTTGGTAGCAAACTATTTTGCCATTCAGAAATTATGTATGCTTTTACCAAACTTCTGTGCCCTAGGGGTACTGTAGTGGGTAATTAAACTATGCACTGATTTATAAAAAAGTGGTGTGTCAGGGCCTGAATTTTGTGACCTGAAAGAAAAGAGAAAAAACAATTTGCTTTCTATCACAGCAGATCAGAAGCTGCTGTCTGGCGTTGGATAATTTTCATTTTAATATTTTTAAAGCATCCTATTGCTTTAAAATGCCTTTAGGCATTTTGTAAATCTACATTGGAAAATTAAAATAGAGGTAGAGCCTGGTCACATGTTAACAATATAGTTTTCAATATCTATTGAGAAAATCTTCCTGGAGAAGATTGTTGCTCTCCAAAAAGTCCAAGCCCAAAGTGATGGTAAAGATTTCTGAAAGTGGAAGCTCAAACTGATATTTAGAACAATAAAACAGGTCTTTATTTTCTCTATCAGTTTATTTGTACTTTGCCTGGACTTTTGTGACGTCACATAGAAGTTAAAGGCTAGATGTAATTTAGGTGTTGGAACCAGAATATCCAGTACAACATGTATTTATTAATTTTATTCTTTATCATTACTATTCTTTGCAAAATTCCAGCTATGACAGATTTTCTCCAGGAGCCCCTTTGTGTAGCAGTTCTAATGCATTGAACATTCAAGGCAAATTTCTACAAAACATATAGCATGAGAGAGAAGTAGTTCTTGCTATAATCTTCCATCTTCTTTCAAGTGTGAACCTAATGTAAAGAAATTTTTGGTGACTTTGCTCTCTTCTCATACCCACTTCTGCCAGCTCTCTTGGTCTGCGCGTGAGACTTGCTCAGTTGCTTCACTCTCATTATCAATGATTTTCATGTGCCTTCATTAGAGGCATTACAGGGAATTTTCTTGGCCCCACATGCCACATAACACCTGTTTTGACTTGTGGTATCACAGCAAAAAGGGAGAAGCCATGCACACTGCCTGGAAAACCAGCTCAGTGCATCACTGGTGAAATGCATGCTCCCAGCTGGGAATTATTTTTGTGGAATCTTCCTGGACCCTTGCCCCTGAGTCCCAGAGTTCATCTTGCCATCAAAGACGCTACATGGAAGTCTCTCATGTGTCAGGGATGGAGGTCCAAAGAAAGTCTGTGATAACCCTCTTTTGACACCACCCTCTCCCTTTGATGGATAGATGACACTAGGGCTGTGGGTAGATGTGCTGAGTTTGAAGACCAAGGTGAACATATCACATTTGTAAAAGTTTTCTATAGAGTTTAGACCTGGGTAGACATCAGTCCATTTTATTAACTCACTGCACAATCCAACATGAAGATACTTTCCATGTGGAAGAGGTAGAAAATCAGAAAAATGGGAGGAGGGAAGATATGAAGTGACACTGAAAGCTGAATCAAAACTCTGAAGACCAGTTTGTGTTATCAGTAGCTTCACAGTGAGCTGTCAGTTTCTCACTTTGATGAGAACTCAGTTACCCACACTTAAAAAGAAAATAGAACCCTTATTCAGTGAGTCAAGCCCTTTTTTCTGCTATTCCTGACCACCACCTATGGGGTTTAGACCACACAGCTGACGAACAGCTCTGAATAGAAACAGCAGATGTGCTCCCACCCATCAGTGAGCCAGTGAACAACTGTAAATCCAGGAACAGTACACACAAGCTGTTGATGTTTTTTTCTCATTTAGTTTATACACTGCTAGGTAGACTTTATTTTACGTAATTTAAAAAAAAATGCTCTTTAATGAGGTATACAGATGAATATGTGTGTGTATATCCGAGCACTGCTAAACACAACATGGCCACACATATAGGCGTAAATAAAGTCCCTCTTGACTGAAAATCACATGAATGTTTCAGAGCTTGTGAACTGCTTTTTTTATTTTTTTAATTTGGCTGGACAGTCTCCTATTCAATGATTCAGCAGAAGCTACAGGTGAGAGTCTGAAGATCCAGCAATGTGCCACCCAACTGAAATTAATAAGGTGTCACCATGTGTGAGTTTGGAATAGCATAACTTAATGTAGTGCATGCAACATCATATCAGATGATGCGACTCCATCCTTGACCTTTTGGTTATCTCTGTAGCCTCACAAAGAAGTATAATTCTGATTTCGTGGACAATGTTTAGGAGAAATCTATTGTGTCCTTTAAAAAAGTCTGACCATTTCAATCATTCAGGCTCTCTCAGGAGCATGGCTAGACCAAATGCATTCAACAACTTTTGATGAAAGGTCATCCACTCTCCAGGCTGTTTCAAGACTACAAAAATGACTGCTAGTGCCATCTATGGTGCTCAAGGATACACGCGATGGTACAATTCCCCACATCTCTCAAGATTATTTGAGGTGTTTGGCTGAAGAATGTGTACGCCAATATTGACCACAAACCTGGGCTTGCTATAGTTTGTGCTTGCCTAAACTCTATTTCTGCTCTGAGGCATCCTGTGCTATTCTTGCAAGTTACTGCTGCAGATTCTTGCTTACAGTACTGCTCTGGCTAATTGTGTACCATGCTGCTTTTCCTAACAATTGCTTGTTTTAAGTGGCACCTTTTTTTATTTAAAATCCTAAACTTTGCACTACTAAGCACTGCAGATTGCTGAATGAGTGAAAGGCTGCAGATTTGCCTATCTCTGTGAGATAATGAAACCTCAAAATAGAGCTTCTAAAGTAACAGCTCACTAGCTGTTTATGAGATACATAAATTACCACTCGTGGTTCATTCTGCAGATTAGCACATTCTGCACGTTTATTCATTTCAGTTTCTGCTAGAAGACCTGTAAGAATTCAGTGGTTTAGAAGTATAAGAAATATATTTACTGCATCACTAATTTGGAGGTTCTGTTTTCAAACCCTCCTTACAATGCAAAGACCAAATTTTGAGGAAGCCCTGCAGCTGCTGAAACAAAAGCTGTGAGACCCTGACATTCAATACTCCTATGTGTGAAGAACCATAGCCTGTGCAACCCTACAGACAGATTTTGGTGCCAATTATTAATCATCTTTCTGAGTAAGCATTATGAATAGGTCACCCAGGTAGGAAATCAGCTAAGACTAGATTTTCTAGAGCAAAGTTATGCCACATGTCTGCTGAGGATGATCTCTCTGGGAGTACCAAAACAAGTAGGCAGGAACAGCTAAGAATAGACATTAATGTCTCTTAAAATTTTATTTAGCTACAAGAAAGTGAGATGTGCTCTTTTCAGGAGCCCATCTTGTTTCCAGTATTAATGCATGTATAAGAATTATCTAAAATAGTTCTAACATCCTGCTAGCTCCTTTCTTGCTTTTTTTATTTTTCTCCAAAGGAGATTAGCAATTGTCAGAGTTCATATCTGCATGCAAATGACTTTGTCTTCATCTCACAGCCAGAAGAGTTTCAGGGAAAGATGAATGCTCATGATGGTGAAGGCACAATTTAGTTCCCTAACCAGATGTCTTGAGAGCGTCTCAGACGACCATATGGGATTTATAGGTAGAACAGTATATCTACAGAAAGCCTGTGACATTCTGGAACATGGAAGGTTCTAAAGGGTTGAAAACAGATGAACTTTTACGTCCCTTCTGACCCAGACCCTTCTGTGATTCAAACTGTTTGCAACAACCCAAGGTCTGTGTTTAACACTGCACAGCCACTGCTCTGATGGCGCGATACTGAGCACCCTTGAAAAATAAACAATTGTAGATGCACCAATTTAATCATTTTTCTAAGTGTTCTATTGTAGAATGCCTTGACAATTAAGGGAAATTCAAACACTATTGTATTCTGAAAATAATTCTCTAACAGCTAAATATCAATTGTCTGAACGTTAATCCTAAAAGCTTTGGCTCCCATTTTTGTATTCAGAGGAATAGACTCTCCTTGTTATGTACCTTTAACATTTCTTCTGAACATGCCTAAACCAGAGACATTCCTAAAGCACCTGCAAGAAACAGGAATTGCTGAACACAATGGTAATGTATTTTTTCTTATTACTATGTGGACTATAATTTCCTTTCCTAAGTTTCCAGCCACTTTGTTCTGAGTTGTAGCTGATGGATAATAGCTATATTCCTGTCTGAAGACATGATAGCCTCTAAGTGGTTTTTTATCTTGAGAAAAACTCTTACCTCTTCCAGGCCTAAACATTTTCAACCCTCCAAATCCCACTTGTTTTTCCCTACACTCTGCTGACAACAAGAAGTAAAAGAGAATTTTGATGATGTGTTCACTATGCTTATTGCTTCTTTCTTCTGGACTGAGATCAAGAAACAAAACACAGCGAGGAGATAGCAGGACATAAATGATAATGTTTTTATTACTTTGTCAAATTTGAGCCAGGTTTTCAAAGGGACCTTTTTACTAGCATTTGGCTATTTCACTTGAAGTAGCACAAGTAAATTAATTCTTGTGTCTGGTGAGCATTTACGAAGTTGCACAAAACAGGTTCAGTGGTCTATCAATAGCATGAGCTCCCAGCCCCTGACCGGGTGATGCTGCTGCTCTCCAGACCTCCCTGCCTGGCCATGGGCCTGGCCTGGCCCTGGGTCTGGCCTGGGTGTGGCCCGTCCCCAGCCCAGGGAGGTGCCTGGAAGCAGGGCTGGGGCTGTCCCGGTGCCTCCCCGCTGGCTGCCCGTGGCTGGGGCTGGGATTAGCCTGACAGCAGCTGTGAAGGTTTGGCAAAGCCCTGTGTCAACCAGGAGTCCTGACAGGCAAGAACTGTCCTGGCTCATGGGCATCATGCCTGGGGGAGCATCAGGGTCGGGATCAGTATCAGAGTTATTTCTCGCTACTGGTATACTGGTCAGCAAAAGCATTTTGAGAGATGGGCAGGACAACAGCTGTAACTCCGTACTCTGAAACTTGAGAAAAATGCAGGAAGGTTAAGGGCACAGCTGTCCAGTGAGCTTGTACAGTAGTTCCGTTTATTCTACAAATGCTGCAGGCTTTGAAATCCCAGATCATCTTCCCTTGAGTGTTTGTCTGGCTGCCAGAGCAGAGAGGCAGGTCTCTGTTTATGGGCAGATGACACCAACAGGAAGCCAGCAATGCTCTCATCTCTCCTGACACCACAGTGGGAGCTTGTGTTCCCTTTAAACCACTCTTCTGAGGAAGTCTGGTAACTGACTGAAGGTTTTACTTATTTAGTGTGCTAATGAGACAAGGCTTTGGACATGCACAGCTGGGGGTTTAGAGCCCAGCAGCTTGGAGAACTGTGTGCTCTTCTTTAGGATAACTTTTAACCCCAACATCTGGAAGTTTAACATAAGCAGCAGCTCCTGCTAAAAGTATTTGCCAGATGATAATGACAGTGTCAGTCCCTTTTGGGCTACAGCTGACTCCTGGTTCTGATGGATATGGTCCTCCCTGTTACAGCTCTTCTACTCTGCATGCCACAGGAATGCAGAGTAGAGGTAGAGGTAGAGGTAGAGAGTGTCTCTCTGCCTTCCTACGCCCATGCCCTATGTCTCTGTATTCTGAACAAATGAAATTACATTGAGTTGTGTCTGAATTCAGTCATTTCATGCTCTGTTTAGCCATAATGAGAAAAAAAGCATTAAACTGCAATCTGGTATTGAGTTCATTGCACTTTGGAGGTCTTGGTTCAAAAAAGGTAATTACAATCTTCCTTTTAAAAGTCATAGTGGGACTGCTCTTCTCTTTGAAAGGTGAGAAAAACAGAAAAGCATCCTCAGGTCTCCATCTGTGTGAGAACTTGGGTTGAAAGACAGATCATTGAGAAGCACAGGACTTGCTCTCTCTGCTATTTGAGACAATTCAGAATAGGATCCTGCCCTAATCATTGATCTGCGATGTGGGAGCTGAAATGGCAAGTGAGGGAAGGCTGTACACCTCTATGTGAAATATCATTCATGATTCTTTAGCTGCCCCTCTTATGCCCTCTCCCAAGAGACAGAAAGAGAGATGGTGACCCTGTAGCTCAGAGATTATGGCACTCACCCATATGGAGGAATACTGCGTCTCATGGCCTTGGTTTAAAGGCTGCACATGGATTTCTTGTTTCATTGATTATTTCTAGGCCTAGCCCATACTTGGAACAAATATTGACAGAGTCTTTCTGGCTAGTCTACTGCAGCTCTCTGATACATGTAGAAAATTGTTAAGCATTGAAACCTTCTTCAGACTGGTGAAAGATATTTTTTGCATTTCCACTATTCTGAAAAATGCAATAATTTTATCAAAGCCTTCCTAGGATTAATAGTTTAGTTGCAGGCATTTCAATTTGCAAAATAAATAACATCCCATCAATGGAAAGGAGCAAAGGACTGGATAAAAAAATCCTAAACAAAAAGAGCTCTGGAAGCTGATATTAATAGGAACAAAGAAAGAGAGTTAATGAATAATTCATGCAATTGTTTTGGAAAATATTTTTTAAAAGAAATTAATATGGGAGGAAAAGATTTATTCCTCAGTCTTTTCCTTTTTGGCTGCTTAGAGGTAGAGGTACAGGGAAGAGAAGCAAAGAAATGAAAACCTCATAAAAGTGCATGAGTTTGTCCAGAGGGAATCTTTTCAAAGTTACTATAATATGTATGTAGCCAAATTGTGACACAGCACTCATCTCTGTCATGTTTGAATCCCTCACATTTATTACAGTCTTTCTAAGTCAGAAAACAATTAGGAGATGGAAATGCTTAGATGTAGGATCCAAGTCCTTTAGTGCAGGACTAACCTTTCTAACATGCTGAAAAATAGCAGGAAGAAAGTAATGTGGTAGACAAAAGGTAAACTTCTGACTCCATTGCCCTCCTCTAAGAGTGCCTGGTTTAGATGGGGTCTTGACATCGCATCTCATTTTGGAAATTTACATTCATTGGCCAAATTATTTTATTTGGAAAGCATCATTCCATTACAGGTGATTTGTATGAATTTGATTTTCCTGATGTACCTGGACAGTGAAAAAAAAGGCCAGGAAGGGAGAAGGTTGCTCATCTATGGTATTCAGAAATAGTGCACTTCATCAAAGCAGTGTTTATAGCTACTGCAAGAGATGAGATTTTTCAGAGGGATATTGATTCCATGGTTTTTGGGCTTTGTTCCTCTCTCTGCTAATTACACATGAAACTTAGATGACCACCTTATACTAAATGTGTAGTGTAGAATGAGTGAATCCAGGTCTTTGTCAACACCAGACTGTAAGCTGAAAACAAAAGTGTTGCACTTTGTGAGAATGTGTTTTAGTGTCATTTAAAATCTAATTGATTTTCAGTTGAACCAAGATGCCTAGGCCAATTTGTTGAGTCCTTACAGAATCCCCATTAATTGATAGTTCCACTGGAAGGAGTTTGCTGCTCAGTGACTTATAACCTGGAGTTGTTCGGATAGATATTTCTGAGAGAATTCCCCTGCACTCTGTGGCCAGGTTCGTTACAAATGCATCAGGCATCACTAACATGCACTCAGGCTTTTTAGCCAAATATTACAGGATCAGAAAGTGGCTCTGTATTTCTAATGGATAATTCTTAATTTCTATGCTGAAGGTAAGACAAATGCCGACAACATGGAGTCCTCTAGCTCTGACAAAAATATTGGTTAAACTTCCCTGATTTTGAAATATTGCACAGGCTATGATTTGTCATATTAAATCATACTATCAATCTGTCAAGTTCTGAATTTTTCAGTAGTCAGATGATTCAAAAAAGTCTTCAAGATAAAGGCAAACCCTTCCAGGCAATATAAGAGTAGGAGGGAAGAGCCCAGGCTGCAGGAAGAGAGACAAGGAGGCATCAGGAAGTCTGTCATGCATGGCTGGGTGCTTCAAAGCTTGTTCATAATTAAGAACCACTGAACTTCCGAAACACAGAGTTCTTTCATATGATCAGCACATAATAAATTAACAGCCTGAGTTTGAAAGAATCCTTCATAAAATTGGTCTTCAAAGTCACTCAACCAATAAAATTGACTGCACATTTTAAAAATGAGCTTTAGAGCAAGCACATAGAGCTCACTTTAGAAAAACATGTCTACAAAAGTCTGCATGGTTATCTCAAAACAAAATAGCTCCAAAGTAGCATGTGCAGCTAGGTAAATAGTGGGTTTATGAGCAGTTTCTGCAGGCAGTTGACGATTAGTAGAGAAATCACAGCACCTGACTTAGGCAAAGTAATTGAGCTGCGTATTTGAGCTACTTAATAATCTCCACAGACTTTCTCAGTAGTCAGTAGAAGGAGAAATGTTCTCGCAGGTGGCATCTTGGAGATCTAGAGCTCCTACTTTGTCTCCTGTCTTCAGTCACCTTCTAGAGAATCTCCTCCTCTGTTGCCTAGAAAAAAGATGAAGAAACAAGCCATCACATAACTTACTTAATTCAGCCCTTAACGATGACATCTATGAATGAACTTTTAGTACTTGTTTTAGACAAAGTGTTCATGTTGTGCTCTCTCATTTTACAATGTTCTTTGTGTTTCCCAAACTACTTAGCCTAAGACTGTTTGATTATTCCATTACAGATGGCTTTATATTCCAGTCTCAGACTGTCTTTTTATGTCAGTTTGTACGACTGATTTTTATTTAATAAGTTTATTGTACTTTAAAGGATGCTATGTTACCATGTTACTTCATGTATTAATCAGGCATGTACATGCTTTTAATGAAATCTACATTATAAAATTTGTTATAACAGCTAGCTGTGACTTCGCTTGTTAATGATTAATTCTTAATGTTTTCTGTAAAATATGTTCTAAAATAAGTTATTAATAAATTTAGCTGCATCTAGTAATTATTTCATATATATTAATAAAGATCCTGCACACATAAATGCACAAACACTTTTTATATAAAATTCTATTTTGTACTTAAAAGTGCCTTATCAGGCTATCATCAGTTAAATTTATGGTTATTACGCTTTCCTGTTTGGTGAGAATGTAAACCAAAAACTATCTTAGAAAATTTTTATTCACTGAAACTGGGGTAGAAATCCATCCAGTTTTTCACATAAAATGTGTAAATCTCTCTAATTTGTATCAGGGAGTTAAAAGGATCAAATATCAATGTAGGCCACAGAGAAAAAAGGCAGCACTAATCCTGTTCACCTTATGAGGAGAACTCCTGGTAATCCAGTTTGGTCAGGGGCCCTGTACCTCCTACCGATGAATTGAAGAACTTGTGACAGAAATACATCAGTTTATGAAGGTCCTGTTACTACTGATCTGCAGCAGCACAGTACAAAACTCCAGGGACTATGATCTTGACAGGCTGAACTGCAGCAAGATGTCCTTTGCATGTCCCATCACACAGCTGCCACTACAAGGATATCAGCTGGAACATGCAATGGACCCATCCCTGCCTGCCTGGCTGTATTTCTACCACCTGGCCTAGTGGAAGGTGTCCCTGCCCATGGAAGAAGGGTTGGAGCTAGATGATTTTAAGGTCCCTTCCAACCCTAACCTTTCCACCATCCTATTTCCTCTCCCTAAGAACCACAGCGAGCAGTGGTTGGGGGCAAGACAAGAGAAAATGCCAGCCAACATCTTACCCAGAGACTGGCTGGAGTTTAGATGAAAACTTTGCAAGGTAAATAGAAAGAATATATAAATTAAGAGTTTTAACAGCTGCCTGAAGGACCTAAGGGACTTGTCTGATGGCAGGTAGGATGTTAATAGAGCTGTGAATCCTGAATCCAAGACCCAGACCTGTGTCTCATCTCCCAAGTCATGCGGAATTGATGGTATTACATGCCTGTGCACAGTAGAACAAGTCTTTATCCCACAAGGGTGTATGGCCAAAGTTTGAATGCTGGATGATTCACTGGCAAAAATATTTTCTGTCAAACTCAACAACAGCTTGACCAACATTTTCTAGGGGGACTTTTGTAGCAATGTCTGGATTTGGTACCACCACAAGGGACAGAATAGGCAATGCTAGAGAAAAAAAATAGAATATTTTTAAATTTTGTATAGAAAATATAGAATAATAGTCAAACTTTCCATTCTACATAAAGGGTGCAGATCCCCAAATCCTGCTCAGTCCTAAAGCCATGAAAAATTTGATTCCATGGAATGGAGAACGGACAACAGGAAGCATTAAAAGTTCCTTTCTATTTTGTATAATGAGATATGAGATTCAGAACCAAGAACATAAATTTTGAACAATATTGCTGTTGCTGTTTTTTAATAGAGTAACATTTTAACACTCTGGTCACACAAAAAATTTTTATAGTTTGATACATTATAATTTTGTTTGACAATTAGACATCGTATTACATTTTATACAACCATATTGCATGTATTGGTAACATTCTAAAAGAGCAAGGATCTATTATCAGATCACAGACAAAAAAAATACCCAAGCAAGAGAATTAAAAATGCCATAGCAATTATTAATAGCCAGGTCCTTGTCACAACACATTACAACATTTCCTTTGGAGATACTACAGTGTATCATGGGGAATGGAAAAGATGACCTAATAGATCTTTCATATCTTTTCTCTCACATAATCATGTCAATCAGCACTATAGAGTCAAAGTAATTTATACCTCCTATTGCTTCCAGACTGCATTATTGTAACCTAATTCTGCTACACAGATCTAAAAGCTGCAATTGCAACATCACAGGATTTATTTTGTCTGGATGCACTTTCAGCAGAGTTGTAATAAATGTGGGGACCTGTTATGTCAAATATTAATGGCAGAAATTATTGGACTAACCTTGCCTTAAGAGTTCAGGTGACATAAACTTCTATCTTAAGCAGAATTTCCAAAACTCTTTTCTATATGTGGGACAGAAAATCCCAGGCTGTGGATACTTCTCATGTGTTATTATTCAGATTTCATAGGTTTGTCAATTTTCCTGGGTGAAAAACATGAATACAAACACGCAAGAAAAGACACAGTCAATATTTTATCTTAATAGGCATAATTTGGAAATGCAGATATTGTATTTTTTTCTCTCTATATATGATGATTCTAGTGTATAATTTCGTTATTGTAAGTTTCACTATTGTTTAAATATTTCCTATCAATCATAATTTTTATCACATTTCAATTAGAGTGTGTAAAAAAAACCCCCAGCCATAAAGCTCTTTACTCATCCCATTGCAATTAATTTGAAAGGAATTTCTATCAGGGTCTATATTAGTTAATTCCTGCAGTCTTTCCAAAGTTTTTTTAAATTCTTGAATTTATTCTTCTATTTCCAGTGTTTCAATTAGGAAGGGATAGAAACGTTTTTAGACTTTAAGGTCTGGAGAAAATTATGCCATGGGGAGTTCTTAAGGCCTTTTACTTCACCCACTGCAGCTTTTGGTACATAATATTTTTTATGCAGATAAATTATATCAAGCCTCTTGCAAAGTTTCACCATTTTAGTGATGTTTAGGATTCTGAAATGTCAACATTTTGCAGAGAAAGTAGCTGAATCAGGCCAGAGTAATTGTGTTAGCTAAAATACACAGCAAGCAAAATAGGAATAAGGTATTTGAAGGCAAACTATTTCTGTGTAGAGAGACTTCAATTCTTGTGAATATAACATTGACAAAAAAGAAATCCCTCATAACTCCAACATTTTCCTTAGAGTGAAAAAGTATCTGAAAAATCAATTATGCAAGCGAAAGAGTTAATGACAATGCATGTATAAAATACTTTGCCCAGTAAGCAATATTTGACCCAATGTGATATCTGCAGAAAAAAATATTCCAATTTTCAATTAGTTTGTGGAAAGAATTGTGTCTTCCAACATTATCATTAGCAGCTGTAAATGATGATATACTGCTAAAATTATAACTATTTAATTGCATCAGGTATTGTAACATTTCTAATAGATTTTATTATGCAGACAATAGCTTTATCATCACTATTGACTTTGTAGTACCAAAAAAAGGACAGTCAGAAAAATGTTCATTCCATGGTTTAAGGCATCGTAATGATGGAGAAAACTGTGCCCTTTTTAAAACAAGCAATATGTTTTCTCAGTTAAAAAAAGGAGGAAATATTTTGTTTGCAATAAACAGGGTTTTTCTTCTACAAAACTGAAGAATTTCAGACATGAATGAGTCCTGAAAAGCATTTCCTGTCAGAATTAAATGATGAATATATCTGAATATGAGTTGTATTATGGTAAAGTTTTGCTAGGACTTCACAATCACCCTTTCTGTTTCTGTATTTTCACATTTTTAGCAACAGGAGAATGAAAGAGTTTTTTTTTTCTCAGAGCCAGACTAAAATAATTTTTATGTTTTGTTCTATTTGCACGCAGCCTTAGATATGACAATCCACCAAGAAACACTACAAAGTACAAGTGGCCATAATGACAATGGCTTTCTTAGTCTGTGCAGGAGAGGGAGTTCACTAACTGAAAGTACAGAAATCCTTCTCAGACCAAACCTTAGAGCAAGGTCACTATGTCCCTTCTGAAACACTTGATCCTGAATAATAGAACTAGGGAAGCCAAAGGATAGTGCTGGAGAATAACCAAATGTAGGAGTATAAGCCAGGAATTCAGAGATTTCTGACTATCACAGCAAACATAAGGGTTACATTACAAATGGCTGCATTACAGCCAGACCCTAAACTCTAGTATTGAAAATGGAGTTCCCTGAAAACTACATGTCTAAGTAAAAAGAGGGGTTGCAGCTGTTCATATTCCAGCAAGTGCCCTGCTCAGAGATGAGTAAATTCATTCAGCACCACAAAAGCTTGTACATGCCTAAACTTAAATATGGAGTAGTATGTATGGAAAATTTCCAGTTGAAGGAACTAAGCATCAAAATGCTGCTTTTGCTCTGCAGCAGTTCAGCAGGCACTTAGAAGGCTGTCTAAACCCTTGGTAGTGGGAAGCTCTCCTGCAGCCAGAAATGCCCTGAGCAGATGCAGGGCAGTGATGAGTACAGTGCAAAAAGCAGAGGGAGTGCCTGACTGTGGTCACAGGAAGAAGTGAGAGGTGAGATATTTGAGCCTTGAAGATTTCTCCTGTTGGGGATGATTGAAATGTAAATCTTCTTCCCACCTCAATCCAGTGATCCTATACCTAGCTTGATGAGTCAGGGTGTGATCACATTTGCAGTGATAATGGGTACAGTAGGTAGCAAAAGGGACAATGCACAGAGCACACGATTCTCTAATAGCACATTTCTGAAAGCAGAGAGAACTGGATGCCAATCCCTTTTTCTGGACTACTAGTATGGTTTGCACTGGTTATAAATAAATTTCAGATTGGAGGAATAGGAAAAACCCAACAAACCATCTAATCTCGCTGACAATCCTGTAACTCATGAGCTCTGCCTAGCCTCTTGCAGTGCCCAGGACATTTCTGTGGCACTCTGTACATAAAGTTCATGCCTGTGGTATTCACCTTATGCAGTGGTGTGACTGTGTCTAAAATGCCTAAAGGAAATAGTCTGTGGTCTGAACTCAGGTTTAGTCTCTGTGGAAAGCAAAGCCATAGAATGGAATGGTCTAACATCTGAGAATTGCAGATGACTGAATTCCAGCATGCAGAGTGTTCCCTTCCACTGTTTCACTTCCTTGCATGCATATAGCCAGGAATTAAGCTTTGTTAGTTGCAAGAACATGTGCCTCATCCACGAGTGTACCAAAAGCCAACATAGTGACAGAATACACAGTGAACTGTATGAATAAAATAGTTTAGGAGGTCAACTTCATTAAAAAAGGAAAGTTTATACACTGAAGACGAGTTTGGCTCTGTTTCTAGAGGACAAGATATTAAAGGTCTTCAGGTTAAAAAACAAACAAAGAAACAAAGCAACAAAAAAACCCTCAGTCAAAACCATGAGATTTTCAGAGGGATTCTTGGTGCTTAATTTTCTTTTAATTCAGGGTTGAAAAAATATCCTGAACCATCATTTTGATGTTTAGATCGAAATACTTTTACAAATCCGACCCCTTGGCACTTCCAAATGTTTTTATTATTGCATATTAACACTCAAAACTACAAAAATCACTTATATTTAGGTCTTAGCTGACATATTTTTTTCATCAAGAAATCAACGCTGAAATGTGATGAGTGTTAAAATGAAACCGCTAGTTCATGTAATATCATGGACTGTTGAAAATATTGGTCATCTTGCAACAGTACTACATTTTTCTTTAGATTCTTACCTTCTGTATATTTCTGTTTAACATTTTATATGGTGTCTATTTGCTTGTGTCTTTGAGAAAACAAAATGTTTAATCCTCTGTGTAGAATATTAATTTTACTAATATTTGGATAATTGTAATATTTGAAATATATTTAAAGCTGTATTTTATTAATCTACAGGGAATTAATTTTTAAACTTGTCATATACTGAGTCTGACATTTCTAAGTCAAATTTCTGTACCGCTTTGTTGCTTTCAGGCAATTCTTCACTTGCCAGCTTTGGTATCAGGCATAGAAGGCTGTATTGAGTCACTGCTCATTTGAGTGTTAAAATTCAATTTACAGTTACACAGATGTTCTGAGATCCCTTGAATTTAATGAGGATGACTCACACAGATGAGTAAAGAGGATGGACTTTGAGTCTTCTAATGCTTTCTGAGATCAATGCATTCCAGATGAAAATCATTGAGCTCGATCCATGCCATCATACTGAACTGCCCATTATCTTTGTCCTCTTGTCTTGCTGCTTAAAATAGGTGTATTTGGGAACAAACTGGTTTTAGTGACCATTACCTGACTTGCAATAATGACATGATATTTCCTGCCTTATTTTTACATTCCACGACTTATGGCCTGTATCAGTCCTTGAAAAGTTTTGTTTTAGGAAGTTACTCTTTATATAGAGAGGGCAGTATATTATGCCTGTAATGTTACTTGGTTAGTAAAATCAGATTCTTTTCACATGAGTTTATTATTTAGACAAGAAAAATTAAAAGTAGCTTTAAGGAAATCCTATTTTTGCATATGAATTTGAAACACTGTAAAATATTAGGGCAAACATAGACCATTCACATCAGTGGTGTAGTCTGAGAGTATCTGTGAAGTATCACCAGACAATCAGGAATGCTACTGCTGAATATGAGTTGCAGGAAGGAGTTGAGAAATTGCATAACGATGATTTACATGAACAGAGATTAAAAATACTGTAATTATTTGGAAAGCAGAACAATAAGCAAAGAGAAACTAAAGTATACCAAATTAAATGAAATGAAAAATCTTGAAAGAACTGAGATCAAGACTTTCTGTCTCCCCATCAAATTAGGAAGAGACAAAACACGGATTTAGTGAACACTGAAGAGAAATTAGAATTAGGAAGGATGCAATTAGGACATAAAATAACCATGCTCCTTGGAACTCATTGTCTTAGGATGTTTTTAAGATCAAGAATTTCACAAGCAGTGAAGAAGAACCAAGTATCACAGGAATTTTTAGAGCTGTGAAAATTAGTACTACAAGGTTTTGGGGAAGAAATTTATACTTCAGGGTTTAATCTAAATTTTAACTATCATGAAAAAGAGGAGAAGTGCAAGGATTAGTGTATACTTTAATTACCCCATGTTAGTCTTGTTCCTCTGGATATCTGGTATTGGTTATTGTCAGAGAGAGGATTTTGGACAAGCTGGACCTTTGTGTTTGAAAAAAGTAGTAAATTGAATGCCCAGTTTCATAACAGCAGTTTCTGGATGCTGTGAGCTGCCTCAGAGCACCTCTCTCATGACAAATCCCTCTGCCTTGTCCCTCCCCAGGAGGGCACCACTCTGGAGCTGCAAAGCTGCCTTGATAGCAAAGCTGTGTAGTCCTGCTGCCAGGAAAGGAAAATACAACCAAGGAAAAGTATAGTAGCACCAAGCTGGACCATACAAGTAGGAAAAGGGAAAGCAGGGCCAGGGGGATCTCTTTTCCTTTCTTTTCTAAGGGACCTTCTTATTTCAAACATGTTGGTGTGTGTCTGTATGTGCATGTGTGGCGGTGGATATGGGGCACTGGTACTTTGATGTACTGGGTGCAGCCTTGAGAAACAGTTTTATTATAATCAGGCTCTCAAAAAGCAGCTTATATTCCATTATCATTTTGGCAGGGGGTATCCTTGGCTCCATAAATGTATCTGCTGCCTAGCGTATTCAAAGCAATATAAGGTGGGCTGAAAACCATCAATCAAGGCTAAGTCCAAACAAAGCAATACCAATGACAAGAATGAGGATGATTCCATTATTAAAATCTCAGAATGGATTCACTAAGGGGCACCTTCATAGCATGTGAATTAAGATCCTCTTTTCCTATCTATAGCATATTACCAGCATTTATTGCAGTCTTATTCTTACTGATTTCATTCTGGCTGGTGTCCAAAGTAGGCTAAAAATAGATTTTATCTGGCTGTATTTCAACCTCAGGTTGATGAAGGATATATTGATATTCCAGTTTGTGCCACAACTTATCGTCCCTGTGATATGATGTGTGTGAAGGAGGGAGAAGCAGGGAAAAAATGAGATATTTTTTTTTGCCATCTTACACACACTGAGGAAACCTTGCTACATTTTGTTCTGCCTTGGAGCCCCTTATAATCTGGCTTCTTCACTATGGTTTCACTGCAAGCGAGCAGAAAGTAATTTCTGCCATCCATTTGAATTTGTGCTCAGATTTTGAGAAAACATCTTCATCAAAAAACCATATAAAACAAATTCAAAGAGTGCAGAAAAGGACAGAATATGCCCATTAAGAATGTCATGAGTTTAGATCATGTTACATCATCTTATAGTTGTACTCTAGAATCCAAAATGAGGAAGAAGCAAAATTGGCTCCAGCACAGGTCAAAGCTGTGGTGAAAGACATTTGCATTGATGGGAGGCTCTATTTGCTGTCCAGAAGCCCAGAATCCTTTCGCTTTTTGAGGTATGGGAGCGTGGAGTTCCCAGCAGTGCTCCTCCTTTTCTCCCTATGGCGAGCAAGTACAGCAATACTGCATCAGTATTCCTATACTGCTCCTGTGAGCCTTCTCTGGTCTTTTTTTGCTGCTCTCATACAATACAGAACACACATGACTGCTCAAAAAAGGCTTTATACTCAACCTAATGTATTAATCCGGTGCACTAGAGTACTGCATATTGAGTCTCCTTAAAATACTGACATTAAATATTCTTATGCTTTAATGGCAGTGGCACTCTAGATCATGGAGTTAAATAGAAGCCTGAGTTATGGTCATGTTTAATTTAGGATTTCTTAGGCTACTGAAAAGAAAAAGAATACAGAAAGACAGCTATGCTACACTAAGTAGGTTGGTAGAGAATTTAAGTCTAGTTCATAATCCTGTTTGTGAATTCCATATAGAGTCTGAAGAAAAATGAATTGCTGGTCTATTAGTGGTTGTGTTTATATTTACTATAAAGAAAATGCTGTATTGAACAAGAGAAAAAGAATCGCTTGGGAGACAAAGCAAATTTTGTGTTGGAATTTTTTATGCTACAGAATTTTTATGGTGTAAGCAACCTCTTTTATTCCTCCCATTGGGACCATTGATACTGTTCCAAATTTGGTTTGTTATATTCTCATGTGTTCTCCTTTTTTCTAGGTCCTTGATAGTGTGAATCATTTTGGCTCATGTAGTCTCAATATTGCAAGCCTGATAAGTACTGTCTCCTGAGTTGAAAAGAACATCAGATGCACTCAGCACATTTCAGAAAGCATTGAGTCTAGCTCAGGGTAGGAACTCATGGTTTTATATCTGCTGTTTAGTTTCTGGATTTCATTGGGTTTTGTGGCAATTAGGGTGAACATACTGGTTTTGGTGCTTACCATGAAGAAGCTGGACAGTCACTCTTCAAATACATGGGGTATTTCCCATCATTTTTCAACGCAGCACCTATGCTAACAACCAGTTCCAGGGCTCAGACACCATCTGTATACTCATAGCATATTTCCCAGCATGACTTTGACCTCAGTCAACAAGTGTCCTCTGAACAATTCCCTGGAGTAAGCACAGACTGGCGTCTATTTCCAGTAGGCTGCCTGAAGGCAGCTACACTTTGGAAGCATAGCATGGACACATCTGGGCCAAGCTGCTGATCTCAGAGCCAAGGAAAGGGTCCTGACACTGTTAAATTTAGCTGCATAGATGTAGCGCGTATGACCAAGAGCATAAAAAGCACTTGGCACACTAATCCTAACCTAATAGCTCAGACAACCTCTTGGGAAGGTTCCAGGCAAAGTACATGCACAGTTTCCTTCAGATTAAAAAAATAATAATTGCATAATATTTTATAAATTTCCCCCTTCCACTTTATATGCCTGACCCACTAGCCTGTAAGGTATGGTTATCTCTTGCTGCTCTCTCTCTGTCCCCATGACTACAGTATTTGAATTTCAGCAGCATGTGCTTTGTGCCTTGCAGAGATGTTAGCTGGGGTCCTAGAGACGGGAGAGCTGCGTCAGCAGGGCACGGTGCCCAGACTGATTAGTTCTGCCATGTTGATGCAGCTATGCTGCTTCCTGTTCCACAGGGAGGACATTTGGAGACATCTGAGATATTGTTGCCTTGCACAGACATAAGGACAAACAGGCTGCTACTAAAAAATGCAAATGTGCACAGCACAGAAAATAAAGTTATACGTATCCCAGCTTTACATTTGCACGCATGCTGCTTCTGTTTCAGAGGAGAAAGGGAAAGTCAGAAAAGGCTGTTGCACACAGTTCAGCTCGCACAAATTACTGAAATTAATACCAAAAAAAATGTTTTTTATATACCATGATGTGGCCATTTGCTTTATCTGACAGTTTCCTCACATTGATGCTTATCAGAGCTCACCTTCTTACCTAGATTTTAGATCACAAGGAAATGGAGGCTCGTGTCTGTTTTTCCAAAGAAGTCAGTTTATTCTCCATTATGCAGAGCCTTAAGGTACCCTTAAGTACAGATACTATAATTCTGACTGAAATTTGACCCCCTGACAACACTGGCCTATCAAGCCGGGAGATAAGAACCAGCCTACTGACCCAGCAGAAGATGAAGCCAAAGTGCCAGTGGATTTAGATGCTTAGTGTGCAGGTTTGCTACAGCTGTGCTCAAGTCCAGTCCTGGCTGGACTGCAGAACCCTTCTTTGTAGTACTAAAACCCTGAGCTTTCAGTGCATGCCTTGGACCTTTTCAGAGGCTGTCATTTGATGGAGATGCAATCAATTGACAGATGTAATCAGAAGGAAGGGAAAAATGTTTAAATTCCTGCTGTCTCTGGTGTCAAACCTTTAGTGCATTACTTCAAATCCATTGCGGCTTCTATAAAATACTTAATTTGTACCTTATCTGTTTTTCATAATTTAAGATGGTGACTGGGTAATTTCTTAGGGTCATTTTCACTGCATTTTGAAAGGTTTCTGGAGAACCTGAGAGCTTTTTTCTGCCCCCCTTTTATCTAGAATTCAGACACAAAACAAATCCTTGGGCATTTGTCACAAGGGAACTGGAACCATCTGCACTGGGATGTAGGGGAAGGAGGGAGAGAAGAAGGAGGGCATCAGATACTAATAATGTGGAAACTACCCTTGTTGGCAGTTGGTCTATGTTAGAAGATTTTCTACTTCTTCAGACACTTATTCTCACCTTCACAGGATATTTCTTGCCAAACCAGATGCTATTCTAATTATAGCAATTTTTTCCTTTGCACTAAAAGCTATTACTAGATGTATTTACTAGGAAAAACTGGCAACCTTACTTCAACTTTTGCATTTTTAAACTTCAGTAATTAATTTTTCTTTCTAGCCTATTTCTAGCCACAGGTTCCAATCTCTCTGTTTACTTCTAAACTGCGCTCAACATCATTGATCCTTCAAGTTATAATAGGATCAGATACACCAAGCTGGACACTCCACTGCCATGCTTGAAGAAAATTTTTACTTGACTCTTTTTCACATAGCCATGAGGTATTTCAGAGCATGTCCTGGGAGCAGGATTAGGCAATGCTTCTGAGTTACTCTCTCTTTACTTTTGAATCTTGCTAGTTTTTCTCATCTGTTATCCTCTACTCCTTAAAATAAACTCAGGACCATCAGACCATGTAGTGACTCAGATTTATGATACACGATGAGTTCCATTCCACTTGGATAGCTGAACACAGCTGGAACAATGCAATGGGACTAGACATGTTTGTGTCTGTTTGCAGAAGGAGAATAAAATGGAGGAAGGAGCTGTATAATATTGCATATGGCTTGTCAGAATTCATTTTTAGAGTATCTGTCAAAAGTCTCACATTATTTCATAGAACCGAGGGAAATAGCAAGAGTGGGAGAGGGAGAGGTGTAAAAAAGAATTCAAATTGGCTAGTCCACCCAGTATTGCAGATCCAGCATGAAGTTATATCATAGTCCCTCATCTGAGACTTCAGATAATCCCATTAACCTCCAAACTGTTTTTGTCTCTGGAATTTTCATTTGCGATAACCTGCACTGAGATTTTACAGTTCACTGATTATTAGAAGTCAGGGCTGTTACAATATTACGTTTGAATGAGATAACTTGATTTGCAGCATATGCTAGGTATACCCCCAAAGCATTGTCCTGATTCCAGGAGTGAGATTAAGGTACTAGGGGTGGCTGAAGCTTTTATTAAAGCTACAGGACTGGAAATGAATTCATCTGTTTGCTGTATGTAGGCATAATTTAGCTATTAAAAAAATAAGAGTAAGATTCTGATCTTAATTAAAATGGAGTAAATCCAAAGCAGCTTCAGCACACAAATAAACAGTCTGAACTTATATTTCCACTAACTGAGATGAGAATCTGACTTAGTAATTATGAATTTACTTCAACATTTGATCTAATATTTGCTGTTGTCCATGGCTTTTTTTTTTCTTTTTTCAGCAAAAGAATGTACTCAGTTGTGAATCACTCACCATGAGATCTCACTCCTTAGAGACATCTTCCCAGAGAGATTTTTCTTTATTCTTGCAATGAGTGAGTAGGAAACCCCAAGGTGAATGCACAGAGCATATGTTTCCCTGTGGGGAAATATGTAATCATCAAAATGGCTGAGATCTGGATATTTGAACCATTAGAAAAAATCATTTACAGAAGAAAAAAAATTTTCTTAAAAATCTTTGCCCATCCTCACACTTAACTTATTTTTCCTGTTTAAGTTAGAGGGCACTGTATTCCTTCAGTGCTCTTAGGCTAGCAGCAGGTTACGTCATAAAGGTAAAGTTACCATGCTGCACAGTAGAGCTGGACTGATTGGCACGAAACATAAACCTATCAAAAGAGAAAATCAAGCAGCCTGAGAGCTCTGCTGTCAAGGTGCATTTATCTTTCATTGCAGCCTTGGCGGTCCCACTGCCTGGGATTAAAAAGCTAAAATTCTGTTGTGATCATTGCAATAATCTTAAGTTAGTATGAAAATTTTCCATTAAAATTTCTTTTCAATAAGAACTGCATTTTGAAAACCCACATATATGTCTCTTTACTCCATGGCCACGTAATTGAGAAATATCTTCAGTGTCTCTCAAATACCCCTATCAAGATTGCTATATGCTTCACACATGATTTCCAAAACTCATCATTCACCTTCACATGCGTGTATCAACAGTGATTTTACTCATCTTGACTTGCACACCACATTGACGTAGGCTTTGCACTCTAAATTTGCCCTTCAGAACCTTCCCTCTGGCTTCCACATTTGCATACAAACGCTGGGATTGTCACTTTGCTAGCATGCCTTTAAAGTTGAGACTGTCTAGATGGCATGTTTTCTAAAGGAATTGGATCAAACTCTTTATATATGGATTGCTTAAATTTCTCTCAGCCCTCAAGAAATGCTCTTAAATAACCAATGAACACCCATTGCTGGCCTAGAACCGACATGACAGCACTGGGCCACAGCTCAAGAACTAAGTCATGGCTCTTCTAATAATGCTGCAACTTTGAAAAAGTATGCCAAGCCCATGAACAAAAATCAGATCCAGATGTCAAATATCTTTAAAGAAATATTCTTTCTTCCATCTCTTTGAGCTTACGCATTACCTAAACTCCTAGTATAAGTTCTAGTGTAGTAAAAGTAGGGATTGAGGACCAAAGCAACCAAAGTGATTTTAGAGGACACCTGTGGGAACACTCCAGATAAGTGTAAACCACTAGTGACACTGGTACCCTGGTACCATCTAACCATTGGTTTGTTGTTGTGGACACCACATGTTCTCCTAATCTGCAGAAGTCAAAGTCACTAGCAGGGATACAAGGTCAGGGAAAAGGCTGTAATATTACCTGTAGTACAAACCTGAAAGAAACAAAGTAGATCAGCAATTCACTGCTATGATTAAATTTTCTCACAAGTGTTAAGAATTGAGATGCAGGAGAAGAGCATTTTCTTCTGCGCCATATTGCCTCACCTTTGAGTCCTGTACTGGGCGAGGTTAGGGTGTCTGCAAGTAAGAATTTTGTGCTGATAAAATAAAGTTTCCACAAATATTTTTGCTAAAGATTTTCTGAGCAGCAATATTCTTTTCCTAAAATAATGATTATTTTTAAATATTCTGTGTATATTTAGTTTCCTCTACTGGAAGACATACTGTTAGTCCATTGTGGTGGCCTAGGAGGATATAATTGAATATTAAAATACTGACTGCTTTCTAGGCAAGCTTAATGTACAGTGAAATGTACAGTGGATCATAATGTTTTGTACTTAACCCCATGCCAGGACAAATTTAAAGATCCATCAGTTAAAGTCATGCTTGTGTAGACCTGCCTACTAACACAAAAGTTGTAATGAAGTTTAGGCAGTTAATGACATAGGAGATGATGAATTTTGAGTTGGTATCGTACATTCTGTTTCATACCTGGTGTATTTCTAAACTGAAAAAACCTGAAAGCCAAGAAAAGCAAAATCAATAGATTATTGTAATTAAGGTAAAAAAAAAAAAAGCAAAAAACCAGTAATTTTTCCTCATCGTCCCTTAGCAACTCTGTGATATATCACGGCTAATAAAGGAGACAGAGGACCTTGTGCAGACAGAAAAGAGTCGGTATGGGATATGGAGGTGGTAATTTCTCTTTAATTTATCAAATCTCAGTTTACTCTTTTCAGAGTCTCATTTTAAAAGCCAAAGATCATATCTGCTTTTCATCCACAGCAGGAGTTCAATTGTTTCAGTTGCCTTCCAAACCTTACAGAAAACTTGTGTTTGAGTCCTGGAAATAAGCAGTAGATAACAGTTCTGAGCAGTTTTTTTTCTAAATGTACTCACATCTGTGTATTTGTTATATCTCATTAGGAATCTAGTTAGGTGAGATATATACTATTCCCCTGCAGTGTCTTCTGTCCACATTAATAAATGTGTGGTTAGGCATGACCAATGTCTAGAGCTTCAGCTGGTGTATATGCAGTGGTGTAGCTGCATGGATTCCAGTGAAGTTGTAATAATTTATACCAGCTGAGAATCTGAACATAACATTCCATGCTTTGTAAACATCTCCACATATCTTGCTTTTGGATGGGCCTTTTTAAAAAAAGTGCATACTGATGAAAGTATGATGAAAGTACAAACCTTATCAGCCTTGGTATTTCTGTTTCTATGACTTTTTATTATATTTTTATTATTATCTGCAAATCATTTTGAGTGTGAATATTTTGTTTAAGTGTTTATCAAAGTAATGCAGGAAAGTAACCTAAAATCTGTATCTACCTACTGTCCAGACTTCTTGGTGATAAAATACAAGAACACAGATGGAAATTTCAAGAAAAAGAAATGAAAGGCCAAGAAGAGTGGTTGAATTTAACTTTTGCCACCTAATCATAAGGTCTCAATTATTTTCACTTTAGAAAACATGTATTTATGTAACAAACAAACAAACAAACAAAAAACCCCAAGCAACTAAGTTGAGCTCTACCTTTCTAGAGTTAGAATAGATTTCTCTTATATTGCTCTTTTCTACACATTAGTGTATACTAAGATGGAGACAATACTAAATTGGGAAAAGCTGTTGAGTCCATTGAAGGCAGAGAGGCCCCACAAAGAGACCATTTCAAACTAGGCAGTGGGCAATGACCACATAAAGTTTAACAGAGACAAGTCCCAGATTCTGCACCTGGGATGGGGCAGCCCTGGATATATGGACAGACTGGGGAATGAGATGCTGGAGAACAGTGCTGGGAAAGAGGACTGGTCAGCATGAAGTTAAACATGAGCCAGGAGTGCCCTGGCAGCCAGGAGGGACAACCTTGTCCTGGGGGCACCAGGCCCAGCATCACCAGCCGGGCAAGGGAGGGCATTGTCCTGCTCTGCTCTGCCCTGGGACAGCCTCATCTCAAGTGCCGGGGACAGTTTTGGGTGCTACAGTATGAAAAATACATTTAGCTATTAGAGAGAATCCAAAGGAGGGCTACAAAAATGATAAAGGGCCCTGAGGAGAAGCCATATGAGGAGTGGCTGAGGTCACTTGGTCTGTTTGGCCTGGAGAGGAGGAGACTGAGGGGAGACCTCACTGCAGTTACAACTTCCTTGTGAGGGAAAGAGGAGTAGCAGGCACTGATCTCTTCTCTGTGGTGACCAGAGACAGGACCTGAGGGAAAGGCCTGAATCTGTGTCAGGAGAGGTTTAGACTAGATGTCAGAAAAGTTCTTTACCCAGAGGGTGGTTGTACACTGGAACAGGTTTTCCCAGGGAAGTGGTCACAGCAGCAAGCCTGGCAGTGTTTAGGAAGCATTTGGAAAATTCTCTTGGACACATGGTGGGATTTTTGGGTCTGTCCTGCGCTAGGCCGGGAGCTAAACTTGGATGATCCTGGTTGGTCCCTTCAAACTCTGATTCTATGATACTAGTTTTCTCTATCCTCACCCCTGGAAGCAATTCAGAATTGTACTGACTTGTCTTCCCCTGACAGATTTGTTAAAACTGACTTTTTCATTATTCCTTCATAGCTTTTATCTGATATTAGTTTGCATGAATGAATACTGAGGCTACTTAAAGCAAGGCAGTCCATCATATGTATAAACCATCCACCTGGTCCTTCCAGAGAAGTAGTTGTGATCACTGAGACAGCCTTGGGAAGAGTTGCAGTTCCAAAGCTGTGATCACTCTGTGCTAAATGTTGTAATACATACTCGCAACAATTTTCTTATGCTGGGAATAGAAATTATGTAGGATGGATCCTGAATAATGCATTTGAGACAGCTTTTGGGGAGTACTGCTGGTAGAACCTTTGCCCTCTGACTTAAGTCACATGAAGACTTTCCTTTCAACCATAACATTTTGTATAAAACCTTCCAGAATAGATGTTATGTGCAGTATTGTCATATAATTCCTTCTCTGCAACAAAGACTTCTCTAGCAATTTCTAGTCAATATATCCATTATATACTTGAGTGAAGTTTTGTTTAAGAGTCAATGCATTTCTTATGCAGCATTTAAGCCTCTCTCTGGCAATTGAGTTCATGTTTTCCAGGGAATCTCTTTTCTGAATGACTGCATGTAAGTTTTATAATAACTGCAGGAGAATATAGGTCTAGACTCTTATTCTCTTCTTCAGAATACCTTCTTCAGGAGAAGATTCACTGATTGATTTTTAAGATGTTGATATGCTGAGCTATTCTTAATATCTTATTAGTAGTTAACATACCTTTGTACCCGATTATAAAGTTTGTCTCAATTTTCATGCTATTACTGGGACAACTTCTGATTTCCATTTCTCACATAAGACTTAATTCTGCAAGAACCTGAGTGCTTTGATCTGAGACACTGAGGCATGTAAATAGCAACCCAATTTAGGTATGTAAGGATATAATTAAAATATACTGGATACTTGCATGTTTAAGCTGAAAGAAAAGTCCAATTAATCAGCTTGGAACATCTAAGTCTGAATTCTGCCACACTTGAGAGATGTTCACATAATCATAGGATCAGCAGAAAAGTAGAAGATATGATGCTCAAAGAAGTGGAGAAATGTCTGCTCAGAAAACAGGCCAGAGGAGAGCCTTTAAAGACATGAGACTTAAACAAAAAATAAAACAATAAAGTGTTCTCCATTTCCATAGGAGATAAAATACAAGTTTTGAAATTTTAGAAAGATTTCATTCATATATTAGAAAACCTTTTTGCATGGGAGGTAGTGATGCACTAGAATTGTCTTGGCAGCCTGTGGAATTTTAATTTAAGGAGGGTTTTAAAATACAGGTTTAAGAATTATGAGATAAAAGTGAGTGAGATCTGACTGATACTGGGCTGGGACAGCATGATAGGTTAGGTAATCTCTGATAGGTTCTTCAGAACCTATTTTGCATATTTTTCTCTGTGATAATTTGCAGAAACAAAGTTAGATGCCTGCATTATTTAGTCCATCGGCCTTTGTCCTCCTGTGTACCAGAGGATACAAGCATTTGCCCAGCTACTGAGGCATGCTGTGGGGGAAAATGCAATAAGGACTTTTAGCCAGACAGATACAATGGCACTAAGTGGGGAGCTGGAAAAGATAGATAGCACAGGCTAAAAAACTTCAGTAGATTTGGCCAGAGTGCTTGGACTGAAACTCTGTTATCAGCATCCCTTGGGCTGCCAAGCTTTCAGTGACAGCAGAATTTAAACACTCATTTCATTGACTGCTGATTCAGTTCTATGTGAATTGAATAGGCAGTTTCTTGATCAAGAAGCAAAACCTGAAAGGTCCTAGTTCTACAATTACCTACACATGAAGCTTAATCTACTTGAGTAGAACTGTTAAATGTGCCTATTCTGATACAAAAAGAAAATGATAGATGCAATCAAAAGTCTCTCTGAATTGCAACCACAGCATCCTTTAATTAGGTGACAGTTTTTGATCCACAAAGACTGGTTTACTTGCCTTTATAATAAAAATAAGAAAAAAAACCCCAAATGCCCGCCAAATTCACAGAAGACCAGAACAGTATACTTGATGGAGCAGACACGTGTGGATATATTCTGGAGTAAGTTACAGCACCGTCACATATACTGCAACACTGGACATTTCAAATAATTGCTTTACATAATGATGTCTGTTAAAACTCCATTTCCTTATGTGTTTCAGTAGTTGGCATGTAAAATAAGACACCTGTTTATTTTCTCACAGCATTAACCTGTCAAAGCTCAGAGTTTTTTCTCTGTTAAAATACTTGCAAATGATAAATTGTGTAGACTCCATGTTGTTTGATAATGGGCTTATTTGGTCAGCCATTTGAATACATCTGTTTGCATTAAATAGAACTGTGGAATGTATCTGCCCTTTGTGGGACACCTAAAATTTAGATAGCTATGTTTGAATGAGTCACTGATAGTCAAGGGAGAAAAATTAGGCCAGTCAATGCAGTTTCCAGCTCATCCTAAAACAGGTCAGATGATATTGTCTGTCTCATTGAAAAGCTCATATTGTATCTCTAAAGAAGTACAGCCATAAGATGGTGTGTATGTTTTGCAAATTGTCATCAAAGGGCATAATATGTAAATAAAAACTGTTTTGTATAAGGAGTTACCAGATTTTATCTGTTTTTAGAAATATTTGTATAAGATGTATTGTGTAAGAGCAGCACACTGTTTCTGAACTTAGACCATTAAGGTAAAAAACCTTGATATTTTTTGCACACAGATGGCCTGAATCCAAAATTCAGGCCAGGTAGTTGTTAATAGGCACATTTAAAGACAAGTCAATTTTGGTCCCAGTGTTTACTGTAAGTTTTGAGAGATGGGAGAGAGGAAAGAGAGGTTTGCTTTAATGGCATCCTTGTCTGGGAAACATCAACTGCCCTTCAGCTTCCAGGTTCTGAAAGGCTTAAAACGTTATTCTTCCTTCAATTCCCAGCTCATCACAAGGCAGTGCCTATCAATTGTATCTTTGCATGTATCAATTTCTGACAGCAATTACAGATTTTTCTGAAAGCCAGAGAGAAGAAGGTCTGAGTAAAATGGTTGATCACTTTGCTATAACATCTATGAGATGTTGATATTTTTGCAACAGAATAATTTTTTTCTTATTAAATAAGACAAAACACACTCATAGCATTTATAGAATAAAGAGTAAAAACTAAGATGGGTACTTCAAGCAAGCCTGGGGAAATAAGGATACAGACTTTCAAATTCAGTTTGATAAATTTATAATAAAGAGGATATCAACAATGTTGACCTTAGGATCTCAATTTTATGCTTTACTTAACATTTACAACACACTGACAGTTAATCTATATTGTAGTTTATTATTTTTGTACAATAAAAACCCTTTATATTTTGTAAGCTGCCTTGCTAGATAAAGTGAGAAAGAATAGCTCTTTTTTGAAATCTTTTAAGATAAGGCCAATATTTAGGTGAATAGATAAAATTTGAGTTATGTAATAAACCAAATGTAAAAACCCAGTTTAGAAAATTAGAAATTCCATTTTTACAGCTTTTGACTTCTTAAGATACCTACATCAGGTTTAGAGGTCTGGAGCTCTTATGTGAGAAATTCAATTCTGTACTTAGAACATTTCTTATGGAATTTTTTATAGATACATGGTATTACTAAGTATGTAATTTTAGGGTCATTATGATATATAATTATGGTATTAGGTAGTGCATCTAGATTCTAAAAATATACATTCTAGAAATAAGATTGAGATTAAGTAATTACACAGGAAGTTTATATTCAGTCTATATTAATAAGTGGTACTTGTATAAAATAAGATTCCATTTCAGTAAATTGTAGTAAAACTATGTGTACCTGAAGTATCATTATTATTGTTGTTAATATAAATTGCTTGAAGACATTCTTCCTAGCCTAGTGATAGTCATTCTGCCATAAGTTAGAGTGCTCAACATCTCTTTTTCAACATCTCTTTTCCTTATTTTCTCCAGTGTAATCATTTCAGTCTACGTCCACTTCCTAGTCTCATCCTCTGTTAAAGTTTTGACAATGAAAAAATTCAAAGACTAGGTACGTAATCCCATTTATAGTTCTTTTTGAATTCTTTCCTGTTATGAGAAATTGTGCAGATTTTTTTTCTCTTTCTTAGGGCATGAAGCCATAGGCAATATCTAAACTACCATGTCTCTGCTGATAATGCAAAGACCATTTGCTGCCAAAGGTATCTTATGCTGCCAACTCCAACTTCAAATGTCTAGAGGATGTAGTCAACACTCAGCTGCTCTTCTGTGCTCATTCAGCACCTGTAAATGTATTGCTTTGCTCTGAACCCAGCTCTATGTAATTAGTTTTTTGCACCCTTTACTTATAGATCCCTAAATAAAATGGAAATTTCAAACAAAAGTATGGCAGCCTATGTGAAGTGGATCCAGTCGAATTGCCATGTGTGGTAAAAGAATGCTGTACTGGTGTGCAGATAGGGATGGTTGCAGCTGCAGCATTCCAAGCTCTGGCACATTATCTAGGTCTAATGTGGAACAGACCTTAAAGAGCTTTTTCCAGATAGGCAGTGGACATTTCCCTGAATCTTTCAGACATTCGGAAATCTCTGAAAAAATATGCTGAACCTGTCAGTACTAATAGAAGGATAAGAAAGTGTAAAATCTCCTTACTGCTCCTGACTTCCTTCCCCAGAAGCAGTCAGGCGATGCTCACCCTGCAAGTAACAGTGTTTGCAAAGTGAACTGTTGTTTCTGCTTTGTTCAGCAATAATTTTTGCTTCTGTGTAACCTCATTTCATAATCTCATCTGAGAAATACTAAACTTCATGATTTTCTGGTTGAATACAAAGTTCAAAATATGAAGTGAATGTAACTAACCTCATGATAGTTGCTAGCATCCTTTGGCAATCTGAGGAAGTAGTATGGGGGCTGTCAGAGTGATTAAATATGACATTAACTAATAAGATCAATGACATCTAAAATGGTAATATGGATAATTGTAATTTTGTGCTTCTTTTAAAGCAAAATATGAAAGTAATCTTTTTTATACAGGCAGAAGCATGACTTGTGCTGGGGAAAAGGACAGCTGGTTGCAACCAATCGTTGTTATACTGAAGATGAAAAAGTTAAAACTGCCCTTCTTCCTATGCTTTTAAAACCATGTGTGTTCTTGTGTAGTACACAGAGTCTGGTGTAGAAGAAATTGAGTCAATGAAATAATTCCCACTGATTTCAAGGAGTGTTGTATTGATGCCAGAAAGAGAGTGGACACATTCTTTCTGGAAGCAATAGTCTCACCTACTTTCATATGCACCAAATTTCTAATATCCTCCCCCACCCTTGTGAGAAAACAAAACCAAATCAATCTACCAAAATCTTTCTTTTCCTTGTTCAGAAGATCTGTCAATGGTTTGGTGTAATTTTGTTCAAAAATCTATGTCTTTCTGCAAAATGTTTGGTGGAAAAAGCCACATTCTAGCATAATGACATAAGGATATTCTGCTGACCACCATGGACAAGCCCATGGGAAAGGCACGATTCCAGCATTCATGTTGCACCAGTACAAGCTCTGGCACATCTTTTAAAGCTAATGTTTGACAAATAGCATGCAGCTTTGTCTAAGTTTACTGTCACTTGCAATAAAAATTCATATTGGATTATATCTCTGTGTTGTAAATAGTGTGAAATGTAGCTACTTAGCAGCTGGTTTGTGACTTATGTTTCCTTTCTTATAAGAAGCATCCATGTCTGCAAATAGCAACTAGTCAGTTGTGGACAAGGATTAAGAATTTTTTTTGTCCTGTACTGTGATTCACTAGGAAAAGACCTAGATCACTTGTGTAACTCTACAGTTTCATCTGTATCACTCTGTTCTATCTTTCTTCTTGCTGTCATTATATAGAAAACTTACTCATCACAGCTTGTCCTTTTTAAACTCTGAGCCTCATGGTACAGTTTTTAATTTTGATAACACTGTGAGATCCTGAGTCTTGCCATCAAATAATGAATAAAAAATTGTGTGGGATATCGATAAGCAGAGTCCTATACAGATATAAATAATCTGCTTTGTTCACTGTGACTTTGAAGTCCTCTTTTGTTTTCAATCAAGAAACCCTTTACAGGTTCTAGGACAAATTAGGACCCTTCATCCCTTCATTACTGGGTTCTTTCTTTAGGCCTGCAATTAGCTGCAGATTAAACTGTATCTATTTAAGTGTTTAAGTATTTGATTGCTCCTAGAAACAGATATTCACATGTCTAAATTACAGTAATATTTGCCTTCTGTCTGCAGGTTCAGTTCCTGGCCCAAAAGTGATTTAGAAGCATTCCTTTGTCACCAAAAGCACTAAAAGATGCCTATTCACTGCATTTTTTACAATAGGACAGGGGTGGTACAGTCCTCTTTGTGCAACACTGTAGACATTTTTATGGCATAGCATTACTCAGTATTTGTATACTTTTTAAGCCCAGAGGAGACAAGTAGTTTTGCAAGCATATAACTGGATTTACTGTAACAGCAAGGCATGCAAGACAGAGGGAAAATCTGTACTAAGGCTGCAGCTATGGCTTTTCTCAAGAAAAGGAAAAACCCCCAAACATCTAGAATGTTTCTTTCAAAGGGTGTCAACTGTGAAAAGCAGGACTCTCTAGAGAATGTTAGAAAGGGTGGGCAGTGAAGAAAGGGCAAGGTGGTTGCTGCTGTTGAGGGATTCTCAGACATAGGAATCCAGGTGTTATTCAAATAAAAATCAACGGCTGGCAGAGCTGCAAAATCACTCACTAATAAGAATGGATTGAGCATTGCCTGGGGGGCTGACAGAAGCTCAAAGGAGAGCCTCTCCTACACACTACATTTGTCTTACCTAAAGGCTGGATTTTTGATTCACTGAGGTTGAATTTGGCTGATCTGCTTCCATTATCACTTACCCTACTAACACAGCCCATTGATTTTACTACTGCCTCTGTTCTCTCTCATCCTCCTGCATCTGTGTTCCAGAAAACCAGTCTTACAGCTACTGACTCCAGAAGTGCTGGCCAGCCCCAACCTGTGCTCCCCTCACACAGACTCCAGTAGCAGACTCCAGTAGCACTTAACTGCTGCAGCATCATGGTTCTGAGGCTGCTACTGCTAAAAACCTTTCCAGCCTGCCGGGACACTTCACACCTATATTGTCCAGCTGCCACTGGCCTCTGGCAGGCTAACTTACCCAGCAGTTATTACTGTGATAAACACTGCTACTTAGAATATGCACGCCAACCAAAAGTGTTGCAGCATGTCAAAAGATAAATGACAGGTTTTTTCTTATATATGGTCTATCCCTAATATAAGCTTCTATAAACCTTCTATATGAACATTGCATATGTTCATAGTATACACATAAAACATACATATATGTACTCAGATATTTATTCCCAACACCAAATCCAGATACATTTTCTGGCAACATGCAGTGCCAGAATGCTTGCCTCCCTGACTGCTCTTTAACAGGAATCCTCCCTCAATTAAATGTATATGGATTTCCCTCCCTGGTGTGTCTATGCATTTTTATATTTATATAAAATATAAAAGTGTGTATCTGTGTATTTTACATATAAGTTAATGTATTAATAAGATAGTGCAATTTTATAGTATAAAATATAACTGAGTTGTTAAAATTTAGGTGGTTCAGAATACCTTGAACCTGTAAGACAATAAATACAAAGCTTCTTTCTCAAATAGTGAACAGCAATCTGCCTTTGAAATGGGAATATCCTTTCCATGCAATCTATCTGCCCATGTGAAACAACAATTCTAGAGTTACAATCTACTGCACTCTTCTGTGCCCAGAAAGGGAAGAGAAACATTGCTTTGCAACACTAGACAAAGCATCAGTTGACTTTCCCTCTTTCACTCTCCAAAGTAAAATGAAATTCTCTACAGTTATATTCCAAGCAGAATTGCGCTTAAGTATGCACAGAAGAAAGGCCACATTTCGAAACTTTTATCCACTGTACACAAGTCAGAAACCCTTCATAAGTAGCAGTTTCATGCTGAGCATCTGAATTCCTTCCTCCCTTCCTCCCTCTGCTTCAGGCTTTTTCTGAATGAACCTGATCATGGTTACCCTCTGACTTCACTGCAAAATCTGGAATCTCTTAAGGCCCTCAAAGATACTGCAGAGAAGTCTCTAGACCAAGAAGTAAATGAATTTCAAACAAGTCAATGGTTTACCAGTCTGTGTTGGCTAGTGTTCATTATTTTTCCCAAAACTAAATTACTCCAAGTGGTTTAGTCTGATTTAGCCTCAGCTGAAAGTGATGAGGATTTTTCCATTCATTTTAGAAAATGCTGGATCAGACTTTACTCATTTTGTTCCTGAACCAAACCTTAAAGTTGTCAATAAAGTGCCTTTTATGCAGTTTAATGGGCTTGTAGTCATTCCAGTAGTTCCATATTAAAAAAAAAAATAAATAGAAATACTTATTTCCTTAATCTTATTCCAACTAATGTGGTTTTGGCTTCTTTTTCTTCATTGCTACCCCTCCCAGTTGGTTCAAATTAGCTTGCTCATAGTAAATGTCAGCACCGAGACAAAGACTCAAATAAACACAGAGACTCAGCAATTCTCTGAGGTCTGGTCCTCTCAGGATGCACAAGAGGGAAGACAGCAGAGAAACCTTGTTCTCTTTCATACCTACATAAAAGACATCAGTCCCCAAGGCTGTTTCTGCACCGTGTTCAGACTGCGATGCAGGCACCGAGTTCAGAGCGGCCAGGATGTGTCAGTGCCGGGAGCTGCGGCGTCAGCGGCCCCAGAGCCGCGTCTGTGCGGGCACGGCAATGTCACTGCCATGAGCCTGAGCTGGCCACCCTGCAGCCAGCCTGACGCATCTCCGAGTGCTGCTCTAACCCTCCCGCTCCCGCCTAAGTGCCACTTTCCGCCCTGAATTTGTGCTGTTTGGGCTCTGATGTGCAGGGCACTGAGGTCAATGGAGAGATTCCCATTTGCAAGCACCGCCCTGTGCTTAGCTCACAGCTCATCAGCCTGCTGAAGCGCTTACCTCCCCTAAAGCACCCAAGCATCACGAGTGAGGTGGAAAGGGATTACTTAGGCACTCTGTTAGATTTGCTTTATCAAAACAGCCTTAAAAATCTCAAAATTTAAAGAAAATATTGATGACTAAAATAAAATTCAGATGTAGTTGTTGTCTGAGGCAAAGTATAAGTATCTGCACCAAACTAACATCTGAATACTTGAAAAAATATTGTGGGTTGTGAGAATGTCATTATTACGACCACAATGGTCTCTCCTTTCTAAAGTAAATAGACTTCAAAAATACTGCACAAAATTAGAGCTTATGAACATCACTTAATAAATGATGCTGAAGACTCAGGAAAAAAAAAATTTAAGCAACAAACTAAATTTTGCTCACTTTACAGCCAGAAACTGCATTGTTCTTTGGATTAGGCAGATGGCTAGCTTGTCACCTAGCACTGTGCTTTGTTCCCTGAACAGTGAACTATGCACCAAAATTGGTGTGCATTCTATTACTAGGATACACAAAAGAATAATTCCTTAGAAATAGGAAATTTTCTGATGCTCAGTGCTCTTTAAATTATTTCAGGATAAAATCACCATGATGAACTTCCTGCTCTGGTGTGTTTGGCTGTTTTGGTTTGTTGTTGGCTGTATTTCAAAACAAAGCTCTCATAAATGTGACGATTGGTTTCCAATAGAAAGGTTTTCATGCCGGGAGCGTGCTGTCGATGGCTGATCTTGTTTGCAGCCCTTGCACTCTGCACGGCTCTCTGCAGCTGACTGCACTGACGTCATCTGCAGCACTATCGACACATTCTTTTGTGTGGTGTGAATGAAAAAGTAAATTGATCCCAGTGGGGACTGTGCTCACAGTGAACAGAGAAAAGCTGCCACTCTGCCAGCTATAGATGGCATCAGACGTCTGTTAGTACATCCTTGCTTTGGCACCCAGATTAGACAGGACATCAGTTAGGGGGGTGATTTGCGCTCCTCAAAAAATAACATGTTTTTCATGGGGGCAAAATGTGACACATAAAAATTAATAACAATTTAAATGGCAAAGGATGTAAAAAAGAACACCTTGTATCTAGCAGGTAATTTTAGAAAGGACAAATATTATTATGCTAAATTTATGGATGAAAGAAGTGTAATCTCCTTGGGGCTATGGAACAAAGAAAAGGAATAAAGGGGAATTAAAAAACAACCACCAAATTTTTAACTTGTGAAAAAATATCCATTTTGGAATGTGAAATCATCTGTGCTAAATAAATTATCCCTGCTAGGATTCTGGCCTCACATGTTCTGAATTCTCGTCCTGAAGTTCAAGTATTTATTACAGGAGCAGTGTTTCTTAGCATGCAAATGTAGAATTAAAAATTCTATACTGAAGTTTTGTTTTAGTTTTGGTTTTAGCTATTGTTTTATATGGGTGTTTCTATCAAAGAGAAAAGAAAAATAGATTTTCTAAGCTTTTTCTGCATTTTCTACATTTACCCTCCACCAATATCTGTTCCTATATTTATAATGTCTAACACTTTTATCCTTTCAGAATCCCTGAGAGACATGTCTTTCATTTAAGAGTGATGTACATACATGTGTGTGAGAGAAGGATTAGAGGAACAAATGGTGGCATGACTCAAATTCTCTTGAAAACCTGTGGCAAGGCACGAAAAGAAACAAAAAGCTGAAATGCCATCCTACAAATGAACTCTTGTGTCTCCTGTCCCATCACACTACAGCTGTCACAGGCCTGCTATCCCCTGCTCTCACACCAAAGTGAGCTCTATTTATACTGCAGTAAAATGCTGTCAATAGTTACACATGATCAGGTGTGTGTCTGGTGAGGTTTGGCCTCTTGATTTCAGGCTATTTCCTGTTTATCACAGTTTTTCCTCATTATTATCCAACAGTGTGTGAATGTTATGAATGACTTGAGCTGGCAGACTTGGTGCACCTCCTTGTAAGGCAGAGCTGTCAACATCTGAGATTTTTAATCTACAATCTGACACAATGGGAAAGCTGACCTGTGTGGTTTCTGGAGTGCTAACACTGCACTTAAAGCTATGACATTCACATTCTTGGATCAGAGAAGCCACATGCCATCATAGCAACGGATGGTTACACCCAGGCACATTCTGTCAGACAGGTGACTTGTGCAGAAAGGCATCACAAATTTGGCTGCCCCCTGTGAAAGTACATATTCTGCTCAAGTCCCACTGTATGGAAGTGTTTGTAGAGGAATTAGTTTCTACCCATTTTCCAGGCTACTTGGGCTTTATAGAAAGATATACTGTAGGTAATATCAGCCAAATCCCAATAATCTGGGCTTAATTGTGAATGGAATTAATAATTTGCCTTTAGTAAAGGAAGGATAATTGGTTGGGTAAGTCAGACAGGCTTTGGCTGACTTAATTCCATTCAGGAGCATATACAGTTTCATTGCAGGGCAGAATTGCCCACATGATTTCTCTGTGCACCTTTGGTTCTATATATAATTGCCTTATCCCAAAAATAAAAAAAAAATAAATTGCAATGTCAATATTTGCTAGGAAAAACATGGATTTATTTCAAAAGCATAACTGCAGAGGAGAATCTGTGGGCTGCAAGGTTGCGAGTTCAGGATGCTGCTGCTCTTTCCTATAATGGAGCTTGACTCAGTGGAACTTGTTTGTTTTCAGTTTTCATGAACTTGAGACCATTTTTGTCTTCTAGACCAGAGACTCCAGTGAAAAAGGGAAGAGCAATTTTTATTGTCATATTTTTGTACTTGAAGGGCCATTTTTAATTTTTATAATCCTGTTTTAGTATTTGAAGGGGTATAAAAATATGTTGATGCCATAGGCAGAAAATTAGCACTGCCATTTTGCTATGTTTAAAAAATATATATGCATTACAAGTAAGGGATTTTTTTCTATAGATTTTCCATATAGGTTTTATCACAAGGTGACCTAGTCCACACGAGAAATTCTGAATGCTACCTGCATAAAACTCAGGGATAAAGTAATTTTGATGCTCCACCAAGAACTTTGTGGGATTTGTTCCTTTTTATTACTCTGTTGAGTGTTGCTATAAATCTTAGTGTAAAAGAAGAAATAATTTTTTCTCCAAATTTTTGTCCGAGATGGATTTTTCAGGCCCCACATTAAAAGAGGTGCTTTAGGGGCCACAGAAAAACTACTTTATTTTGACACAATTTTGAACATTTTATAATGTAAATTACCAAATTCTTTTGGAAAATCAAATTAATTATTTTGTACTAAGATGTTCTTAACAATTAAAAATGCTGAAATTCAAGTGAAATGTCACAATTTTTTAATCAAGGCAGCTAAAGTGATTTAAATGTCTAATTTCTTAATTCTCCCTTTCTTTTTTTCCCAATTTGGTTTTGCTTTTGTTTCTTTTGATGGGGGAAAAAAGAAAAAAAGTGGGGGAAATCATTCTGTTTCCATTAAATAGACAATCTGGTGTCTGTCCTGCTTTACTCCCATGGGAAGATCATAACAGATGTACAAGACGGATTAATGTTATATAGCTGATACGTTTAATAGACATTAGACTGCTAAACTGTTCAGTAACTTCTCTCCTCTTGTTCACCATCCCCTGCCCATCCAGCTGCAGTCAGAACTTGAAGTGTGTGTTGTCAGTGAAGGGACCCTTGAGCAGGGAGCTCCAGAGCACTGAAGCATCTGGCAGCGACACACATCTGTTATCAGGTTAAAATTGGGAAGTTGGACAACCTTGGAGCCATTATGGATTGATGCATGAAAGTATGGTTTTATGCTGGAAACACAATCTTAGGGAAGATTGCCTGGGTGTCCTTATAAATGAATATAAAAATGAATACAAAAAGACTAAGGTGATGTAAACAATGTATCTGTGTTTTCATGGAAACAAAGCTGTGAATTGCCTGACTGCAGTGCACTCTAACTAATCCCACTTGCCTGGGTGTGCAGTGATGCATAGCCATCAGGTTTGGTGAGTAGAGGAAAAGAAGCAGCATCTTGGACTTAGGACTGTTTTTTCCATCCCCCATTACTCAAATTCACTGTTGTCCTGAAGTAGTCTGGCAGAAGAGGAGACACCAAGTTTTGAAAGACAACAGTTTCAGAGATTTGGCATTTATGGATCTGGGGGATTTTTCTGTACAAGTTCTGCTCCTTTCCTTCATGTCCTTGTGTCTGAACTGCTTTTATCTGCAGGAGGTGGTGTCCCTCCCCTGCTCTCACCGGCTGGATGTCCTTCAGCCCTGGTCAACCCAGAGAGGAAATGATTCCTGTGGTCTGGAGGGGTTCTCAAGAGCAGATAAGATCTCTTAGGGTGAAGGGGGAAGAAGTTGTTAAGCCTATTGCTGATGGCAGTTGTGTTATTGACTGACTTGACAAATGTGATTCATCTCTTACTTAGTGAATTGGCACAGCAGGAATATTGTAGAATTCCCTGCTTTGACTTCTATATTAAATTGTGGAGGATTATTTTTTCTCCTCACCTAGCAAACTTTTCCTGTCTCCTTCCTTGGTGAGTTGAGAAGACTATCTGTGAACACCACGTTTGTTTTGAAAAGAAGTAACTTAGGAATATTAACTCATTAAGTAAACTCTACTATTGTTCACCCGCAAGTCACTGTCTCATAAAAGTCCCATGTTTTTCCCCACCCTGATCTGAGGAGTATTCAAAATAGCTGTAGGATGGAAAGGTTTATTACCTTTTACCAGTGACCTAGCCCAACTTCTTTAGCTGGCTCTGGCTGTAGTATGGTTCCCCTGGGGAAAATATAGGCAGCAAAAGTCTCTAGCTTCCACATCTTCCTTGGAAGCAGATTTTTAGTTCATAAAGGAAACTTCCTTCCCTTAAAGATGCAGAACTCTTCAATCTCGGAGGTGAATAATCTTTCATAAACAGAAAATACATTACTTTCTTAAATATCAGCGGTCAATTTCTCAATTAGCTGCTATAGCTAGTTTGAATCTCCATTTTGCTTCCTGTAAAGCAAGTTAGGTTAGGTCACTGCCTGAAATCTGTCATGAAAATTGAAGTTGAGCCAAAAAGCAGTCTTCACCGTGTTCCCGTCCTGGGAAAGTAAAACATGTCAGCGGAGGAGTTTAACAGATTTGTTGTCATGAATATAATTTTGAAACAGAAGGCAAGCTTGTCTCATAGTGCAGTTCAGGGACCCCACAATTAATGCTGCTATTCAGCCAACAAGGATGCTTTATCCTCATATATCACAGCATCCCACTGCTGGGCTAACACAGGCACACTTGGCCAAAAGAACAGCATGGCTGGCTTGGGCAGGGCCATTTACATGCCTGCAGCACACAGACTGGTTACACTGATGTAGTTGTGATCTTTGAAAAGACCAAGAGCAAGGTACCTCACTGCAGACTCCATCAGACTGCTCTGCAATGTAGTTATTCACCAACTTTTGCTGTGTTTCCTTCTGCACCAATTCCCCCCAGCACTGCATTGAGTAGTTTTTCTCTACTCCCAGTGACCTAGGCTGCTCTTTTTGGTCCTACATAGGGGATTTCTATATGGCTTGAGTTTTCTATAGAAACCATTTACTGTGTTGATGCTGCCTGCTAGTTATTTTAAAATTGTTTTCCTTCCTTTTTCCTCAAAATAAAATATCTCTATGAGGGGTTTATAAAATTAGTAATTACTGGGGAGTAGCAAAAGGCAGTTTCTTGCACAAAAATATTTTGATTGAATCGAGTTTTTAGATTACATATACCTCCAGTACCACAGAAAGCAGTGATGGATGATAGAAAAAGCATTAAGCAGGACGGGGGGGAAACTCCCATGGTTGAAAAACACTTTTGGTTGAACAGTACAAGTCAGAGAAGCCTTTGGCATTTATTCAGAGTAAGGTTGTGGAGGCAAAAAGCTGAGAAGTGCTTTAAATGACATGACATTACATCAGAAGACACAAAATCTACTTATGTTAGAATGTGAAAAAACCAAACCAGCAAGTAAAAGAGGAAATGGAGTGGGGTAGATTCTGATTTATCTCACCTGCTTCAGCTAGTTAGCTCCTCCAGAGCTACTGCATCACAGGCTGAAATTAGAAATCAATCCTTGAGGACACAAATGGTTTCCTCACAAAATAAGTTCTCTTTGCAAAATTGTCTTCGTCACATGTTTATGTATTTTCCATTCAAGGGATCAATAATGATAATAATTATCTTCATTAGTCTTGAAGAAAGCTTTCAGTATACAGTAAAAATAATTATGGCTGTGACATAAAAAATGCAGAATGAGAGAGGTATGTAGAGGACAGTTAGAAACAATAATAAGAAAAAATATCAGAATTATTTGAAATTTAGTAGAGCTAATATCCCTATGAGAAAGAGTCAATTGAGCCTATATTACCTATATATTAGAAGTTTTTAATTTTTATATATATGTTCCTAATGCCTTATTAGGAAATCAGATTTTGAAGTCCTTAACTCAATTTTTATTCACTTCTCACTCAGACAAAACTTTAATCAACTTCAATCAAGAACTTGCCCCAGCATGCTAGATGAGCTGTGTCAAGTTTTACTGCCATCAGATGATAATAAAAAGTTACTGCTATAAAATATAATGAGGTAAAGGACTTTTTATGCTGAATTATTTAATAATACTTTGTGCTTATACAGCCAGGCAAGGATCTCAAAGTGCTGTACTCATGAATGCATTTTAAGAGCAATGTCTGTGATTTAGTAAATTAAAGTTTATTTTAACTTTCCTGATAAAAAGGCACTGTTGGATTAGATGGGTGAAACACAAGTCTCTTAAACTGAGGGACCCAAAGCCCAGCCATTCCTGCATGTGCTGTGGCTCTGCCTCAGTATGGGCACATGCTTATAGGCTTTCCTCGGATTTCCTGATGCTTTGATTGGGAAGCTGTTTTGTCTCAGAACCATCTCCTTAAGAATTTTTTCTGTCCTCAATATTCCCTCAAAGTTCAATTTACCTGGCTTGGCTCATTTTTTCATTGTCAGAACTGGTATACTTGGAGCAAAATCTCCTTTTAGAAATGCAGGCTGACCATCTACTCAGGTTTGGAAGTATTTGCCTCTTTATCAGAACTCCCAAATTACTCTCATTTTATTTCAGTAAGATAATTTCATGTGAAAATAATGCAGAAGGAAATGTAGCAGAGGTATTGAACTATTTTTACCATGGCTTATTGATTCCTTCCTGTTGTTTTTTTTTGTTCTTTAAGCAGAAGATGAATATATCTGAGTCAGGAACCTTCTGCTCACAGTGGAAATGTTCAAAATGCAATCATAAAATTCTATCAGGCTGTTATTACCTTTTCAGGCCTTCTAGTCAGAGGAGCTTGTTTACTGTCAGGGATCAGAGATCACAGCCTGCTACAGCCACATACTCACAGTGAATGAAAGAACGCATTAGGATTTGTGGAAGGTTAAAGGCAGGGCTCTGCTTTTTATATCCTGCAGCTTTAGGTGCACGGCTGTAACAGTAATAAGTTATCAGAAGTGTGGTATCAATTCTGAGTATTAGGGACCTACCAGGGCCTAGAGAGTATGTTTGAGATGGAAAAGATCTACTGTTCCACAGAACCTGTATCCATGCTGTGAGCAGATAATGAATCTTTCTGCCTAATCTTTTGCAGTGTCATCTTTCATTCAGGCGATTGTTAATCTCTTAGACTCCTACTCAGTCATTTTCATGGTTTTATCTGACCTTCAATCCTAACCAGCACTGCTAGGTTCCTTATGTCCTTAAAGCCTTTACTGAGAAAGGCCCACAAAGTGCTGACTATTTTTTGATAATCAAAGCACAACTTAATATATCACATGAAATTTCATCTCATACAGCATGCTCATTTGTCTTTGCCATGGTTTCCAAGCAGGAGACAACCGTGACTTCATCGTGTTCTTTTCCTTTTGGTTCTCCTTTTCTCCTCCACCCCAGGACTTCCACAGTTAACATCTCACATCTCGTCTCCTCTCCTCTTCCTGCTCTTTGCTGAATTTCTTGAAACAGTAATTCTTTCTTGTTTACCCCAGGATCTGCCACAGTCTGAACTTCATTTCTTCTCTTATCTTCTCCATCTCCAGTGAAAATATATTTAGTCTGTCTTCGTCCAGCACCACCAATTTTTGAACAAAGCAATTTAACTTCTTCCTCACAATGTCCAAGTCCACATCTTATGGCATCCCCTTGTCTCGACATTGTGATGCCACTAGCTATTGTGAAAATCCTGTTGATGTCAATATATATTATTAGAATTCAGAAGCTAAAAAGTGTTTGGCTCTATTTTGCAGTATTTTGTTGAGTAATGAGATGTAAAGGATAAATTTCATAATAGAGCTACTTCTACATTAAAGATGTAAAATGAAGATATCTATACAGGCAAAATCTAAGATCTCAGCTCTCCTTTTCTTGACATTTGTGTCCTAATGTGCTGGTTTTGACTGGTATAGAGTTAATTTTCTTCATGGTAGTTGGTAAGGGGCTGTGTTTTGTATTTGTCCTGACAATAATTTTGATACTATAGAAATGTTTTTGTTACTGCTGCTGACCAACGCTCACACAGCATCAAGGTTTTCTGTTTTCTGTGCTGCCCCATCAAGATGGAGTCTGGGGATGCACAAGGTGTTACCAGAATTCTGGACCCTAGCTGACCCCAAGGATATCCCAGATCATATGGCATCATGCTCAGCATATAGAGTTGGGGGAAGGACAAGGGAGGTGCGTAGGGAGACATTTGGAGTGATGGAGTTTATCTTCCCAAGTCAATGTCACAGGTGATGGAATCCTGCTGTCCTGGGGATGGCTGAACACCTGCCTGCCCATGGGAAGTGGTGAATGAATTCCTTGCTCTTCTTTGCTTTGCTTTGCTTGTGTGCATGTGGAGCTTTTGCTTTACCTATTAAACTCTCTTTTTCTCAACCCTCATGGTGTTTTTCCTTTTACCTTTCCATTTCTATCACTCATCCCACTATGAAGGTGTAATACCAGAGGGAGGTGAGCAAGTGGGTCTGGGCTGCAGCTGCTGGATGGGGTTAAACCACAACAGTTTGGTTAAAAGTCTTTCTGTGTCTATGTGTGTACTGTTTTTATTTTGTAACAACATAATTTTAATTTTATGCAAAAATTATATTAGAAATTTCCCTTTATCATTTCAGAGTATTTTGTTGTCAAGCAGGAACTGATACACATTTCTATTCTCTGTGTATTCTGAAAGGAACCTTACAGTCCCAAAGTGACCCTTTGGTAGCTATTCTCAGCACTGGTGAGTCATTCATTAGAGCTTTTGAGTCATAGACAGTATCAGTTTCACAGAGGCATCAGAATCACAACTGCATTTGCTATGTAAAAAATGAAAGCAGTAGTTAGAGACTAAATAATTTGGCAAAATTTGTCTGGTTTCTTGCTTCTCCACATCCTAATTTCACATCTTCTGAAGCCTGTAGACATTTATTATTGAAATGTATTTTGTCACCTGCAAACTTGATTTTGATCATCTTGCTAAGAGAAGATCAAATTTATTGGGCTTTGCTGTGCTGTAGCTAGAACAGTTTTCTCCAGGCAAAGGATGTTTTGCAATGACATTGAATGTCGATTTATTCCTTTGAGAGATTGTAGTGGGTTGTCTAAGGGATAAAAGAAGTGCACTTTTTGGGGTCACTAATTCTAGGACAGAATTCTATCTAACGTAGAGTCATAAAACAGGTTAAAGAAAGACTATTTGACAGGAGAATCTTAGGACAACAAATGAATAACATGTTGATTCTTTTCAGTTAATTTATTGATTTACCTGCAAATGGCAGCCTTTTCAATTTTTTTCAATTTTTTTTAAATAAATGAAAAAAAAATTAAATTCAGTACAAGAGAAATGAAATTCAAAACTCTTTTGAAGGCAAATTTTACCATTCTGCTGCACCATCCTCATTTAACATCCAGAGAGTCCTACCATTAATGATGTCACAATTTGCTTTTTAAAGATGAAAACCTTTTTCTACTCTTCTCTCCTGTCCTGGTTTCTCTAATTAATAGATGAACATCTACCCCAGCCAAGGAGTTTCCTACATGTTCTCTCTAGGCTTCAGCTTCAGTCTTCTTTAACAGATACTTTTTTCAAAAAGCATAATTTTCATTTTGAAAGGACTGACTATTGAGAGCTAGGGAGACAAAAAAGGGATTGAAGTCCGAGATTCCTGCAGGTCTGCAGCAGTGGAACACAGCAACAGCTGGCGGCCAGGTGGCTGCTCTGATGGTTTCTGGTACCAGTCACACTTGATGCGCTCTTTGCTGTGTTGCAGGTGGCTGCAGTTTCAAAGGGCTGTGGGAACAGAGCTGAAATCAATTGTTCTTTTAGTGGAGAGTACTGTCTGTAGCCTGCATGCAGTATGATACTTGCCATCGCATCCAGATATAACATATACTTGAAGTCTTCCTCAAAGATATTTTCCCTAAGAAAAAATACCATTTATAAAAAATCAGAATAATCTAGAAAATCTTGCATGTATTTAATTTTTTTTTTTTTACTTTATCGTGAGGGAAAATTTCCAATAGTTATTGTGTTAACTTTTATTTTTTCAAAGTAAACCAGAATTCTTTAATTGCCCAAATTAATTCAGCAAAACACCAAGCTAAATTTTCCTATTGTAATACATTCCTGGCAGAAAAAAGTGTTCTAAACCCTGTTTTTCCTGATCACTATTCATCCCAGGAAATTTAATATTCCAGAAGACTCTTCAACAATTTTCACTCTGAGATACATAGGAAACACATGTTGCTTGCATAAGGGAAGTATATATGAAAAGAAAAGCTAATGAAAAAGTAAGTTCTTGGCTATCTAGGCTGTAAGGAAAGGCAGTTTGTTAAAACTGCTAGAGAAAGATGTTAGAGTTATTTAACAAATAAAAACTTGTGAAAAGTTTTTTATCAGAAATGTTAAAATATAATATTCTTGAAAATTCAAATGTGACAATTTTAAGTGCGTATATCTTTATACATATATGTATTCCCATCGCACAGAAATTTGAAAATATAAATCACTTGGCACTAGTGTAGTGTGGAGAAAACAGTGAAATGTCAGGATTATGGGTGGGGTAGAAATTAAAAATTTTTTCACCCAAATAACAATTTGTCAGAATTTTTTATTTTTTGAACTGTTTACTGATTTGTAACTTAGGACACTTTAATGACACCAGTACCTGTACAACAAATGAAATGGTAAAAATTATTAAAGTGCTTAATATTGTCTTCATTCAGATAGCAAAGTTTGGGGACATTGATTTGTGTCTACATTTTGGTTCCCACTTGAATTTATTTACAAGCTCAAAGAAAATTTCATACAATTGGGAACTTGAGAATCTCCTTTGCTCAGAGGACCTCCTTCACTTGTTGAATACCTTTGCAGTAGTTCATGAAACTTAAGGGATTTCAAAAATATTTATAATCTTATTGCAATGCTGGCAATAGTAGTCCTATATTTCAAAGGGGAAAAAAAGGAAACAATCGAAAGACTGTAAAGAAAGTACTGTGAAATACTAGCTACGACTGGATATTTATGTCTGCAATTTCACCTTCATGGTACTGCTTCTAGTTATAAACTACCAGCAGCACTGCTTAGAAAATAAATAACTCATTTTAAAAGATATTCATTTTTAACTGCTATGTTGCTTTAAAGAGCATCTGCTTTGCTGTCGTGAAAATGAAGATCAGAAATTAATTTAAATATTGGATCCTTTTACTGGAAGCTTATTTTTATTATTATGCCCTCAGAATGTCTTCCAGACTAAAGCTCTTTTGTCAGAAAACATAAACAATGTCACCTAACAAGTTCACAACTGGGACATTGCATTGACTAGATCAAAGCTGGGTTGGAAAGAAACAAAGAATGAACACCTGATAGAAACTGTACTTTTAAAAAGCAGCACGCCCTTGGAAAGAGGGAGTAGTAGGTTGTTTGTAGGACAGATTTAATTTCTTGGTGTGCTTTGGTAGGAGTTAGACTCAGTGGCATGTAAGCACTGAAGGTCACTGTTCAAAAGAGATTTAAGTCAGTATTTGAAAACTAGAAGCTGAAGAAAAAGCTGGATTTACACAATGGATGACAAATTTTGGCTTAACCAGCTAATGTGCAAATTTTTTGGAGGTTGGAAAGCTCCTTGTTCAAACCATGTCTGATTGAAATGGATGCAGAACTTCCCTGTGCCAGAGGAAAATATTGACTTTCATACAAAAAATTCACGTCTTATAACTGTTCCAAAACCCACTTATGAATGAGAACTTTATCATTGGTTACAAAGAATTTTTTCAGGCTCTGAATGAAAATTTCAGACTGGTAAACATTAGTGCCAGCTTTCTGTCCATTGTAGAGAGGATTACGGTCAACCTCATTTCCACTCTGAAAAAGCATTTTAATTAATTACCTGAAGTTTTAAAATATGACACTAGGGTATAAAGGTCTGTAAAAGTGTAAAAGTCATCAGACTTATGATTATGGGAAAAGCAACAAGTATGTTTCTAAAAGAAGATGGGGGTAGGTGAGAAGAAACAAAGACAATATAAAATTAGTGCTGTGCATCAGTACTTCCTCAGCTGTGGTGAGAAAAATTATGAATAGCTACAAATATGAGCAAGAGAAGGTGTAGATCTATCTTCTGAGAGATGAAAAAGCAAAAAAGAGCTCAGATCCAGATTCTCTAAAACACTCATTTGTGCACATACACACACACAGACACACACTGTCAGTCCATCTCTTCAGATGCAGAATTCTTAGGACTCTACTGCAAACATATCTACTTTCTGCCAATTTTCTCATATTCAACTCCTCTGGCTTATTGTATCTAGAAGTCCAGAATCATTAAGTAATCTTTATCACTCCATGTTTGGCATATCTAGTTTCAAATCCTAGCAGGGTTTAAAAGACTATAAAATTAACATTGAACAAACAGTAAAACTCACTTGATGAGACAATCAGCATAGATTTCTTGTAAAGAAGCAAGTTTTGTAACCTATTAGATATTCACTACTATAAGCATACCTAGTGATTCCCATTAATACTATAGCCTGTTTTGCCTTCATTCTACTTAATTAAAAGTCCAATCAATATTCTCTTTAGGGGCTGTCAAAGAAGCTCTGAAGTAAAAAGTACACTTTTAAAATTCCTGTAACCCCTAAACTAAAAAGCAAAAAAAAGAGGTCAAAAGAAAATAGTACATACATGAAAATATGTTTGTATTTGTTAAGAGATAAAAATAAAGCAGTCAAAATGAACTTGCTTTAAAGCACGTAATCTGTGTAACCTTGTGTCCTGATGAGAATGATTCTGGCTATAGTAAGTGAGATAATCTGTCCACTGAGAGTGGATTCATCATAGACTAAAAATCACATTTATCACCATGAGGACACTTTGAACATCTCATGTAAAGTTATTGCAGAAGATTTCAGTTTAACAGGTGCTTCACATCTTTTTGGTTTGTTTGTTTGTTTAAATATAAAAGGAAAAAAAATCCAACTCCCAAAGCCTGGAACTTAACATTTCAATACTATTAGCTATTTCTCCTGATACAACCTGTTGAATTTGTCAGCTAACTTGTGCACTATTTTAAGTGCCTAATAAAGTGGTGGTTGTAAGGGGAATCACATAGTTGCTTATATATGCAAGGAAGAATGTTTAAAGGTATGCAAATTGAATCTGTCTCCTGAGGTACCTGTTTTTCTTCATTAAGCGTAAAGAAAATGTAGAATAAAGAAATAAAGAAAATTCTCCTACTTGAAGAATACCTTTTTGTTAGACGTGTAAAATTTAAGACCATATTAAGGTGCTTAAGAGTGACAGAGCAGATCCAAAGCAGGTCTGTCTAGTTTCTGTCATTCCTTTAGAAACTTTACCTTGATTTATGTTTCATTTTTCTGCTTACCTCTCCAGAAAGAGAAATTCTGGAATCTCATTCTTGACTGGGTGCACTTTGCCTGCCCTTTGAGACTTAGCAGATCTTATAAACAACTTCTATATAAAAAGACTTGCTTGCATAGTAGTTAATTGCTTCTTTCAAGGGGAAGGAAAAGAATTTTATAAGTCAATGCAGGACAGAAGGATTCCCTGTGTAGTTTGTGAGGAGGCCCTCCTTATCTGAACTTGTGAGGCTGAGGGGGACTGTGCCAAGCCAGCAGCCGAGGCACTGCAGTGAGTGGGAAATGCTGAGGGCAGCAGGCGCTGCGCTGCTTGCAGAGAGCTGTGCTGCTTGAGCAATTGGTTTTGCACTGCCCTGCGTAGGCCTGTTAAAATGTTGGGCTTTCACCTGAGCAATATGGAATTTTTTTAGGGAATCCTTTCTCAGTACAGCAGGGAAGAAGAAAGGCAGTACTACTTACTCCTTCCTACTTGATGGGAAACCTTCTTGAGGGCATGGATTTATATCAGTAAGATCCAGTGACCCTGGCTTTTATTTTCATGCACTTACCACTTATACAGAATAAATCCATGCTTGCCTTCTAAGCTGGGGACATTTGAGTATGAACTGCTATCATATTTTATAAATAAGCTAAAAGGAAGGTCATGGATTGCTGCTGGAATGGAACCCAGGACCTCATATAACAAGTTTTAATCTTCACAAATCATCCATATGGCCTCTCAGATTGAATATGCTTTTCATAGTGAATCTCTAAGTACTAAACCAAAATTTTTATTCTTAAGTCAAGGATAACAGCCATGAAACTGATCTCTAGGATGTGACTGGCAATTAGGGAGTAGTTATCTGATCTAGATTGAACAGGTGTCAAGATCTCTTCTCACAACTCTGATAATATAAAATGTCTCTGTTATTTAAATGCACTGTAGAAAAAAAAAGTCATAATTACATGGATGTATGAATTCTATTTGTTTTTATTTTTATTTTTTCTACTTCATTTTTTGTTGGTAATGTCATGAGAAATTATACTGGAACACAACAGTTCAGACACAAGAATCGTACAAAAATATTTTTATATCAAAAATCACGAAAAAGCCAATATTATTATTATTAACCAAATTATTTCATCTCCTTTCTTCATCTTGGTGATTTATTCACTGGATTAAAAACTGGCAAAAACTTTACTGACACCAAAAGCTACACCAGACACATCCTGTAAACTCAAAATCTGAGGAATCAGATGTCGAGAGTGGTTTCTTGAACTCTTTATCCCTTTTGCTTTGTTTGAAATATCGTCAGCAGCATTCCCCCAAACCACATGAACTTTTTACTTTCATCTGCAACAAACATCAAAAAGAAACACGTATTCCAGCTCACAGATGGGTTTATACAGCTCCTCAGGGTCTCAGGCTTGTTAAGGCAGAATGCTTCCCGAGCGCACGGAACACGTGTGAGTCAGAGAGACCCATCTGTTGGTACAAAGAGCATGTGAGGTCAGCCCTAAGACTCTGAAGTGTGAGTTTGATGAAGTTCTTGTTTATGCTACTAGAAGGTTTCCCGTAAATGATACAAATCTCATACCTAGTCCATTTGCCAGTACATATTTCCTCCCTGCAATGTATCTTCTAGATAAATAACGAGAAAGCATTCTTTTTCTTTTTTTTTCCCTTTTTTTCTGTCTTTTTTTCTTTTATTTCTTTCTTTTCTGCATTCACTTATTCACTTATAAATAGCACTGCTACCACAGGAAGTGATAGCGATGAGACACTTAACAGGCTGACAAAATTGGCTGTTCTTATGCATTAGGCAGAGCAGAGATGTAGAGAGAGTACACTACTACTAAATATTAGCATAAGCATCTATGTTGCAGATGACATATTTATACCTAAACCTGGATAAATCAACACACCATCAAAAGGTATTGAAATGCTACTAGAATGAGCAGCACATGGGGCTACCTCAAATTTTAAAACTATTAGATGATTTTCATAATGTGTAAAAAACTTTAAAGGACAGCTATAAGTAAAATCTTGAATAAAAGACAACTGTAACCACATGAGATACGAAAGAATGGATTTTCTCTTACTGCATATCATACACAGTTACTGAGGATTCAGTCTCAGAGGTAATTAAATGCTTTGGGTAAAGAGAAACATGTTCATATGAAAATATTGGGCTGTGCTAATATAAAAATAGTACACAATTTGTGAGTATTAGCTGTTTTTGTGGAAAAAGAACCCCCCTACCAAAAATTCCATATTGTAATATTTAAAATAGGACTGAAAGACAATGAGGTAGATAGATATAGAGGATGTTTTCCATATGCAGGGAGACTAAATTGAATGGACCTCTTCATCTTGGAAAGAACAACTTAGAGACATATGACAGAAATTGCAAAAATTTATTGTGGAGAAAAGGGAATACTTGTTGGATCTCTTGCAGCATGGGAACTCAGAAGATCACATACACAATAAAGTTATCAGATAGTGAGTTTAAAATAAACAGAAGGAAACACTTTTCTGTATTGTTGCATAACTGCACTGTGAGGTAATTTCCACAAGATATTGCAGATGCCAAAAATATAAATGGACATAAACAGACTTTAGAGAAATTAATGGGAGTACATCCATAAGTAACCCAGATGCAATGCCTGGCTCAGGAAATGTTCAAGCTAATTGCTGCTGTAGCTGAGATCGTCAGACACTTTACACGTCTTATTTTTTTCCATTTTTCTCTATATTCACTAGTAGCCAGAGGCTCTAAAATTCACCCCACCATGGATCATGACTAGGAAAAATGAAAACCACTCTCTTATATCTGTTGTTTTTTTGAGATGGACTGTGAATTTTTACAGAATCTATAGAAAATACAGTGTACACATAGAACAGAATTTTGAAATTAACTACTTTATTGTTTTACTTTATTTTTCCCAGTTCTGTTTCATAATTTTCCCTTAGCATTAGAATGGGAGCAGGCTTGCTCCCCTCCGTAGCCTGATGGCCAAGATGCTTAGGGTCCCTGAAGCCAGGGAGAGACTAAGGCTCAGTATCCTCCAGTGGACAACTCCAGCATTCTGTAAAGACAAATGAGAGCACAGGCCTTTTGATAAAAAAATGTTATTTCATTAAAATAAGGATTTATAGCAATTTCTCCTAACATTAACCATGAAAACGTGACTCATTCAAACCCTTGGACTATCTACAGTGAATTATCATTTAGGTTTCTTCTGTAGTTAATAAAGAGATAGAAGTGTTAAGGATAGAAAGACTGATTCAATTCTTTCTTGCTTTCTCTTTCTTTCTTTCTTTCTTTCTTTCTTTCTTTCTTTCTTTCTTTCCTTCTTTCTTTCTTTCTTTCTTTCTTTCTTTCTTTCCCTTTCCTTCTTTCCTTCTTTCTTTCCTTCTTTCCTTCTTTCCTTCTTATTCTTTCTCCATTATAGAGAGATCACAAAAAATTTGTTTGCAACTAATTATCAACTTTTTATATAGCTAAAGGGTAAATGTGACCCATAATGTCCAATTTCCCGAATGAATTTCCTTGTCAGTACAAGGTGATTTTTCTCACTGAATTCTGTGACGTATCCCAGAGCTGATTCTCCCCAAATGCTTTGATGTCTCCTTCTGTTTTCTTGTAAATGTGATTTCCTTTCTGAAGCAAATTATCCTTTAGTCAAAGATAGTGGATTTCCAGCCCTAAAAAGCCTTTATTAATTCATGAACCAGATATAAAATAAACAATAGCAATTTAATTCCCATCTGCTTATTGGTTTTTCAGGGCCTCTTTGTGTACACGCCATCATCATCCTAATTGCTGCTTGGTCAGTCTCTGCGTCCCTGCATTTGCATATAAGCTGAGGCTGACAATAAAGTTTCCAGCAAATGCCAGGTAAGGTGGTGTTCTTGTAAAGTGAAACCCTTCTCTAGCAGTCTGAGACCACACATCTCTGTACACAATTAACATCTTTCAGTCACTTAACCATCTGGACAGGATATGAAGTGACAACTTAGTCTCACCATGAGCAAGTCATGACATCCTCAGCTTTCCTGTAGATGTAGTTTTAACACAGTTTAATGTAATTACAACAGAAGATTTTGCATGAGAAGAAACAATTTAGTGTTCTATGGCAGGGCATGCCTCAGCCATGAATCTGACACGAGTGAGCTGTCTTTCACTTAACATGTAGGAAGTACTAGAAAGCATTATGGCAGGGACTTTAAATTGAAGAGGCTACTGAAAAGTATTGCTTAGTATTAGAACAGATAACAGATCAAACCTTAATTTACATGTTACTCAGTATAGGAATTTATCACATAAATTCATTCACCACAGGAAAGATTATATATAGTCTCAGCACTTTCAGTCTTTACCTGTATATTTTCTGTATATTAATGGTAGGATAAACCTGGAAGACTTTCCAGAAATCTGGAGACTGTATTGCAAAACATCTCATAAAGTATCTATTGCCATTTTATGAACTTCAAAAGGTAAACAAAATAATTTCTATGGAAAATCAAACCAGGCTAGTGTCTATATTTGCCTTTGAAAAGTGTGTCCCCCCTTTGCTATCTCATCATGGCCACTGATTGAAAGATAACACTGAAGTGCAGACCGCTGACATTTTTAATTACTTCCTGATTTGGTCTCACAGTAAAAAAGGAACCAGAGGGGAGAATGCTTATTCATTGAGTGTGTGAGTCTTGCAGGCTGAAATACAACCTATCCTGAAAAAATATTGCTGACTTTCACTGTTTCCATATTTAATGGCCAATGTACTTAGAGAATAATGTATATTTGCACATAGTATAATTCTTTTATATAAGTTTATTGTGATTACCTTTTAAAATACAATGAAGAACTGAGGCAATTCTCTGGATATGGCTTTTCCAAGATCCCACAGTGGTCCTTTGTCTAAACCAAAGCTGGAATTCCCCTTGTCCTCCAGCAGTTCCGTCCTCTCTTGACTCCCAACTTCTTTTTCTTGTCTTCAAACTATTGTTTCTTATTCTAAGACATAGATATATATATATATATATATAGCACATTTATTTGTTCTTTATCTTTTGAATCCTATTTAGAATTCTGTCTCACAAAGCAGACACTGGTAATTTTCATCATGTTATTTCAAAAGCAAAGAAATACTATACTCTGTTTTCTTTTGTAGCTGGCTGAAGTCTCACAATCAAACATTGCTTCCTTCGGCTTTTGAAGGAAAATTAAAAGAAGCTCTTGCCCTGCAGTTATTGGCAGCCTTTGCAGTGGTTAATTATTCATATTTCAGGCTCAGATTTACTGTACAGCTTAATCAGCATTTCTTTCAACCTGTGTAATCTAGGAATTATTTTATAAACCATGGCAAAAATGTACATACAAGGTCACACCAAAACACTGTAGATGAATATACCATTTTAATGTCACTATCACCATTCTGATGCTCGGATGGGAAACAGAAATCTCTGCAGTCTGCTGTGCAAAAGACACAGATTCTTCCAAACTTGCTTTTTTAATTTAGCCAGGAATTTATGTGAGATGTACTGGCAAACAAATGGCCTCTCCTATTTGCTCCTGGGAGGAGGTCAGGGCTCTGATGGTGTCCTTGCTGAATCTATGTTAATGCACTTCAGTTCTCCTTGAGAGATGAAGAAAGTATTCATTCTGTGATGAAAATGGCATGTGGATTCAGTAATGGTTTTGTCCATAAATCGCTTCTGTTGGGTAGGTCATACCACGAATCAGGTTTGCCTATTCACACATTGTCACCTCTCCTCCAGCACATCAGTATTTCTGCTGGACAGCAGCATACCTGTGGCCACCCTCTTAAGTTCTCTAGCCCCATCCAAAGATGTGTGAGAAGTTATCAGAGTATATAGAAAATACTCTAGTGAATAATAATAGACCACTTGCATAAATGCAGGCATTTTGAAATTAAATTTGAAAAACCTAATTGTTCATTTTGTCTTGGAGCTTCTCTTAAACTAAATAACACAGGGAGGAGTCCAGGTATTGCACCAAACATGAAGGCATTAGACCAAGTTTTGCACCCTGATCATCTTGAGTGTTAAAACAGTTGAAGAGTCACCTGCACAATTTTTGTTTATACCATCTAAAGCAAGCAGAAATTAATACTAGTCAAACTTCAGAAACATATCCGGACTCTGTTCCCAGTAGCCTGGATGCTATGGCACTCTGAAAAAAAGGTTAGAAAAGTAAGAATTAAACCAGTTCTCAGGGCCAGGAAAAGAGCTTAGTGACAGTGTATGTTGCTAGACATACACTTGTATCTAGAGGTATGATGTGAGATGTATGGAAGACCCCAGTCAAATGTCCAGTCTGATCCAGAGAGGCTGTGGGGACAAAAGCCATCCTGAGCCACCAGGCTTTGCTGCCAGACATCACTGTGTGCATCAGAAGGCTTTACAGAGGTAGCTGTAACCTAAATTTTCTAGGGTGCTTAGTCATATTGTAATAACAGTCTGGATGTAATTTTCAAGGACAAATCTTGGATGCGTCCTATCTACTATTGTGAATTAGGTGCTTCACACACTTTCTCTGAGGTCTGGCTTGGCAGTTTGTGCAGCTTCTGTTCACCTGTCTGGACTTTGCGAGGCTCAGGCAGGTTCCAGTTGGAGTTGTTGATGTTGCCTGGAGCAGGGGAAGGTGAGGTGTGCAGGCAGCCAGAAAGGAAGGCTGTGGTGAGACCTGCTGCAGCTGTCAGAGGCACAGCAAAAGCTACAACTGTGGGATTCATGAAGGTATCACATGGTTGTGAGACTGGAGTAAGAGACCCTCTCCACACCCCCTGGGAAATGCTAGTGTCTCTTTATCCCCAGACTAAGAGGCATGGGTTAGAATCCTGTGAAGGTAAAACTCACACTGAATACATCTGACACAAGAAAGACGACCTTGTTTGCATGGGGACTGCAGTCATGAGGAACCTTGAGCAATGCATTTTATTTCTATTGAAAAGCATGAAACCAAAGCTGTGACAATTGCAATTTGTGTGCATTTTCACCTAAGCAAAATTAGAAAACTACAGATGAAGTTGTGAAGTCCTGATTATCAGAAACCTCATGCCATACGCATCTGATGTCCCACAACAGCCTCTGAGGTACATAATTACAGAGTTTAGGCATCTGATTTCCTTTCCAGAAAATGACAAAATTTTGATGTTTCCCACAGAATAGGAATTCATTTTTGTTAAATCACTAATATAGTTTTCTCCCATTATGTCAAAATGCTGTGTTTCGTAATTTCAATAAATCTCATTTTGGCACATTGAGTAGGACACACTAAGTGTTAATTTAATTACAATGCAGCTGACTTTGAAAATTAGCTATTATATGCAATTCAGAATGAAGAAGAAACAAATAATAAATTGAAATGAAATATTAAAAGGTTTCAATCCTATTTACAAAGAGCTGCATTTATTATTTATTTTCTGGTTCTGATAAAACTGTAGTTTGATAGAAAATCCATCTCTTGAATATTTTTCCCATTCTTACTTACGTTCTTACAAACATTATACATTTGAAATTAACTACTAGGCATGAGGCATAGAAAACATCCAAATCTTCACAATACCTCAGTTCAGATGTTCTTTTTTAGATTTGTGTAATGGAACAATTTGAATCAGAACTGTAAATTGCCATCTGATGGTGAAATACCATATTGTAGTATATAAGCACAGGACTGGAAGAAGCCAGGAGAGACACTTTCCTTTCTGCTTGTTTAACTCGGAGCTCAACAGCAGGTACAGGATGTTCTGAGGTATTGCAAAAACTCATTAGTTCTCTATAAGGAAACTTTGCCCTGGAGTTCACAGCTATTATCCTTGAAGCTAACGATGTGACTTGAAATTCTATGCAGCGTTGGAGCAGCATGTTTCTGCACTTACTGTGTCACCTCAGCTGAACCCTTTTGGCTCCTAGAGACTCACTGCAGCCCATCAGCAAATTTACAGGTTATGGTGAACAAACACTTCAAGTTCTTGAATTTCTGGATTAATCAATGGAAATTTTTACAGCTCTAGTATTTTTCTGCTGAAACAATAATTATTTTTCCCATTTTGCCTTGAAATGAGCAAATGGATAATACAGACTCCAAGAGTAGAGCGTAAACACACATAGTTCTATAGCTTCATGTGCTCAAAATAATATTCAGTCACAAAAGTGCTGGTCATTGATTTCCCCAGGCTCTTACTAAACCTGGAATTACTATTGGCACTGGACAGCAGATAGAATGCTCTTTTCTTGCAGATGCAATATGTTGAGCAGCATTCATAACACGTTCTCACAAGAATCACTTGTTTAAATTTTTTTTTCAGTTTACACATTTGTGCTGAAAACCTATAAAACTTGGATGTATATGATATAATTGTAAATACAAGAGGCAGATGTATATGCAACGGACAGGATTTTGAGAGCCTTGTGCCTGGCTGTGAGAGCTGAGTTGTGAAGAGGCCTCCATCCAATGCTGCTGGCTGGTGCTAAGGTCTTCATTCACTGTGAAGCACAAGACAGAGCTGGCTTCTATCGATCTCTGGGCTGACCCCAGTGAGGTCAGCATGGCTCATATCTAAGCAACTGTGTGCACTCCTCACAGTGAAACCAGATTAAAGCACCCAGCCAAAACACTCCCACATGACAGACTACTTGTACAAAATTCAGAGCTAGACTGAGACTTAAAATGTCTCTATATTACTGTCTAAATGCTTGCAGCTTCTCTGCATGAAAAATCTCAAGAAATTCAGACTCAAATGCTTCATCACATTATAAACTAGCATTTTGCATATAAACCAACTCTTTCAACAATATGGCATCTGTATATTTAGTTCCCTTATTAATCCCCTTTTGCTAAATGGAGAATTCAAAAATAGGAAATAGGTACTATTGTGTAGCAGAGTAAAATCCAAATACTATATGATACATTTGATCAAAATCCAAGACTTCTAAACTTTATTATAAAGTAAGCCAAGTTCAACTGCATGTATACAACCTGCAATCTCTGTTTGCTAGTTAATTCATAAGTTGAACAGGACTTGTCATTTCTTCATTATAATCTAGGGTAATTTTGTTGTTTGGCACATAATGGAAGAAGCCCAAATTTACTGCTTGAGATTAGAACACATTCTATATTCTTGTGAGGGTAGTGCCAGAGGGAAAATCCTCAGTGGTAATTTCTGAGCTGTGTAGTGGATCTTCAATCCAGACCATAACTCACTTCAGAGTGTGCTTGCAGCTTCAATAGAATTTTTATACTTCCAAATTATATGAATTATAGTGAATCTTCCAGCAAAGTGCAATGTGTCAGGCAATGACATATAGAAGGTTAAATGACATCCCTTGAGAGGCAGTGGACCTTACTTCAATGTTCCCATTTCTGAAAGAAATGTCAACACAGAGTGAAGGTGTGTCTTCATAACAGGGTTGCAACAGATATTTGCTGGCAGATTAAGGCTTCTTCACCAAGTTTTCCTATTTTGGCATGATGCAGTGAAAGGGACTCTTCCTCTCACCTTTGTGCATCAGGGCCCTATTCTGAAACAAGCATTCCTCTTTTCTGAGAGGAGAGTTAACTAAAAGTAGTAGATTGGGGCTGTGTCTCAGGAATATGGGCAATAAATAAGAGGACAGGAAGCACTGTGAATTCAGAAATTATTAAGAGGAAGTGTCAGCAAATATTTTAATGGTTATAGCCCTTTTGTCATAGTCAATGCATAAACCTTAGACCACATCATAACTGGTGATAAACTCACAGGCAAAGAACGACACAGTGGAGTAGAGTCTGTGGTTTGATCCAATTGCCTTCTACTGAGGACACAAATCCCAAAGTGAGGAAGCCTCTGTGAAGAGTGGATATCAGCTAGACCAGATTTTAAATGAATTATTAAAATGAGCTCTCGGGTTGTTAGGCAAAAGCTGTCACTGTGGTACTTCCATGCCACCTAAGGTTTAGAAGCACTCAATCATTATCTACACAGTGGTTTTCTTGGTAAACATAGTTTATAATTCTGTTATTACCATCCTTGTAATCTGCTTCTACCAAAAGGGCTGTCAAGATTGCACTGGATATTTGCAAGTACTAGTGTCTTGTCCACTGACTTTATTTTGGTTCTTAAGATTGGACTGCTGTTGAGGACAATGAGAGAAGTGAAATCTTCAAATTTGATACTTCTTTGGTGTTCAATGTTTCATGGCTACACAGTAAAGGTTTTACAGTGACCTGACAGATTTCCAACTTTGTTCAAAGTTTCCTGCCATAGTATTGAAAGGCTAAAGGGCATGAAGCATGATGGCAAAAGTTGCTATACAAATGATCACATCTCCTGAGCATCTTGTAGCACTGACTCTACCTATACTGGATATTTTTCTTCCATGAAAGTAAAAATTGAGATGACTGTTGTGATTTAGAGGCTGTTGTATAGTTGTGAGGAAGAGACTGACTTGATCCAGACAAAGAATTTGAAAGGTATAAGCTCTTTCCTATATAACTGATGCCTTGAGAGGCTACCTAGAACAGAGGCTAGACAGTGTTGAAGGAATAAAGTAGATATTTATTAAAAAGGCCTTCAAAGGATACACCTTGGGCAGCACAAGAGCCCAGATGAGGCTTCACCTAAGGTGGATGCTGAGTCATGAGTTTCCACACTTTTATAAGTTTTGGTCCATTTCCATATTGGGGTTAATTGTCCAATTACAGCTTCAGGTTATGAACTCCCATCCTCCCAGATTGTTCTCCTCAATTTGCTATTGTTTACAATTTTTGGGTCTGAAGCTGCAATGGTGTCCTTGGTTCTCAGGCTCAAAAAGAATTGTTTTGTCTAACTAAACTGTGAGGAGAACTTGCTAACAGTTTATATGAAGTTCAGTGTTATAAAGTAATGCAGTACAGAATCCGGAAAATATGAAAGCTAAAACTTAAGGCATCATCATGACAAGAGCCACCAGCTCAAGTAGTCCATTAAACTGAGCAAATGAGGCAATTCTGTTGTGCATTCAAAGTATGAAAGCAGAGTGGTACTGAGCTCCACAATGGAGCTGATAGCTGCCTCACCCTGTTTACCTGTCCTCTCTGAAGACAAGGAGAATTTGATGACCTCTATAGAAAGTAGAAAATTGTACTGTGCTTTTATCATCAAGGACAAAATTTTCCATTCCATAAAAGAATTTTTTTAACTTTGCAGCAAAATAACATGACACACCAAAATCTTTTCAATAATGCAAGGCAGTCCAAACCTTAGCTCACCGGTTTCTCTAGAGAAATGGAGGAAGCCCAGGATAGTTCATATGTAAAATCTGGTCCATACTTTCCATCTTTGACGCCAATGATGTTGAGATAACCTCTTTTCCCATTTCTGTTACTGTTATTGCCTCATGCATCAATGTCTCAGTTACTCATGTCATTGCAGTAACCTCATCAGAACTCTGATTGCATTTACATGACTTGGCAGCATATATCATATCTTTACAAAAGTTTCCAGTTCTCACAGACAAACTGAGATGGGACAGTACCACGGAAAGTGACAAGTGTAGGGACTTTGTTTTATCAAGGTTTTTCCACAGCAAATGAAGTAAAACACAAGGATAATTAACTAGTTTGTTTTATGCTGCAAGGTCATTTAAATGGAACAATATGGAATCAAATTAATTTTAAATGAATTTTCAGACTCTTAATAGTTTCCATCTTCCAACTTTCCACAGTTTCCATTTCTACAGAAATACTGTAGCAGATATCATAGAAAAGATCATTATCCTTTGTACATAAACCCAGCCAAAGTTCTGTATAAAATTAAAACAAAATGAGTTTAATTTTTGTGAAATTTGATTGTGCTGTTTTCAGTAACTTATTAAAACAACAGGAACAACAACATAGTTTAAACCTATGAAATGCAACTAATTTCCCACAAGTTTTGAAAATCAATAGCAATTTAATGTACTATACAGGTAACATTCAAATTACATGATGGAGATTTTTCTGATTTGAACTACAGAAACCTCATTTGAGTCATGTGCATGCTTGTTTGTGAGTGAGGAGGCAGGTATAAAGCATGAGGTAGAAACATGGAGAAAAATTAAAAATCTGCATTTTTCTATGGGGAGCAAGGATCCTTGGAGCAGATCCAAGGAATGAGACACTCCAAGTTCCACATGCTGGGCTGGTGGCATAGGAGGAGTCACAGTGTGATCTTTAGCCACTCTCATTCTGACCTGGCTCTCCTAGCTCTTTAACTGGGGCATTATCTCAGGTAAACATAGGAGTTAATAGCTAAATCCAAATGCTGTAGGACTGTCAAGTCTATAAGGGCAGTTATTTCTTTCCTCTCATCTTCAACACTTGTCCATAAAATATGGTTTGATAGTCTGCTATTTCCTTAAAGAGCATCCAGCTAAACCAATAACGGGGAAAGAATTGTAATTCAGCCCCTTGACTAGCTAATGATACAGTGTGTGTATTTTTAGAATGAGCACCTTTTTGGGGTCTTTTTACTTAACTCCTTCTGTCTCCTACTAGTTCTTGCAATCGGGAGAATGAGAGCCATTTTTTCAGCCACAGACATTCCCCAGACAGCTTTAGAATGAGATAAGGAGCAGTCTCAGTAGCTGCCACATTAATTCCAGATGCTTCTCGACCTTTCTAGCTGAGATGCTCTGCAGTGTATGTTTATTTAGAGATTCTGTAGTCAAATACAAATCCATGTCTCTTTTCCTCTTTTTTATTTTTGGTCCTCCCTGATATTAAAAATAATATAAATAAAATAAACCAAAGTAAAATAAAACAAAATAGCATAGCCTGTGGAGGTTATATATTTTGTACTTAGGCAGTATATAAGGACAGCACCCAAGGGAACTCTTCCAGATGGGATTGAGCTCTTGCTGATTTCTATTCCATCATCCATTTCCTCATCACAGGGTGATGCCAGAATAGCTCAAGTACCCACAGCTCTGTGGGCATGATGGTGATGCAGAGGAATCCCTTTGCCAGTGGTCTCTTACCTGATCCATCGCTGCAGTGAGAACACAGCATTACAAAGGCTTATATCTGCTGTACGTTTATTCAATTTTTTAAAAATTGTTTATTCATGACAGTGACTCAGACATTGTGAGGTATTCTAATTACCACAATTGTGTCCAAAAGATGCATTTCTATTACCACTACCTTGATTTCAGTATTTGGACCACAGGGTACCATTTATCTGCAGCTGTTGAAATTGGCTAAATTTTTAGGATACCAGTTGCTGAAGCTATAGTATGCTTATGTTAATCTCACAATTTATATTAGCACAAAATTAATTGAATACTAAAGCTGGTTAATTTGCATTACAAAATCATTTCAGTAAAATTATAACAAGTACGAATCTTTATTCTTACGGCATCAAATAAAACTGGCCTTTTGTGCATAGAAGTTATTTCAAAATAGAATTAACCATGAACAGACCTACAGGGAATTCCTGCCCTTTTATCACATGAGTTTTAAGCAGCTTTTTCTAAGGCAGGAATCAACATGGATAATATTACAGCTCATATGGGCAAAATGAACAAGTGCAATTTCCTTTAATCACCTATGAATATGCATAAATAAAATATCTCCTCTGTGATTTAGATATCAGAGGCTTATTGCTAGTGGAGGAAAGCTCTGGGAAAAAAAAGACAACAAATTGAGAGAAAGTCAATCAGCTGAGAATAGTCAATCAAGAAACCTTCCTTCATCCGAAGTAGATTAAGTGGCAAGATGATTTAGGCATTATGTAAGTATTCTACAAAGCCCACAAGCCTTATTTTACTATTTTCAACTTTAGTTAAGACAGCATCCTGAATAACAGCTACAACAGTTCTGAACAAACAATGAAGCCTTGAGAACAGCATGTTTATTTTCCCATGTTTATAGAGAGACTTGGATAACTTTGGCAAAGGAAGAGCAAATCCGTCTTAATTGGTATTAAACAGCAAATAGAACTGCATAAGAGACTCCTTGGTGTAAAGAGCTTAAAGACTAATTGCAGGCACTGTGCAATGAGCAAAAGGAAACAAGACACGTCAAACATTGTGAGAGAAGAAAGGACAACAATCACTCTTTTCAAGGTTGCATGGTTAGCAAATGTTAACTGCTGCAAGGTGCCTTTGCACATGTAATTGAGGAGAGTCTGATACTCCTTTGGACGTGGTTTTCCTTAATTTATTAGTGCAGCAAAGAAAGCTTTATTTGAAACAACACTTAACTCTTGAACGTGCTAACGGCCCATTTGTCCTTCTGAGAAAATGACAACTTTAAGAATTTTTGGATCATTTGAACCACAGTATATGTTTATATGTGCTCACCAAATATGGATTCATTCAACCAACCATGGGCAACAGGGAATGCTATGCTATACCTCCCTTTGGTGGGAAAATGCAGAAATCCTGAAGGGAATACTCATGTCAAGAGGTACCTTGTAAAGAAAAAATGACAGTGTCCATGTTTGAACGTTAAGATAATCTTGGGATAATCTAGGGAAAGTGCAGGAGAAGCAGTAATGTTAATAGTTTGGTGAAAAAGCATTACAAAGATGTGTATTTTAGGGAAAAGGCTTCTAGATGCAAGGAAATTGATGCTATTGGTGGAGCAGTAACTCCACAAAGTTGATGTGTTTAGGAAACCTGCACATGCTGAATAGAATCACAGAAGTGTAGTATTTGGCTTGGAAGGGACCTTAAAGATCATCCAGTTCCAGCCCCTCTGCCCTGGGCAGAAACACCTTCCACTAGACCAGGTTGCTCAGATCGCCTTCCAACCTGGCCTTGGCAGCACTTCCACAGATGGGGTAGCCACAACTTCTATTGGCAGCCTGTTCCTGTGCCTCACTCCTCTCACAGTGAAGACATTCTTTCTAATATCTAAAACTACTCCTCCGCTTTGGAGCCATTCCCTCTTGTGCCTCTGTCATTACATGCCCTTGTAGAGTCTCTCTCCATCTTGCAGGGCACCTACAGGGACTGGAAGGTCACAATTAGGACAGTTCATACTCAGGAATGGGAGAGGTGACGGTATACAAAGAGCACGGTATTGGTTTCCAATTACTTCCTTGGGAATTATGAAGTTATCAACAACTACACAAAATCAATATAAACTCTTGCCCAAAGAATCATAGTAGCATGTTTTATACACTTCAATACTAATATCAATTACCATCAAAAATAAAATAATGAAGAATCAGGCTTAGTGTTAATAGAAATCTTTGAGATCTTCAGATGAAAATCATTGCAAAAAGCACAAATTTTTTAGTAACATTAAGGTAAGACTTATTTTTTTCCTCCTCTCCAGGGTTATTACCTGTAGGATGAATTTGGAAACAAAATGCTAGGCCGTGGTCTCTGATTTTTATGTGCAATCCAACCCTGCTATCTCATTTCAGCTGGAATTCACATATGAGATGAAGAAATTTTGTTTGGCATGTGTGATATTGTCCAGCTATTTTTACAGGAATGCTGAACACAGCTGTATGTTTCAGTTTCATAATACACTTTTTGCATGGTTACAAGATTCAGCTATTTCATACCCAATGCTGTTAAAAGCAAATAGGGTCACTAACTTCCTATCTGACATTTCTGGCTCATGGGGTTTTTCAAACTGACAAATAGTTTCAGTGTGGGTTCAACATATTTTTCTGAGCCTTGCTTTTTGCTGGTACTTCTTAAAATTCCAGCTCCTTCTCCCTCTTTCTCCCCAGGCATTCACATTAGATGTAAATAGACACCATTCTCATTCATGTTACCTGTGGTTATGATTGCCTTACGACTGCTGAACTGATGGGAAAGTATTAATTTGCTGTAAACTTTTGCCTTTACTATTAATCTGCTTGTCAATTTGACTTTTATTCTCCTTATGTCAAGATATTGTGTATAATTCTGTACAGATTCCAGCTTGTATTTTATATTCAGCTGCTTCAGAGAATGTAAATAAAAGGACACTTAACAGAAATTTTTTTCCAATTTTTTTGTGAAATTTGATTTCAATTTTCTATTTTATCTCCAGTATTAATATGTCACTTGAGAAACCTTCATAAGGTGCAAATGAGAACAAGCCTGTTTAGCTAAATAAAAGATGTTAATTTATAGTGTCTGAGGTTATGGTCCCAAGGTTAGAACATAACATTGTTTTACCATATATTTTTCTCTAGTGTGATTCTTACAACTTCATTCCTATGTTGGTTTCTACTGTGAAGAAGAATATATGCCTTTGCTGTATACTAGGACAAGGTGAATCATATGGTTGCACATTATTTTTGTCTAGTGTTGCACATCCAAGTGGTAAAGAGCAACCCTTTGGCAATCACAGAATCACAGATTCCACTGAGTTGGAAGGGACCCACAAGGATCATCCAGTGCGACTCCTGGCCTGCACAGGACCATCCACAAGAAACCCACCACATGCCCAAGAGTATTGTCCAAAAGCTTCTTGAACTCTGTCAGGCTGGACCCACAAGGATCACTGAGTGCAACTTCGGGCCCTGCACAGGATACCCCCAGAAATTCACCATGTGCCTGAGAGAATTGTTCAAATGCTTCTTGAGCTCTGTCAGGCCAGTGCTGGGATCATTTCCCTGGGGAGCCTGTTCCAGTGCCCAACCCATCTTTTTGTGAAAGGGTTGGGTTCACCTTTGGGTGACAAACCTTTTTCTGATATCTAATTCAAACTTCGCTTGACTCAGCTTCAGGCCATTCCCTTAGGTCCTGTCACTGTCACTACACAGCAGAGATCAGTGTCTGTCCTTCCTCTTCCCTTCACGAGAAGTTGTAACTGCAGTGAGGTCTCCCCTCAGTCTCCTCCAGCCTGAGCAGCCCAAGTGACCTCAGTCACTCCTCANCCTAGCCTCTCATTCCTTAGTCTGTACACCACAACCCCTGGCCTGACAAGGAACAGGTGCACTGTGCAGATAGCTGAAATTCTTTAATCAAAATGAATAATACAGCAAAAGTGATTTCCCAGCTTGCAGTCATATTATAATGGAGATTTTAATGAATAAATGTTTTGTACTAATTGCTAGTGGATATAAACAATTTTATATTATCCTCCTTTATCCTGCATTATTTTCTTCACAGGATTAATAGCTCAGATCACCTTTGTCTGAATACTACCATGCACAGCATTCATTATTGTGATGCGATATTCTGCCTTCCTTTGAATTTATTCTCTTTGAGTCATGTTTCTCTAGGTATTCTCCCACACCTAATGGCACAGTCAGATCAGTCACACTGTTCTTAGACTGCTTTACTGTGATTATTTTTATGGAAATGCTATATATGTCTTGATTTAATCTTACATATGTGAATGGTTCTGCTGTACTGAGCAAGCTGAACTTATGTCACTAAAGAGAATGCATTATGTTCACCTATCACTTTAATTTAAGATTTATCAGTATCTATTAACTGTATTAGTAGCTAATATTATACAAAACTTTTCAGTATGAAAACTGGCTTTATGATTCTTAAACTCTGAAAAATACTCATTATGTGGTGGAAACCTTATTCGGATTAAATAGTGTTGTCATTCTGACATAAATCACCCCTTCTCTTTCTGAAAATACCTAGTCTTGCCCATCTAAAGATAGCCTTACAGCTGCTTATTTGTGAAGCTCTACCACTTCAATGTGTGATTACAAAGGTATTTGGAATCTGTCTGGGAGGGAAAAAGGACATGACCAATCTAATTTCAGAAATTTGCCTTTGCTGTGTTTTGCAAATTACTTAAATATGACTGAACAGTCAGGCTTTTAAAAGTTTCCGTTCATGTACTTTCAGAGTAAAAGTCTAAAAATAGCTAGATTATTTCCTTGAGTATATCAGTGCCAACAAAAGTGGGCACAATAAGGGATGGGATTAGGGAACACAGATATGAGTCAAAAGAGTGACAGATATTGGGAAAGGCATATAGTCAAGGGAATGGATAGAAAGCAGAGAGAAGCAGAGCTAACAAGCCTATCACAGCTGGAATAAATGTGTTCCATAGCCCAGGATGGTACTTAACATTCTTTTATTGTCTAGCAAGTGCCTGTGATAGATACAGGAAATGGAGGGTTATTTACCCTGTGGAAACTGGGGCACTACAAAGAACAGATGTCTGATCCTCAAATGTGATATTTCCCCTATAGGGCTTCTGCTCTATTCAATCCATTGGTCAAATTAAGGCACTGATGAGATACCTCCTACAAATTATTTTTTGTCTTCGTGGCTGAGTTCACATAGCTTCCCACATAATTAGCACTGATATTGTTAATATTCAGAGAAGTGATGATGATTTTTCCTTATGACATTGCAATATCCAAAACCTTTCAATCCTGTGGAAAAAGAAAATAATTTCCTCCCTTCTCATCACCTCCACCTAGCCTGAACTTCACTCTGGAATAGCCAGAGATTATCATTCAGGGCAGTTGCCCAGGGTGTGAAATATCAAATTTTAAATTCCTGCTTTAAACCAAGATGAAGATGACTTGAACCTTTGTCTTTCACACTCTTGCCTGGATTATTTTATTACAAATAAAATTCTTTAGTAACTTTAGCAGGTACAAGTTTCATTCAAACTGACATGCTTCTGTGGATATGTTTCAATGTCACTGAACACAAAAAAGCCACACTGGGAAACTCTTGCCGAGTTCTGCTTTGGAAAGCTGCTAGATATGACAGTGGTGGGAGGCAGAGTGTAAGTCAACTTCTATATAGCTTGGAGAGTGATAGAATGTGAAAAAAGTGATAAAAATATGATCCTTTTATCACTTTTTGGATAGCTATGCAGGATTGAATTTTAAGGAAAACTGTTTCTCATATTAACTTTTACACTCAATTCTTAATTTTCAGTATTATTTTATAACTGCACGTAAATCTCATTGTGCAAAAATGGTATAAACAGTGACCTAAAGAAAGTGTTTTCTAAGTTCAGACAAGACAGAATTAAATAGATGTTGTGAACAAGGGAAAAAAGAGTTGTAGAAAGAGCTGCCATATCACAAAGGGAAGAAATTATGATTATATAGGTGAGTAATCAGCTCATTTAATGGCCTTAAAACAAAGAAATGATAAAAATTTCCTTTACTGGACTTTGATGCTTAGGCATTACAGAACTTGCTATGGAAATCCCAAATAGATCCAATATAAAGAACAAGTGAATTTTCTCACATACTTATTTCCATCTGCTTTTAATAATAGGTGTATTAAGGCATATTTGTATTCATACTGCAAAATATTATTCTTTTCTCTTGATTTTGATCTATTGATTTGAACTGGAAAATATATGTGGCGCTTGTGAAGCACAGACTTTGATAAGAAATGATCTGTAATTTTTCTTATGAAATAGAAAATGTAGGGAAAAATGAGCAGTGAGATGTATAGAAGATAGTGTATTCCTTAAAGGAAAAAGAAATAAAAAAGAAAAACCAAAGGATCAAGCGACGTAAGCTGTTTTATTCTGTTTATTTAAAGTAAATAGTGTTGCAGATTTTTTTGGTGACATTTTATTGATTTTTCAATCATGAACTAGACCTCCAGCTGCTGTTAAGAAAGATCATTCTTATCAAAATGATGCAGATTTACAAGACCTAAGAGTCTTGTTTATTAACCTTAAGTTTCTACACAAGTTAGATACAACTTCAGCTGATTTAGGTTTAGGATTCATGGATCTTCACTGCAAAAAGAAGAATTTGTGGTAGTTTTTTAGTTTGTTTTGCTTTTGATAACAGATTCACAGAATTGCTTGGGTTGGAAGGGAACTTAAAGATCATCTTGTTTCAACCCCCCTGCCATGGGCAGGGATGCTTTCCACTAGACCAGGCTGCTCAGAGCCCCCTCCCACCTGGCCTTGAACACTGCCAGGGGTGGGGCAGCCACAGCTGTGCCAGTGTCTCATCACCCTCACAGGAAAGAATTTCTTCCTAATATCCAATCTAAATTTACTCACTTACAGTACTATCATTATTGCTTGTCCTGTCACTCTGGCCACTCTATTTTATGGTTTTTTTAAATGCTGTTGTCATGGGAAAAAAAATGATGAAATAAAACTAAACACCTGATATCCCTTTGTGTCATAAAATATATTTCCTGCAATCTAACATATGGACTGCTTACCACTGATTCAATACTATAATAAACAGGAGAAGTGTATGAGGAGGAAAGCTAGGATAGAATTATCAGAACTTATCATCTATATTTCCAAAGGAAAGGACAGGAGTTATTTCATCCACATAGCAGCATTTCCCTCTTCTCCTGGGTTTTCAGGTTTTAAGGTTACTCAGCTTTATATACTTCTGATCTTCAAACACAGTCATGTCTACCTTGCAACAAAGAAAAAAAATATTAAATACATTTATCTTTCTAAAAAATTGTAATTCTTACTGGTTCCCTTGGATTCTGGCAGGAGAGTTAACAAGTTTATCCAAAATCAACAGCTGAGCTTCTAAACTAGGCACTTGTATAAATTGCCTTGCAATGATAGTATTTAACTAGAAACAGAAGTAAATTCATTTGAAGGTACAATGTGATCTTAAAAGTACCACTGCTCTTTTTCCTGTCACAGTGAATGAAGTTAAATAGAGTAAGAGGTTTTTACCCTATGTAAAAAGTTGTAGAGATATTAAGAACAGCTGTTACAGAATAACTAACCTTGCATGACAGAATAGATAAGTTCTTGTCATTTATTGCCACATACCACTGAAAAACTCCATATGAATCATGCTTCTTTCATGCTGCAAATATAAACACACAGACCTGCAGCTGTGTCTCAGATACCACTGAAGGAATATCAAGGACTAGCTATTTGAAGATAACACTCAGGAGTAATCCTCGAATCATGCTGGTGTTGACCTTGGATTTTTCTCCCAGTCTAATAATTATCATGAAATAAAATTGACCTTTTTTGAAATGTACAATAGACAACAAAACAAATTTACATATATATAAAGATGTTTCTGAGTGTTAATTATATAAAAACCTTTTTGTTTCATATTTTTCTTGTAGCACGAAGGTATGCTTTCTAAAAGGCTTTCCAAATTATAGCTTGTGGGAAAAAGAAAATAGGGACACAGCTAAAAAACATATAAGTGTTTTTTAGCTGTGACCTTACACTGCTTGAGACCTAAAATGTTACCTTTTTTAATACAGTAGCAAATGGTTTTATCATTATTTTATTGAATTTCAGAGGAAAGGAAAGCAATTGCGCATCAATGCTTTATGTTTTCTTTAAGGGAAAAGCTAACCTGGGTCACAGAGGGCCGATGGGAATACATGCTATAGGCATCATATTTATTCTACTTGTAAATGGCAAGTGATTCAACATCTGCAAAGCTGCATTTAAAGAAAAACTTTCCCAGATGACTTGATAGCTTTTACATCTGTAGCAATGTACTGTGGGTCATATTTATAACTGCCTAAGCTGGACAAAAAACATTTCTGTTAGCTTTTTTTCCATGGTTAACCTCCATGAGAAAAATATTCTGAATTTCCAAAATAGTGATTATAATCCTAGATATAAGATCTCCTTTTTATTCTTCTAGGAAGGATCAGATTTATATACAAAATTCTGTTTCAAGGTATAAGATAGTTCAGAGGACATTTGAAAACAAGAGTTAGGAAAACAAAAAATCTGTGTCCATCTTAGTTTTTTGTAGAAGTACCTATTGCTCAGTTACTTGATACCTATGCAGCTCTGTCATAAAAGGCAGTAACATGGTGGAATTTTTGACCAGAATTTTTAGTACTGCAAGGGAAGGGTAAATCTCAAGAAATTCTTCTTTTGAGGGAAGCTACTGAGTTTATTTTGGCTATGTTCCACGTTCTCCATACTCCTTGCTGCATCCTCTGTGTGCTGCCATTTGAGAGATTCTGGAGGAAGTCCAGAATACAATTGGTGCTATTGAAAGTTATAGACAGGATTAGAAGTTTTTTTCTAGTAATTAGGCAGGAATGCTTCCATTGAGGTCATTGCAGGAGTTATTTTCTTAGCTTGAGTAATTGAAACGTTTTGTTTAATGCACATAGTTGTTTTCTGAAATAGAAGAATCTATTCCCATTTCACTGGGAAGAAGTTTCTATTGTAAATATATTGCAGCAACTGTGTCGATTTTTTGTCTTACATAGACACACTATTATTAAGTCTAATTTTCAAAATAATTAGGGAGATAAATATGGGAATAAAAATATACATAATAGTTTCTTTCTCTGTGGTTCAATCCTGTATAGCTGGAGGTGGGGAGAGAGAGTCCTAAAGAAATTATTACCTCTGCACAACATTGTCAGTATGACTTGAGTCACACCAGGCACTATGACTGGGTATAACACAAAACTCTTGCTCTTTAAACTCCATTCTGCACACCTCCAATCCCTGGCACACAAGAGAGCTTCTTCAGTGTCTGGGCTACTTATTTTGCAGGTCATAAAGCTTTATACAGAGATTTGGTCATCAGACTCAATGGTCTGTGAAGGAGCTTGAACTTACCAACTCATTCAGGCTTGAATTCAGGACTCATGCAACTGCTGCTGCCTTTCCTTATCTTTATCTGTCATTTTCTGTTCATACTTCACAATAAATACAATTCCTTACTAGAGTTAAAATGTATTTTTAAAAAAGGATGCATTACCTTCAGTCAAAGAAAGAAGAGTGACTGGACTAATTAATTTCTGGTAGATTGGAATGTGTCCTTACCTTGGATAGAAAAGAAAAAACAAATAGAAGAGTGAATCCTTCTCATGGTACCCTCTTTCTCATGCCTGCTTGAATCACTGTCTCCTGCCATAAACAAAGTATGTTCTTCAAATTCTAGATCCTCTGCTCCTTAGTCTACCTTGAAGTACAAAATAATCTTATGCAAGTATCCCTTTACTGTAAAAATTATTTTTTCTATTAGGTTTCTTCAATCCTTCTCCCTATTCCACTGGGGTGGGGAGCGAGAGCGGGAATTGAGTGAGTGACTGCATGATAACTAATTTTTATCTGGGCTTAAATCATGTCACAGGTAAAATGTGATTGGGATAAAATGCATTATGTTCTCACTAATCAGTAGAACAATTTCTATCTCTTTATATATATATATATATATNGCACTATGACTGGGTATAACACAAAACTCTTGCTCTTTAAACTCCATTCTGCACACCTCCAATCCCTGGCACACAAGAGAGCTTCTTCAGTGTCTGGGCTACTTATTTTGCAGGTCATAAAGCTTTATACAGAGATTTGGTCATCAGACTCAATGGTCTGTGAAGGAGCTTGAACTTACCAACTCATTCAGGCTTGAATTCAGGACTCATGCAACTGCTGCTGCCTTTCCTTATCTTTATCTGTCATTTTCTGTTCATACTTCACAATAAATACAATTCCTTACTAGAGTTAAAATGTATTTTTAAAAAAGGATGCATTACCTTCAGTTAAAGAAAGAAGAGTGACTGGACTAATTAATTTCTGGTAGATTGGAATGTGTCCTTACCTTGGATAGAAAAGAAAAAACAAATAGAAGAGTGAATCCTTCTCATGGTACCCTCTTTCTCATGCCTGCTTGAATCACTGTCTCCTGCCATAAACAAAGTATGTTCTTCAAATTCTAGATCCTCTGCTCCTTAGTCTACCTTGAAGTACAAAATAATCTTATGCAAGTATCCCTTTACTGTAAAAATTATTTTTTCTATTAGGTTTCTTCAATCCTTCTCCCTATTCCACTGGGGTGGGGAGCGAGAGCGGGAATTGAGTGAGTGACTGCATGATAACTAATTTTTATCTGGGCTTAAATCATGTCACAGGTAAAATGTGATTGGGATAAAATGCATTATGTTCTCACTAATCAGTAGAACAATTTCTATCTCTTTATATATATATATATATATATATAAAGTAATATATCCGTATATCCATATTTGGCTATGAAGTTAGTTTCTAAATTTGATTCAATACTCATAATTTTTCAAGTGTCATTCAGTCATTCTTGTTCTGTTTGATGGCCATCAAGAATCATCATTTCATCAGAAATGCATCTGAGACATAGGATGTACCCAAGGCAGATGCCTGTTTCCATTGGTCATAGTCCCTGAAGTTTTGGTCAGCTTTCTTCCACCTTAGTCACATTGACTGAGTGTCTCAATTCAAGCAGAAATAACTCTTGCCACAGTGACAGAAAAATGGTATTACCAATAGGATAATTTTCTTCAATTTGGATGAAAAAATAATTTTTCTGATTGATTTGTCTACTAAATTTTCTGTATATTAGTTAATACAAAGGTCACTTCCCCTGATTTTTATGAAAGTAGAATGTGTGTTCCTCTTTCTACTACTTTGATGTAGAAATTGAGAAGAAAGTTGAGTAAAGCCCCTTGAACTCAAAATTATATTTAAAGAGAATTAATTGGTAGTTAAAAAAGTAGTTTAAAAAGTCTCTTTGAGGGATTAGTTTTTCATACAAATAGAATGCAAAGAATTATTTGTTCTAACCTAAGCATGAGTCAATTGATATTGTCCATTAAGTGGTACTATACTGTTAAACACACAAAACCCCTAAAGGTGTTTTACCTTAGCAAACAATATTATCAATAGTGCTTCTTTTTCCTTCATATATTGTTTCTACTGCATGAGTGATTGATATTTCCTATGACATAGCTAAGAATAAGATGCTGTGTGAAATAGTTTTGGCTGGGGTAGAGTTAATTTTCTTTATAGCAGTTGACATGGGGCTGTGTTTTGGAGCTGTGCTGAAAACAGTGTTGATACTATAGAGATGTTTTAGTTACTGCTGCTGAGGAGCACTCACACAGCATCAAGGCCTTCCCTGCCAGTGAGAAGGCTCGGGGTGCACTAAGATTTGGGAGGGGACACAGCTGGGACAGCTGACCCCAGGGATATCCATGTAGTGTCAAGCTCAGCATGTAGAGCTGGGAGCAGAAGGAGGAAAGAGGAGATGTTCAGAGTGATGGTGTTTGTCATTCTAAATCACCATGGCACATGACGGAGCCCTGCTCTCCTGGGGATGGCTGAACTTCTGCCTGCCCCAGGAAAGGTGTGAGGTAATTCCTTGTATTCTTTGCTTATGTGCATGGCTTTTGCTTTCCCTATTAAACTGTCTCCATCTCAGCCTAAGAGTTTTCTCTTTAACACTTCTGATTCTCTCCCTCATCCCAGTGGGGGAGAGTGAATGGCTGTTTTCAGCTGGGGTTTAACAGTGACACTGTGCCAGATATGACCAACAAAACCACTTTTTCCACTTTCTGAAGATCAAACAGATTGCATTCTACTGCTTTGAAAAATGTACTTTTTAACTTCTGGCACAATTAATTTATTTGTTTTTCTGTTTACAAGTCAGATTATTACATGTCACAATTCTCTTTCTTTATTAACTTTAGATACCTCATTAAGTTGATCGAAAAATCTCACACCTATAGTTTAGGGTCATTGAGAAGAATGCTTGTTTTTCTTTGCAATGCTCAGTGGAACAGAGCTTTCTTCATATTGTGAAACAGCCATAATAAATTAACATGAATTGTCAGGCTTCTTTCAGGCAATGCATGGTCAGTAGTGTAAAGCAATAAGCATATATTTATTGCACTTATTGCAGAAATAAGAGAAATAGCATTAGCTAAGTTAAAAAAAAATGTGCCCTGTGGAGATTGCCTGGAACAATTTAATGAACTTGAGAAAATTCTAAGTAGTATTCTTCCAGAGGGACGGGTATTTTACATGACTGTCCCAAAGCACAGTTTGTCACTATCATCCTCATCAGTGCCACTGTATCTCTTGTGTGACATCTGCAATATCTACAAATAAATATCAAGTCAAGCTTCTTCTGCTGAAACTTTTAATTTAAATTGACCATGTACTTAAGAAAACCATAAAAAAGGAGATGGAATTAACCTACATTGTGTCAGGGGCTGTCAGCATGGTGGGTGGCGCTATCCTTTGATTGAATCTAGACTGAGTTCTTTAAGTATTTAACAGAGAATGAATGTTACTTTTCCTGAATTGCTCTTAATCATCCAGACCTCTTCCATAATTAAAAAACAGCTACTAGTGCAGCCTATCACTCTTAAAACTAGGAGACTCAGAGATTCCATGGAGTTGTTAACAAGAGTTTATTTACCTGTGAGGTTCTCAGTTATCTCTGTGATCATCCTGCCCAGACTCCAGCAGTTATCAGGGCAACAACCAACATTACACCAAAGAACTGTGTTGCTTTCACACCATCGGAATATGAATTCATTAAGTGATTTTCACAACTGACACCAATGGTTTTGATCCTCAGCACATATCTGAAACAAGGCTGAAATTTATATTTCCTTCTATTTTAAGTATAAATACAAATAAAGCAGAATGAACCTAACTAGAAATAAAATCAGGCCTTTCACAACATTTTATCTGAAATCCTTGTTCTCCAAATGCTATGCATTGAAGTGATATCAGAGGTCATAGAAATCAAAACAATTAAATTTTTTCTGCAGGCCTCCTGCCCAAGAGTTATCTACTGCTGATACCCAAGAGTTATCTATGATATGGATAGAGTGAACTGCAGTGGATTCTGATCCTTATGATGTATTTCTCTTTTGTTTTTCTTTTAATACAAAGGAAAAACACTGGCCATATTTTTGAGTCATAGTCTTAATTTCCAAGGAGTTTTGTGATGCACTGAATGCATCACTGTACTTACATATGAAACTGGAACAAGCATGGCCAAGTTTCCCGGGGTACTCACTGTTCTGTAAAGAACCAGAACCAAGAAATCTGTCTGGTAAGAAGTGAGCACTAACTGTTTTTCACATGACTAACTGGACAGATGTGTGTTACACAGCCATATATGGAGACTTCCACCCCTTTAAATTTCCATTAAAGCTTTGCTTTAGTTTTTTTTAAAGCCTTCTATCAGCTTGGATCCTAGTGCCCTGAATATTTATTGATTCACACCAAGATCAGTAGGTCACAGAAAACAATCTGGTCAGTGCCATCTACGGCTAATATCCACTTGCTTTTGCAGAAAGCTGTTTCCAGTATTATTAATCTGTACTATCAATAATACAATATCATTTGCAAGTAATCATTCACTTCACTTTGGACTGTTAAACATAGCAAAGTCTAGGCAAACCTGATACGAAGGAAATGAACTACAGCAATCTATTATATAAAAAGACACAAGATTTCCATCAGAGAATAGAAAATGAGATCCTAGATTTTTTCCTTGTATTATATATATTAGTGAGCTTTATTCATATAGTGAAAACTAAAAAACCCTAGGAGAATTCAATGAAAGGAATCTTTTCTGTCCTTGTTTTTTCTCATTTAGGTTTGGTGCAGGATTATATTAAACAGCAGCAGGTGCTTGACAATGGGAACTAAATCTTGGTCGAGCTATTTGGATTGCTCCAAACTCTACTTCCCATTCTTGTGTTAGCTCCTTTGTATCCACAGAAGGGTAAATCAGTCTCATCTGCTGATTTGATATCACAGTTTTCAGATTCAAAATTCCCCCTTATGTTGTGCAGTAAAGAATGGCAAACTGATTTCTGTGATCTGTATGTACAGATATACTAAGGGGTAATATTTTGCTACTGTTTGTTAATTGAAAGTATAAATAAAGCAAAATTTTAGAAAGTAGAATATGTTTAAAATTAGATAGAAGGATAGTAAGGGAGCTATCACATTTCCTTGTTGGTTTGGTAATCATAGTAAGTTCATAAGTGTTCTGCAGGCCACACTGTAGACAAGGTACTGGGGAACTGAAATAATGTGAATATGTATTTCCCACAGATGGCATAAGAAATATCTGTTTTTTGTAGTCTGCATGAGATCCCATGGAAGATAAATTTGGGAGTGTTGGAGGGAGGACAAGGTTTCCTTGAGCAGATGCAAGATGGTCTTTCACAGATTTTTGTGACTGGAAAGGACAGTTCTGAACATCTTGCCATGTTTGCATAACAAAAGCTACTTGTGTTTTCTAAATGATGAGAGAGATGGGGTAGCTAGGAAACTAAATTCATACATTAGAAGAAACTGCCAATAAGACAAAACTGCTAGACTAACATGCAAAATATTAAAACATGCCTACACCATGTTTAAGAGTCCTTTTAAGTGAAAGGCTATTGTTCAGTCCAATCACCCAATAGACCTTTGCAGGTTTACTATCTTGACATCCATGCTATAAACCAGAAGACAATACTTTTTAACAAGGTTACCTGAGCTCATGCCTGGAGAGCAGGCAAGGACCAGGACACAACAACTTTTGTTTTACTGTACTAAGATGATATTACCTGTAGATTTTTTTGCTTCATAAAGATTGCAATATGAGGTTGCTGCATAAGGAAAAAGCTAGATTATCTCTGAATTTCCAAACAGCCAAAATCAGTGCTCATAATATGAATAGTTAAAGTACAGAGACCTGTCTGCTGATAGGAGAGTATGAGCCATTTGATTTTATATTTCAGAGATTCTACATAAAACCTTTTAATGTTTACACAAAATGGCAAAGACCAAAGTAGCAATGGAAGTACAAAAAATGTAAAAAGTCTGGAAGTGGCACTATCTATCTCTAAAAGTTTTCTCCTGTTCTAGAAGACTAGAAATATGGAATGAGATGTAATTGCCTTTATTAGACCCAGACTTTTTATTCTTTTGCCTTTGGAAAACATCTGATTCTGTTCTGATGTTTTTTCCTCTGCGACGAATATGATATTACCACCCAGGGGCCTGGGAAACCTTCCTCTGAAACCAGGTGTACCACAGAGCATCATCACATTTCAAAAACATGGTGAGATGAATTTTACCCTAAATGTCTTAAAAAGTGTTCTGCAAGGAGGTGAAAAGGGGACACGGGGATCAAACTGAAGATGGAATAATGCTGTATACAAGGAGTGGATAGAAGCTACATGATCACATCTTAGATTTTCCCTTGTTTTTGCTGACTCTTTTCACTGGAATGATATTTTAGATCAATAATGGATCTGGTGATAAGGTATATTGTACAGGTAAATATAGTTAGTGTGGGTATCTTACAGTCAATGACAGGATAAAGTTGCAATATACATGTCAATGAAAAAAATTCAGGGAAAACAGATTCTTGAGAATGCATTCATGTAGATTCTCTAAACACATCTTTAAATACATCAGGGCACTGATATAACCATTTTATACCTTCTCAAGGATCCCTGAAAGTTTTCTTAGTAGTGATAATTTTCATATCAACAAATTATTTTATTTTGCTGTCTTTAGTTTATGCTGCTTTTCAATAACACTTTAGTATAATTTTTCCTTATATAGACTATTGTTGGAAAATTCCCATCTAGTAAACTTTAAAAACCAATTATATTCAGAAGGTATAAGATCTTATGTCATCTGAAGTGGTAGGCAACACTTCCACGGGATGAGTTGGCCAACAGCAAGAATGAATGTAACAATATCAGGGAACAGGATTGATCAGGGTGAATCTCACAATGGAGATTTTCCTCTTCACTGACTAAAATACAGTCTGAATGCCTATGTTTCAGATGGCTAATGCAAAAGGCCCAATGGTGCTAAAAAAGGGCTAATGGGACACATTATTAGCAGAATTGTTACTGTCTCAATACATTTTTCTTAGCTTTAGGTCCATTTTCGGCAGTCTGGAGGGGAAAAACCAGTCATTTCAAGGATATTGTAATGCATTTTCTGACCCTTTAGATATCTGTGTTGGTTCTGTGTAGGTCTGTGACAAAATGGACAACACCTTTCACCGCCCAAACTACTTTTGCTGCTAAGTTTACCTACTCCAGATAACCTTTCCTTTTTGCAGAGAAAATTTACACAGCTCTTTTGGGGGCTTTCAATGGTCAACACTTCACTGAAGGAGGCTCTTGAGGGGTCACAGAGAATGTTTTGCAAAAGAACAACCTAATGGCATCTATCAAGAGGCCTGGTATTTTACCCAAGGATTGTTATCTATTTATACATATAGGCTTGAGGACAGACACTAGGAGGTTCCATTCCCAGGAAAACAGGTTCAGATTCTTTGTATCAGTCAAAGAATTAAAACAGCAGTATAATAATTTATTGTATAGTAAATATAACATATAGTTAGATAGTAGCCATTTACACTACAGAGGTCAATCCTTTAAATAAACTCTGTGCCAGTGTGTTCATATAACCCTTTGTGTGATAAACTAGACCTAAATAATGTAAATATTCTTCCGCAGTAAACTGCTTGTAGGATCAGAATGGATGTGAGAGAGGTGTCATTCTCTGGATTTTTTTCCTGCTTGTAAATCATAGAATGGTTTAGGTTGGAAGAGACCTTTAGGATCAACTCCCCTGCCACGTGCAGGAACACCTTCCACTAGATAGGTTATGCAGGGTCCCATCCAACCTAGGCTTAAGCACTTCCAGGGATGGGCCATGCACCACTTCTGTGAGCAATCCGTTCCAGTGACTCATCGCCCTTCCACTAAGGAGTTTCTTCCTAACATCTGATCTAAACTGCACTCGTTCAGTTTAGAGCTGTCACCCATTGGGCTACCATTCTACGCCCTTGTAAAAAGTCCCTTTCCAGCTGTCTTGTAACCCCTGCAGATACTAGAAGTTGCTATAAGGTCTCCTTGGAGCCTTCTCTAGATTGAACAACCCCAACTCTCTCAGCCTGTTGGCAGAGGAGAGGTGCTTCAGCCCTCTGATCAGCTTAGTGACCTCCTCTGGACTTGCTCCAACAGGTCCGTGTCCTTCCTGTGCTGGGGACCCCAGAGCTGGATGCAGCACTGCAGGAGGGGTCTTAGGAGTGCAGAGTAGAGGGAGAGACTCATCTCCCTTCCCTGCTGCCCACACTGCTTTGGGTGCAGCCCAGGACATGATTGGCTTTCAGGGCTGCAAGGGCACATTGCATGAAACTTTCTGTGACTTCGAACAAATGGAAATTAAAGGACTTGCACTTTACCACTTATACATCAATTTGACTTCTATTTTCATGCTGATAGCTTAACAAAACCTTTGTTGGTTAATTTGAATGTAATCCTTTCAGGTAGAGGACATCCAACCAGCATTTCTGAAGGTAATTAGTGAATCAAATAAAATGCTAATGGAAGCAGGTAATTACTTGAGAGCCGATGGATAATAGTGGGAGGTAATTATTTCAATATCTGCATGCTCTTACTCAAATTGCAGATGGATTGCCACAGCCTTGCTCTAGGAGAGCTTGAAGCGTCACTACTTCATTTTGCAATGGCTAGGATAGAATCATTGCTTAAGCAAGGATCCATTTCACACCATATAAGGAAGCACAGTCACATAAACACTTTAATTTGATAAGAGAGTCTGTAATTTTGACAGGCCAAAGTAGCCCAGTGTATGGAAGATGCAGTGCTTCTTAAAAGCAGATTTTTACTCTGTACAACGTTGATTAGAAAAATAAGATTCATTAAAACATGGATGAAAAACATCTGCTTATATGGCAGATGGTAATTCAGCTATCAACACATCCAACTGTTAAATGAATGGACTGATTTAATACAAAAAGTATGGCTTTCCCTCATCTATGGCTCATTCATTTGCAGATTGTTGAAGTAATTTTTTTTTTCATATTAAACTGAGCTTTTCAACAATTCAAAATTACTCAAGTCCTCCTCCCCCTTGCCTCTGGCATACACCTTCTCTATTCTATTTTGCATTGCTGCTAAAACAAAGACAAATGATTCATCCTTAATGTGGAAAAGTGGAAATTTTGTGTGTCCTTTCCAGGCATTATAACATACTGGGCCTAATTTTTGGCTGCTGATTTATAGGGAGTTGAACTGATTTTATCTGGTTTCTCCTTTACTGTGGAGAAGGATGTCGTGAATTTACTTCCTGAATTCCTAGAATAATTTCATAATCAGAAGCACTGCAGGAAAGATCTCTTTAGATACTGTGGTCAGAAACAGTTTCCTAAAACAATTGCGCTGAATCCCACCCTTAAAAGTAGTATAATAAAACAATTATGAGGCTCTTTGCACAGTGTCTTTGATATCCTTGAGGCCAGCAAAAAGCTGTCATTATACACAGACTTGAAGTAATTTCTTGGCTCTTGACTACTCATTGCAGAAGACTACATTCTGCCTTGCATTATACTTGTGCAACATCATTGCATTCAAAAAGGTTGTGAAACTGAGACCTGCAGATAGCATTTCAGATGTGTTGCCTTGCATTATATTGCTCAGCCGCTATGCGCTGATTTATTTTCTTCTCAATTTTTTGAAATTCATAATTGTCTGTATGTGACACAAATAAATGCTTAGAATTGGACACTTTTCTTTAATAAGTGTAGCAGCTTTGTGTTTGCTTCTAAAATTATTAAGAATTAAAACTTCAAGTTTTGGAGCAGCAGAGAAAACCTCAGAAGAATACTGGCACCAAGTCAGTGCATGGGAAATGGCTGGGGCTTGGTCTGAAACCTAAAAACAGGTGGAGATGTTAACTTAAGCATTTTTTTATCTCACAACACAAAATTAATTTTTTAATCAAGTACGAATTTAGAATTATAAATAAAGTATGTAAATAAAATATGTTTAAGAAGTATAAGTGGCTTATTGGTCATTTTGACAAAAAGATAATAAACAAGGCAAGGTAAAGCTTCTGTGATGGTAGAATCAAAAGAAAATACAATATGTGATAAAATTAGTATTTCCTTCTGTTTTCAGTGATAGATTTTAATGCAATTGACATTTCTGATTAGGACACAGAATGTCCTTTGACTCACATGAGCAAATGCTGCTGTGGCTTTGGTGAGAACAGGAAGTTTCCCACTCATATCAGTAATACCTCAGGAACTGACGCTTGAGCTTCTCTTGAGTGCCTGGTGTTTATAATGAGCACTTTGGAAAAACATATGGTCTTCTGAACTTTTCTTCCTGATGGCTTGAAAATGCATGTTAAATGGTGGCTTGCATATTCAAATCTATAACCTCAACAAACCATAGCAGAGAAATGACAGTATCTTTCATTAAAGTTACATGACTCATATAGCAGAGAAGTCCAGCTGAGTGAACATACTGTTTCTTGAAAATAGGTCATTTATGTTGTGCTACAGTAGCAATAACATTACAAAGAATTCTCCAGAGTTTTAAAAAACTCTCCTCTGGAAATGAGCACCAAAAGTACCCAGCAATATCATCTCCATTACTCTATCAATCAGATTTCTCCACAGCAAGTGTTTCATTATTAGTTCTTTAAAGTCAGTGTCAAGCAAGCATGTTGAATGAAAATACCTTTGTCTCACTTTGGGAAAAACAGTACTGGAATGCAAGCTGTTCTCAAGCTATGTCAGGAATTCAGCATGTTAAAGGCTTTGACCATGTTTCTGGAAGTACCTGTTATAAGACTGTGTAGAACTCACGTACGGTACGTACAGACATCCAGAGACAGCACCCAATTTTATTTGTATTCGACTGGGTCTGGTACTTGTTGGACAACGTATTTCTCCTATACAAGATTCCAGTTCAGGAGGGCTGACCTATTAAGGGATGGACATGCACTTTCAGCACTCATTCCTCTCTGGGCAAAATAGCAAGGTACAAATTTGCCAGCAGTAACAGCAATGGACAGGCTGTCTTAGTTCATCCTTAAAGCAATCCAGAAAATGATTTTCATAACATGGTTGAGTAGGTGGAACTTTGGAACAAACTTGCACAATTAGTATAACTGTTCATAATTCAATGAACCTTTCAGGTAGTGAACTTTCACTCTTCTGAAGTCTGCTCATGTTCAAGGTACCTTTCTTTGGAACAGAGCTAAAAATAGTTTCCCTTGAAGTCAATAAGTGACTCATCAAGACAAATGTTTTGACCAGGATTTTGGTTTTACTGGCATGTTTCAGAGCTGGGATCAATGAGTGTATGTAGATTGAAAAACCAATCGACCTTTGGAAGAGCCTGAAAAACATGCTGAAAAACAGACTAAAACAGCACAAACAGTGCTGTTGCATTTATTGAAGAGGGAGTAACAGTAGAGTGAGAAAGAGCACAGATCATTCTACAAATTATTATGAAATCAATACATTCGGAGATCTTAAAATATTTTATATGTTTTCTTCCATTCATACAGAGAATAGTTAACAGTTTTCTGTTAAGATGTTCCCTTATTATTTTGCAAATTGGAAATTTTTGCGTAAATATTTTAAAAGGTCAATTCATAGCAATAAAAAAAATGCATTTTCTATTTTCTGATAACAGTGTTCCACAGTTTTTTCTAGAAATTTGTGTTACTTTTGCAGCTAAACTTCAGCAGTAACAGAAGGAGACTTAAAAAGGAATTTTTGAGGCAAAGGCTAAGGCATAAGTGAAACATGCCAAATAAGGATGTCAGTACCAAATTCTAAAGTTTTATGGTACACTGAGCTAAAGGTTTCTGACATTATTTTTTTAATTGAGGATTCAAAGTGACTCAACTTCACATACATACAATACAAACACCTGAACTGGGGGTTAGATCTTTTCTATAGACAGTGGACAGAAATGGAATTTTTCTGGTATGTAAATGGTCTCATAACACACCTTTAGTGTAAGTGAGGTGAGATGCACTGTGCAACTGCCAGTTCTGCCCATTGGCCACAAAGGGGGTCTGTGCACTTGGCTTAGATGCAGTTATCTTCACTGTATGCATTTTGTCAAAAGAAATGTATCACAGGTCTCTTTTTTAACACAAATAGTTGAAGAAAGCACTGTTGACAAGGATCTCTCTTTGGTGTAAAAGCACAGCTTATTTCAGGTTAGTGTTTAATGGAAAAGCTTGAGGTTAGTATTCGACCCTTCTTTCACCTCTGTGGTTCCACTGTGACTAGATTGAATAGATCTTATTATTAGGCAGATAAGATTATAGTACAGCTTCAAGCATGAGGAAAATACCATGCTCATTCAAGTTTGGAAGTTCATTATGCTTGTTATCCCTGGACCTAATTTAAGTGATTCTTTTTCCTGACTTTTTGAAATTATACAGAAGAAATTTGTTCACTGTGCTGTGAATAAGTAAATCAACTATTTTATTTTTCACATCATGGTTTCATTTTACATATTCCCATTGCATTATTATTTTGTAATGTGACTTTAAAGTCAACCACCTTGAACTCCCTCACCCAGGAATCAATTATCTCACCTGAATAAAACTGCTTACAAGACAAAAATGTTGAAGTCAGTGGATAAATTCCCTTGAATTGAATGGACACACTTGAAGGGAGCATAAATATTTTCATAATCAATATTAAAAATTCTCAAAAGTTTATAAGATCAAATCAAATGTAATCTTATGTGCTAGGGGAAAAACACATGTCTACACTATTCTGATCAGTTTCACTTTTCAAATCTGTTCTATTCCTTTTGAAAATGGTCTTGAAATAGAGCTATAAATGAAGAAATTTGGATATTTTATTTTCTCAAGCTCTAAAAATGATAATTTCCTAGAAATTGGCACAGAGGAAATTAATCTTCTAGGTGGATTATCCAAACAAATAAGTAAGCCCAAAAATCAGTTTATAAGTACTAAAAGTATAATACATTAATTACAAAAACAGACATGATGAACCATAAATGTTGTGTAATATCATCATGAATATAGGGTATAGGAAAAGCTATGAAATATTGGCAGATCACTGAGCAGATGAAATGAAACTAGAAAACACATGTCCAGACATAGACAAGACTTCATTTGCCATTTTCTGGCAGTCATGAAAAGAAAAACATGACTTTTACTTCCAAAGCCTCATGGATTATGAACCATGAGGAGAAGCCTTGTGGGATCAGCCAGTATTTGATGAAATAAGTTAAAGATAGCAATCCAAAAGAAATTAGCAATGGCAGCTTCTGTCACAAACAGTGTATTGGAGCGGTTATTCCATTTTTCTGGAAGACAGAGGTAGAAAATAGTGTAATTAATTTTTCAGATTTTAAAATATATTTCATATGTCAGAGTGTGCGTTCTGCAGAAAACCCAACCATGCATGAACTATCTTGCATGAACATACATTTCACCCACTGTGGTCATCTCTGCACTCCCAACTCTTGGGAATAAGCATGGAGAAAGAGAACATATTCCATGTATAATGTTAATCTCTGCAGCTTATTTATGTAGGCAAAATGTAGAAGTACAAAAGTGAAACATAGCTATGCTTTGTCCCGTGGGGAGGTTTGTCACACTAGAGCCTGACTGTAGTGCAATAAAAAAATCTATTTCTTCTGCCATTCATTTGCTCATTGGGAATAGAAGGGCATGATGCCTTAAGTTTTAGCTTTCATATTTTCCAGAATCTGTACTGCATTAGTATGTAACTCGGAACTTCATATAAACTGTTAGCAAGTTCTCCTCACAGTTTAGACAAAACAATCCTTCTTGAGCCTGAGAACCAAGGACACCATTGCAGCTTCAGGCCCCAAAATTGTAAACAACAGCACATTGAGGAGAGCAAACTGGGAGGATGGGACTTCATAACCTGAAGCTGTAATTAGACAATTAACTCCAATATGGAAATGGACCAAAACTTATAAGTGTGGAAACTCATGACTCAGTATCCACCTTGGGGGTAGCCTCAGCTGGGCTCTCATACAGCCCAAGGTGTATCCTTTGAAGGCCTTTTTAATAAACATCTCCTTTATCCCTTTAACACTGCCTAGCTTATGTTCTAGGTAGCCTCTCAAGGCATCAGGGAAGCCAAGAGAGAGTTTGAGTGGACAGATGAACAGGTAAATGAATCATTATATGATTAGGAAAAAAAAAGAGAGAGAGAGAAAAGAAAAGACTTTTTCTTTCAAAAAAAATTAGTCTAACCTATATAGAGACCAAATTTATTGTTTTACAAAAAATAAACAGTAGCTTTTAAAGGTGAAATTTTCTTGACTATACATTATTGTCAGCCAACTTATTTTATAGGAAATTTTAAACAATAGAAATAATTGAATCCTCCAGATGAAAAACATCCAGGAAGACTCTTTTGATTCTGCTAGATATTGATTTCTCTTATCTCATACACTCAAACATGGTCCACACAGTAACAGCTGGAGGGAAGAACAGCAGCTGTCCTGAAAAGAACCAAACTGGAAGGCACATTGTCCAAGAGAGAAGATCACCTGCAGCTGCCCAGCATGGCACTAAGAATAGGCAGCCTGGCAAACAAAAAACAGGGACTGAAACAGCGTGGAAACTTCTAGAGCAAGCCAAAGGTGTCCAGAAGGTCAAGGCAGGAGATTACATCTCTCTCAAGGTGCTGCTTTTGGTAAGATGTGAAAGGGTTGATACAAGTTCCCCAAGGTATATCATACTAATCTTTTGTAGCCTTGCTATTTGCCCTTTGTATAGTTAAGCATACATTTACAAAATATATTTTCTATTTCTCACACGATGAGCTTAAAAGCGGTGGAGAAGAGAATCTGGTACACAAAACATCTGCTTAAATGTAAGAACCTGAATGTGTCAGTCTTCCTTTTGTAAGGGTCTGCTTTGTCTTATTCAGCAAATACTGTTCAACACCCTCAGAGGGAGACTGTCTTTCTGGAGTTCTGCCCCATAGAATTTGCAGGACACAGGCAACTGCTGTCACTGTGCTCAATAAATAAGACATACAGAGCTATGACTGCTGGCTTTGATATTCACAGAAAATCTAAACCTCTTCAGCCCCTGAGATACCACCTGAGCTGGAGTACTGAGAGACAGGGAAAACAATTAGGTCTGCTGAAGCTGAAACACACTTCAATAATTTTATTTCTCCTGCTGTAAATGTTATTAGTAAGCATTGATTAATTTCACTTGTAACTACACTGCAAATCAAAGACTTTAAAACCTTCTGCTTGTGTGGGAAGTCTGCAGAGACTGTAAATGGGTCTGGTTCATTATATCACTGTAATTAATAAAAATGTCATGAAAATGAAACATTCTGGAAAAATTAGAAATATTTCCTTTCATTGTGTGAACAGCATATTAGAAACAGGTTTCTATAGACAATAGCATGCATATTAACTAATACTAAATATTAATCCATATTAAAATTTTCTTTTGAAAGCAAGCAAAATCAGGGAAGTTTTTTTGGAGGTGAAAATGTGACTGCCTCAGATGAGCATCCTCTTCAAACCTAAACTATACCTGTTAAAGCAAACAGAAATATATCAGGAACAAGGAAGTAGGCACGCCTGAGAGGAATACAAGCAAAGCAGGGACAACTTAGGATTATTGCCTTCTGTGTTCTCCAGACTATATTTACATTTTGCCATATATTCACATTTTAACAGGTACAATGTTACATGCAATGCACAGGGATGAGCTCACGATAAGGATGGAGGGAGCTTCCAGGGTGGGCACAGTGTCCTGGCATGATGCCTGCCTACTGGAGAGACATGGTCTGGTGCTCTTCTTTCTACTGAGCTGTGCTGATCCATCAGGGACTTGGGACATCTAGGAGAGTACATGAAGAGTATGGGACTATTTCTTGCAATGGTCAGTGTATTGCAGGCAGCCTAAGCACATTTTCATTTTAGGCCACTCGTAAGGAAAATATGGATTAAATAGTATTGGAAATGTACAGTTTTTTCTTAGATCAAACAGCTTAAAAGAGATTACACTCAGCATTGAGCTGTTTTGTATTTATCGGGCAGTGAGACCAACAACCAATGCTTTGTGAAACTTCCCCCTGGCTACATCCTTGTCTATATTGAAAGGGTCAGAGGAATTTAAGTGTTTTGGAGTTTATATTAAGCAGTGATTTTTCCATCCAGAAGCTGAAAGAAGCCTGTTTCAGCATTTTGTCACTACTTTGGCAAATCCTGCCCAGAGACCACCCCAACTCTAGCCAGATTTTGGCAGATGGTGGCTGCTAAATGGAACGAAGAAAGTATATTTAATATAGAGGATTTGGCCTATTCTGTTACAAGCAGCTCTTGTTCCAGCTTCTTTGAGAAGCTCTCTGCAAGTAGGGGCTTTGGACTTACTTCCATAAAAATTAGGCATGAAAGTTGGGAGAGGTACTATTGTCTGTTGCAGGGCTGCTGAACTACACTGAGTAAGGAGGCTTTGTACTGGCTTGTATTTATGCTAACAGGATAACAAAAGCTCGAATTTCAACTCAGTCAAGTTGGATTATGGATACACATGTAAGCTACCTTATTCAAAAGATCTCCTGTCACTCAATCTAGCTCCAAGTATTGCAAAGATGTGTATGAAAAATGCAGCACTGGAGACTTATTTGTGTGTGTAAGATATGTGAATTTTCTGGGTTCCTCCTGACCACCTTAAAATGCACCTTGCACATATTCCTTATACAAAGACACCTGTAAACAGGCTATGTTGGATTTTTGCTGTTGGATAGACAGCAAAAATTTTTATGCATAGCCAGAGACACAGTTATGTTGGGCTCTTCTGCTGCTTGCTGGAGTGCCTGAATACAGAAATTCATCCAGGTTTTAAAGGTATTCAATGGCCAGAGATGGGCACAGTCACTGATAGTGGAAATGGCAGACTGCAGAGGAGAACACAACCCAAGGCTAGTCCTTGTTTATATATTTCTAGGTCTTATAGCAAATAGAACAGTAAAAATTATTATTTTCATGATGGGAAAGATGCCTGCTTACAGGCATGAATAAACATAGTTTATTATCCAGAATTATAGGGGTATAGACTTCATATAAAATTTTTTTCAAACTATTATTTTTTCATTTTATGAATTAAAATATTTTAATTGGGTGGCTTTGGGTTTTTGGTCCTAACAGCTCTTTAAACAAGCACCATATGAAATTAATTCATCCTGAGGGATTTTTTCTTTTCTACTCTTTTTTCCACCTGTTATTTACTTCAACACATTTTATTTTGACAGTGTCTGTATCTTGCATTTCCATCTAACTTTTCACTGCTGTAAAGAGTGTTTTGGAAAAAAAAAAAAAAAAGTGGTTTGGTTTTTTTTATTTTCTGACATAAAGACTAGGAAAAAAATTGCCTGATGGAGCTATTACCTTCAAGTACTTTGCCAATATGATGATAATGAAAGTTATTTCCTCCTGTAGTTAAAAATACACTTTTCAAAGTAATCATTTCAGTTCTAGAGCCACTTCTCATGACTCATTGCTCCAAGGCAGGGATCTACAGCATTGTTTGTGAAGTTCTTAATATTAAAAATATCCATTCTGAAAATCAGTGTTTTCCTGAGTGTGAAAAACAGTTAAATCCAGGTGCAGATGTAAGTCTGAAAGTGAAACAAACTGCACACAAATACCAACATACTAGATAACAGTGTTAGCTACTTAATTATAGAATTTTGAAGATGTTGGAACCACCTGATATTGCAAATAAAGCAAAATAAGGGTAAATTAGTGCTTTAAGAAACATGTGGATATATAAGTTGAAGCAGCTCTGCAACTCCCACTTAGCCTGCTCTAGATCTCTAGGTTAATATATCCATATAGTTTAGGTGTTTGGATATTTTCACTCTGTGTATGGATCTTATCTCTTGCAGAGTTTTCACTTTTGGTCAAACAGTGAGTTTCAAAAGATTTATAGTTATTAATGAAATAAATTGGTTCCTTTGTAAAGAGACATGTTCAATGGGTTCTTCTGAAAGACTACTGACCATTCCATCCCACTACTGCAGGAATAAATGTAGCACTCTCCCAGGAGCAAAGGGATTGAGGAGCCCCTCAGTAGCTGGCTGCTGCAGCATGAATCCCCCACAGGGCCCCAAGTCCTGCCAGCAAATCTGTTTCAGTGTGGGCCCTTCTCCCCATGGAGCCATGGGTCCTGCTCCAGCACGGATTTCCCACCGAGTCACAGCCTCCTACAGGTATCACTCTGCTCCAGCATAGGGTCCTCCATGGGCTGCCTCCATTTTTACCCCCATGGACCTCCGTGGGCTGCAGGGGCACAGCTGCCTCACCATGGGCTCCACCAGGGGCTGCAGGGGAATCTACTCCAGCACCTGGAGCACCTCCTGCCCCTCCTTCTGTACTGATCTTGGGTCTGCAGGGCTGTGTCTCTCACACCTATCTTTACTCCTCCCTTGCTTGGCTGCAATCATTTCATGCAACAACTTTCTCTCCTTCTTAACTCGTTATCACAAAGGTGCTACCGCTGCAGCTGATGAGCCCCTGGCCAGCAGCAGATCCATCTTGGAGTCATTGGGCATTGGCTCTGTTGGACATGGGGGAAGCTTCTGGCAGCTTCTCACAGAACCTGCCCCTGTAGTCCTCTGCTACCAAAACCTGGCCACACAAAACCAACACAGACATTTGCAAAAAGAAATACACAATCAACATCTTCATGCTGTGGTGTCACCTCTGCATGCTGAAACTTCCAGCAAAATCACTCAACAAAACTTAAGTATTACTTGACTCTGTAACAAACTCCTGAAGCTGCCTCCCTGGTGGCAGGACAATATGCAGTGTGTAGGAGGAGCTGCAACTTCCATTGAGGCTTTGGTTTACTAACCTTCTGCTAAGGAAGTCCTGGAAGAAGTGATCTGTCACAGGGAAGAAAACAAGAATCTCAGTATAAAGCCCACTCTTCCTCCACCACTGAAACTGAGATCTTTGGTGTGTGAGCTCACACACCAAACAGCTTGTTGCTGTTCTTTCACACTCATGATCACTGAAACAGGCTGCTGTGACTGTGGAGGTGGTATGTTGGGTCTGCACGGAACAAATCAGCCAGCACATATGTGTGGGCAGCTGCCTCATTGTAATTTAGAGGTTTGTCAGCGAGCTGTAAGGATGGGTGGATGGCAGAGTGGCAGAAGCAATTTGAAGCTGTGTGGGAGAGGAGCTAGTGTCCTATGCATGGATGGGAGCACCGATGCTCCACTGGAGAGGAGGTGAAATGCTGGTAAATGCCAGTAAAATATAAAAGGTAGAAATAACTGGCTGGGTCTTTGTCAGAGTAAATCAGCAGGGATGTGTTGAATCTCTGGGTTTACCTCAGCTGAGAATCTCAACCTGGGTACCTCACCCTCATCTCACACTGCTCTGCCAATACTTTGGGGGATATCTGGATCATCTGGATTTAACCACATTCTAGTGCTGAGTTGAGAGGTGGAAGAAATTGTATAAGAATTTTTAATAACAACTCTTATTCATTTAATTCTGCTCATATTTATATTCCATTTGGAATTAATCAGTTCCTCTAAAATGAAAGTTTGATGTATGATAAAGATTTTATCTTTTTTGGACTACTGTAGAATAGTTTAAAAAATAGAAGCTATGTTGAAATCAAGAGAAACTCTTGAAATAAAACTATTACAGTGAGAAAGCAACAGCTTTCTGTCTGAAACCTGGACACTGTAAAACAGTTACCTGAATTTGCAAAGCTATTACATATAACTTACAAGCATTTTCAGAAAACATGCAAGCTGGCATGAAAGATATTTTTGTCTCATTCTGCTGAAATCAGTTCTTATCTTAAGAAATACTAGTAACATTTTACTTGGAAGCACAGCATGTCCCTGGTTGGAAGTTAATTTAAATAAATGAGTGGCCATCCACTCCTGCAATTAATTAATTGTCAAGGCTTTCTTGTATCAGAGTTCATTTTTGGAGAACAAGAAAAGTGAGCCTTGCTTTCAAAACCTTAAAATAAAAATATGTTTCGAACCCTAAAAAGGCTTGTCTGTGATCCACTGATTTGAGTGTATCAGAATTAATGCACATTTAGCTGGAAATCAGTAAGATTTCATTTGACCAATTTTAAGCATCTCAAATCTAATAAACCTATTCCTATATTTACAGTCTAGAAGCAACATCTCTGTCTTCAAAGGATCAGGGTTTCTGTGTGTTGAAAAGGCAAAATTTGATTTCATGAGATAGCTCTTTGCTGCCTCTCAGTCTTTCTATATGAATCTCATGTCATCATCCTGGTGCATTTCCTTAAGAAATAGTAAACTTCCAATAATCAGCTGAAGTTTAATAAGATATCACTGTACACTGTAGCAAGGAAGAACAGCTCTCTATCCTTTATGTCTTACCTTAATGCTTAAAAAAGCATACTAGCCTAGCAGTTCTTAATCTGAACTTGTTCCAGCTCATCTCCTCTGTTTTTTATTGCCATTCATATCCTTGTTTAAAATAGCAGAGTCTCCATCAATTTTTATTTCCCTGTCATCTATTATTCCTCTCAGCTTTGAGCCATATTAAACCAAAGCTTTTATACTTTCCATCCATTTTCATCTCTCTCATACTCAGCTTTTACTTTTGTTTAAAGCACTCGTAGTAAGAAAAAAGTCTGCAATGTGTGATCAGAGTATGGTTAGGACCTTAGCCTTTATTCTATTACTTAGAGACTAAAATACAAGCATGAAAGGTAAACAAATAATTTGTAATGAAAAGTAAATACGAGAGAATTGATTGTTACTATTGTGGTTTATCTGCAAAACTTTGCAAATTTATTATATTCGGAACATGCCATAAAGTAGTGCAGTGTGAATGCTTTCAAATTACAGAATGCATGTGTATCAAACAAAATCAGAATATAATGTGATATTAGGTCATCATATTGTCAGTGTGCTTTATGCCCCTGAGCTGTTTATAAATAGGTAGCAGCACTGAAAGATTCATCATTTCAGGAGGTTTATAAATAGGTATGGAAAGTTTTTCCCTACATGAATTACACATTTTCAGGCTTCCATATTACAGCTTGAAAATCATGTCATACTCATTAGTGTACATTAAGCCATAGGACTTTGGCTCTTATCTCAGTTAATTAGTTTAAAAAAAAAAAGCATTAGAGCTGGTAGAAAAGAAAAGAAAATGCAAGGAAGGACACAAAAAGAAAACTCATTTTCAGTTGTGAATAATGTATTAATGGAGTTCCACCTGGTAAGTGCAAGCTCAAATATGTTCATAGAATGTATACTATTAGCTTCAGAAGGCTTGCTTTTTCTTGCCTCCCAAGGAGAAGGGAATGCAGCCTTGATCCTGAAAGACCCCTGCACCTCTTACTCGTGTGCATGGTTATGTCAGGTCTCTGGACATCCTTTTCTGGCCAGGTGAACATCCTGGGGGAATGAAAGTGGATTTAGACCCTACTATCCTGCTGTGTGATAATGCTGATAAAATTCGGTTTAAAGGGACTCAGCTCTTCTGGAAGGCCACAAAAAGGCACAGGCTCATAGCCTGTCATTAAAACAAATTTAAAATGTCATTTAGCAGCAAATACAAGACAAAAGGTTAAATCAGGAGTCTGGGTCATATTTTCAAGACTGCAGCTGCTCTTACAGAAGCAAGTGAAAAAAGAGACATGGAAATGAATCTCAGCTGTTTTGCACCTTGTTTGCTGGAGTTTCCTCTATGGGTATCACAGCTCCATGGCATTGCTTGCAAGCTCTGGCATTGCTTTAAAATAGAGTACATCCACAGCTGAAAATTCAAATGTGACTTTGTTCTTGCTTAAGCAGGGATCTGAAATGATGACAATGAGTCAGGGTGGAGTTTGACTAGGGCATTTTCCCACTGAGGTTGATTTGCTCTAATGGCTATTGATTCAACAGACTGTAACTTGGAAGAAAGGAGGAGCTGTGAATGGAGCTGGGCTGGAGGAATTAAATTACCCTAATGTAACTTTTGATGGACCTACCAGCAGAGTCCACTCCTTCCAGAAGGCCCTGGAAACAGTGCACTCCATAATTTCAGGCATTATCACGGGCTGTTGCATTGCTAATGCAGTGTATTGATAAAAGGATAAATGCTATTTTTGCTCTTGGTGTCAGAGGGACTGGGTATCACATTAACAACATAGATTGCTGGAGTTCTGTCCTTGAAATAGTCATGGCTTTCAATTTCTTTCTCAGCATGTGTTTAAATATTCCCAAGAGCCCCAAACTGCCTCAAGTTGCTTCCTGTTTAAATAAAAGATGATTCCTCTTTTTATTCTGTGGAATCCATTCAAAAGAAAAGGTCATGCCCAAAGGGAGAAAGCAATTTCCTTATTCTTCTTTTCAGAGCTCTAGGGATTTGTAATTTAAGTTTCCCAGAACACTCTCCATTTTTTCATAATTGATATTCTTTGTTAATTTTCTTTTTTTTGGGGGGTGGTGGTGTCATGTTTGTCTAGTTCTAAAGCAAACCCAGCATTTACAGTTGTTAAACCCTGGGCCCCTCAGAAATGCAGCATTATTGAGATATCCTCAAATTGGGTAAAAAGATAATAAAAAGAAGTAATTTCTTTTAATTTACTTTGTTTCTGCTTATGCCTGACACCAATCATTCTAAATGCACCTTTATTTCTCACTTAAGAAGAGGAGACCATGGAATATTTCACAACGAGGTATTAATGTTTAATAATAAGCATTGCTTCAGTGGTGACCGCAAGGTTTTGCTTTTTCAGAAGAATTTTTGTCTGAAAATTTATGTGACCTGGCCGTTAGGCTGATGAGGAGAAATTATTCCAGCAGCCCCCAATGATATTTGAGGAGAGATTTATTTTCCTGACAATGTAAAAAAGGATGCATATCTTAAAAATTGGTTTTGTCTCTTCTTTTTACATTATGTCTTACATTGATTAAACTATATTGGTAATAATAGAAATAGATAAATTGTTCATGGTTAAGCCTCTGTGGACATAGTAAACATCAGCATAAATGGATCTAAGTCCATTTAATTCTATGGAAGTTCAAGATCAGGAGTCAAACACAACATCTTAAAATTATTAGATTCAATTACTATAAATATTTTTATTTTTGAAGAATGGATAATAGACTGATCTCTCACATTATGTGAACAACTGTTAAAATGAATTTTGATATACAATTATTTATTTAAAAATTCATTCTAATGCTGAGAAGTATTCAACTGCATTTAAAAAGTCGCTCTCAGGAAATCAGTCAGGAAAAATTTCTGGCTGGAATCTCCTTTATTTTCATTTGCTTGCATTTTCCATGCTGGTTAGTAAGGAGGAGGTGCTTGCTAAATTACTCAATACTGCCAAGCTAACAAGTATGCTAAATGTGTTTAGGCTTTTTTTACTTTCTTTACAGTCTCTTTTCCCCACTCCTCCTGTCTTGCACAAACTATGTTTCTGGAAATACCCTGCTGGTCAGGATCAGGGACATTGTTGGGGCTCCTTGTCACCTACTTCACTGCTTCTGTTTGTCTTTGGGCATTGTCACCAGCCCTCCATTCCCTGGCATCTCCCTGACCTCCTTCCTCCACCCAAACATATTCCAGGCTGTGAGGCTGCTTCCTCTGCGCCTTCTCTTCCCAAGGGCCACCCCAAGAAGCATGAGACCAAAATCTGTGTTCAGTCCCACGTACTTGGGCCTTGTCACACCCTGCCCTGGACCACGGCATCCTTTGGAGCCTGGGTGCTCCCTGAAGTGATGAAGGTTTTGTGCATGCCTGGTGTTATCAAGGTTTAGCATTGTTAGGCACAAGTATCGGTGAGTGCAGCCACTCTCCTGTGACGACAGAGGGACTGCAAAATAGACTGGTCAAACTGTTTCAAAACAACAGTCATTAAAAGCTTGGGTTTGCAAGCTGACGTACATGGGCAAGCTTAATGAATATTTACAAATAAAAATTGGTTTAGAACTCTCAGGATAAGCTCATGCATAATTCAATAATCAGAGTTGAAAACCAAAGACCTGCAGTCTGCTTTCCTTAATGTAACATTAAGAATATACATTTTTATAAGTAGGCCACTACCTCTTCCTATCCCCTACAAGTCCAGAAGGATTACCTCCTACATGTGCATTTATTATTCATAAGTATCTACTGAAAACTATGAATTAACCTTTTCAAGAGCATGTTTTGTTTGTGAACTTACTGCTTAGCTTTCCAAATTTCATATTTGTAATGGATAACTATGTGAGTGGATGACTGAATCATTTTGACAGTAGAGCTAATAATGGAGCATGTAACTATGATATAAACTTTCCTTAGTAATAATCATGGAGGTTAAAAAAACATCTTGGGTGCTAAAAATGCTACAGCTTTTTGGCATACAAAATATATTAGATACTTGAGAGGAATCTTTGTGGGCAGTGAATAACGCAAGCACACAGTTATAGCAAACCAAACTGATAGTCTCTGTTCCCAGGGACACTGTGGATCAGGCTTCCCTGACTGTGTGTCTGATGCTGGCTGAAGTCTTGTATGAGAAATTGTTCTGTTAAGCTGAACAAAATTTCACAAGGGTGCCATTGTGGATGTTTAATATTCTTAATCTGACTATGATTATTGTTGCTTGGCTTGAATGAATGACGTCTGGGGAGGGTGTGTGTGTGTGAGAGAGAGAAAGATAACAAGAAGGATGACAAATGACAAAATACACTAAAGATAAAAAAGAGACTGTTGCTATTCCATCCAAGGACCTGGGTGTGATTTCTGCAGCAAATGAAAGAAGATAAATGTTCAACTATTCTTTGAATTTTCATTTTATGCATGCACAATTATGTGCAATTACAAACCCATTTGTAAACCTAGAAAATTATTTAAATTTATATGAAAAACAATCTGCATGTGTACATTTAGAATCTGGTTTACAAACTTGAATAAAATATTATCATGCTCAGGAGTCTTTTTCCAGCACTGACTCAACAAATTCTTTCAGAAGTGAAAATACATGTCTGACACATAAACTTTCCATATTCTTTTAGGTCCCACCTAGGAGCAACCTGGTAGTAATTTGCCAGGCTCAGAACAAAGCAAACCAAAGGAAGAACTGCCCTTTCCCTGCTCCTACCTTCTCTAATGAACAAATTATTCAAAGATATAAACGAAGCTGTTGAAAAACTTCAGACTAAAGAATGTGCAGCAGGTGGCAACATATGTGTCCAGTTAGTTCCAGCCAAAACAGTCTAATTTGCAGAAAAGAGTACAGAATTTCGCTGTGACTCAGCTGAGGGGGTGATTCAGTGATGCTCTAGCTCAAGTGCTAGACTTGCTGAAGAGACTAGTTATTAAATAAATGGAATTTCTAGACTATCCTGACCTTTTGAGGGTACAATAATTCACTTAATACTCTAAATTTTGTCTGTTAGGAGCTCATTTTCCTTTGGGATTTGGTCTTCTGCTTCTCCATTTCCAAATACATTAAAATAAAAATATTTGTATAGTTTAAACCTTATGAAAAAATAAATTAATTAGGCCAAAACCAAATTATGAAGTATCTGACCTTTTGGCCATTGTAATATACAGAATTGAATATTTAACTACTTTTTAATACGTGCATGCTCCTCTGGTGGTGATGTAGGCACTTCTTGACCCAGTCACCACATTTCCAACTGCAAGATGATTATGGCTTGTCTGAATTAGTAATTTTGATGACATTATGTCAAAAGCAATTGCCATGACTAGAAACTAATGGGACTTGAATAAAGAAAATGAGAATGAAGGAAGCAGCAACCTCCAGAAGTCAACAGTCAAAATAACAAAAAACCTATTAGACCAGTGACTGAAAGCTATTACTACCTGCTGGGTATGTGGCTGGATTTTAGTGATTTCTCTTTAATTGTGTCTGCAAAGGTACAAGAACTATCATAGTTATGAAATTTTTTTTTGTTTACAGCAAAATTAACATAGGCATAATAGTGCTCTAAAGCTCACGTGGATAGGCCTCATCACTGAAACCACATGGTTCAAACAATTGGTTAAATTATATAACATGATATATAAATTAATATTAAGCATATACTTAATGCTGAAATAGAATATTGTCCTACAATAGATCATTAATAACTAGTGGAATAATTTGGGAAATTGTAGTTCCTTCTGATAAAAATATCCTAGTGATTAAAGGAGAAAGGAAAGATGGGTGGCTACTGTTGAAAACAGCTTGAATTTAAGACTTTCTTATTTTTGGGGAAAACTATTTTTGGGGAAAAATTATTTTTGGGAAACATTTCTGAGCAAATGGAACACTGAAGGTTAGTCTGTACCAAAAAGAAATGAAGTGTACCTCCTTTTAAAACAAAGCCAAGCCAAACTAGACAACAAGCATGAGTTTAACAAATTAGAGATATTTATTTCTCACAAAATTCACATTTTACAGAAAATTTCCAACAGGCATGTGCATTGAAAGAGCTCTTCAATCTGAGCACTTAACATCTCTGGTATGTTGGCTGTAGTAATAATTGATAACTCTTATAAAAACCCTTTAAATTACTGTCAAAGAGATTCATGAAAGTGATCTGAATATTTTTTTTTATCTGAAGTGATAACAAACAAAGAGAACAAATTTACCAACAGATCTGACTGGTAGTAAAATCCAGGAATTTTAAGGGACTAAAGTATTTCTAGGTTTTCTGTTTTTGTTTTGGTTTTGTTCTTTTTTTTTTTTAAATCATGATCAAGAAAAATAAACTAATGAATAAAAAATACAGGCATCTTGATAACATTCTGTTTTGCTAATTTCAATGTTATCTTTTTAATTATAATAAAATAATATGCTCTTAGGAGGACTAAACCTCCAGTGAAAATGTCCAAGACATGCAAATCCTACTTTGTTTACTTTTCATTGTCAAGAAAACATTGATTAAAAAATTTATCTTTTAGAAAAATTGAAAACTATTTTGAACAACTAAATTGAAACACAAATTTTCCTTTGTGATTTTTCGGAAATATGAAATTTTGCTAATTATTTTCAAAGCTATGAAAAGCTACCTGCATATGAAACCTGTATCATCCTGTAAAGTAAGTAATGTGGCAACTTGTAGCAGTATTTCTACTATATAAAGTGAGCTTTGTGCAGGGTTTGGGTTTCTTTGGCCAGGGGATAAGAAGAGCTAATTAATATTTATTTATGTATTTATACAGCTTTTAATTTTTTTTAAAGAAAGGTAACCTTCTATATGCACAGGTTTCACTTTGAACAAGTAGAGTTTCTTTTTAAATGTTCCTCAAGAAAGAAGAAGAAGTAAAGAGATTTGAGATATTAAATTTCCCTCCAGTGAGCATACATTATTAGCTCAATAGATTGTGTTTTTGAGATTGAATATTTGAGCAATTATTTTAAAAAATTAACCAGTTTAATCATTTTTGAAGCATCATTAACAACTCAATAAATTAAAACTGACTGCTAAAAGGACCAAAAAAAATATTGCCTAAATAATTTTAAATTATTTATTAAGTATGTGAGATAGTCAAGGAACTGGAAAAATCTTTGATGAATATATTCTACTGTTTACAGATTTTGTCACCTTTCCCCTCACACAACCCCTTTTTTTTCTTTCAAGACTATTAAAGTGTGGCCCAAACTCAGTTTTGGAGCCTGGCCTTCATGATGTCAGCAAGCTGCTCTGTGTACTTATTAGAAATAAAAAGATAGCAAGTAAATATCAGATGCTGAACTTCCTGCTTTCATTCTGTATAGTGAGAAAGCAGCAACTACTGCACTTTTCCAGACTTTCTTCCCAGAAGGTCGTTAAACTGGCGTTACCATCTCTTTTGTGAATTGAAAATAGCACAAACAGACTAGTATGGAAAAGCAAATAAGGTTTAAGAGAAGGCATATAAGATATGTTCTCCTTTACTTTCCTTTCATCCTATCCTAATCATGTTTTTCGCTTTCCCTCCTTACTTTGTGCTGAACCCTGATGAGGGAGAATTCAGCCCAAAGCTAATATGTCATTTTAAAGATAATGATTTTGAGTATCAAACGTTTGCCCTCCATGTTTGGAATAGCAGACATATTAGATCACTTCTTTTTGTGGTGCTCTTGTTTATTTGAAAGCAACTTGTACTTTATCTTCTCAGCCCCAATCATGTATAATATTTTGGGTAGCAAAATCTAGTTTTGATAATTAAATTATACATTTAGAGCTGCATTCTTATTGAATTTCCAGGTTAACTTTTTTGTTGTGACTGCCTATTTTAGTTATGACTGCAGTAGGCAACTGAATGTCTCTGTCCTGACATAATGTCATGCATAGATAGGGAAATTAGGAAAAAAAATCCATTTCAAAAAATAGCAATCTTACCGTAGCATGCTATGTTTTGGAAAGACTATGATATTAGCAAAGCAGAATCTTGGCAATGCATTGTTCGTTCTTGCCCGAGACATTCTTCCTGAGCAATCCTGCCATCAGTCTTTTTACATAAGAGGACATAAAAAATAAAGCAACATATTGTAACACAATGGTCAATGTTTGCAGGCTCCCTGACAAGTTACATTGTCAGACATATGGAAATCTGCACTGGGGGATGCTGAAAAAGAGCTGTAAACTGAAATGTGGTAAAGAAGCATGGAGACATAACAGTACGAAGCACTCCAGGATAATAGTGTATAAATTCTGTGTGACTCAACAGCTCTACAGGTAGAGAAAGCCCAGCATGACACTGGCTGATTTAAGAAAACTTGAAGGTAGACTTAATCATTGATGTGGCTATTTCTGGAAATGAAAGGGATTTTGAAAGGGAGGAAAATGTGAGAACCATACAGATTGAGTGACAGTACCATAAAATAAGATTTCTCATTTTAATATAGCAGTAAAAATAAAATGTGGCCAGCTCTAGGATCTAACAGGAATGTGTTGGACACAGAAATTGTCTGGATTTACATATGATGTTTGCCAAGTCTACCATTCTTGGAAATCCCTCCTGCATTCCTGTTTCTCTAAAGGGAATTCATGGTTCATTTGTTTGCTTCCAAAAATGAATAAGAGCAAAATTTGTATCCTTTTGGGAGGATGCACAATGTAGCCCAAAGCAGCAATGCAAGGAACTTCTGGTCCTTTCCTTACAAAATCAAAGAATAGAGACTGTCACCAGCAATCATAGAAGAGAATATTCCCTGTGTTTCAGTCAGGTGCAACTTGATCTTCCGTATTTCAGGTAGTGACTGCATTGAAAAAAATAATCAAAAATAGTAGAATAAACTAAAACTAATAGGAAAGAATAACAAAAGGCAGAATTGTCTGGAGGCATAAACATTTGGACAGGAGCTATAGGATTACTTGCAGGGCATGGTGGTGAGGGTAACCTCCTGCCAAAGAACCATGGGAATATTTTGAGATTTGTGACTCTGTCAGATGCAGTTTTTTTAGCTGAAAGATCAACAAGACATAGACTTGCCCACACCTGTGACTATATGTGAAGCAGACTTGGTAGGAAGATTAAGAAAGCAACTGAACTGAGTTTCCAGGGTCTTTGATATAGATGTGACAGATATGCATTTGAAAAGGTATTTCACAAGGACCTGAAGCAATACAGAACCACCAAGTCCTAATAGCTTGTATGGATCCTGAAAAATACCACTAGGGCCTGATTCTGGTCTCAGAATCTCCAAATTGTACAGCCCGAAGTGTCTGCTGTCTTTGCAAATGTTAAGGAGCTGAGTAAACAAATTTCTTTTCAGCAGTGCTCCCTCAAGCTAAACTGCTAGTCCTGCTTGGTGGCAATGTCATGTATTATGAAAGGCTGCAGGGAAAGAACCCTTTCATTGAGTATGTGGTGAAACAGGTTTTAAATTCATCGAAAGCTGAGCACCTAACCTTCTAACTTTACCCTCTCTCTGTGCTTACAAGTTAAACAGGTTTGACTCTAATCAGAGGTATCTATGGTAATACCTGACTGCAGTAAAAAATACCAAGGCACACTAAACAAAAAAAATAAAAAAAAACCAAAGCAAAACCAAACAAAACAAAAAAAAATCCTCCAAACCCTCAGACAGCCCTTCTCCCTCCTCAGCTATTCAGCAGGTTCCTGTGTTTTTCCTGAACCAATGCCCCTGCATATTAAGAACAGGCTGTTGCTAGAGCCATTGCCTTTGGAGTGTGAAATGGAGTGGCATTAAGTTCTGGCTGCTGTGACTCATATTTGTTTGTCCTCATACAGCTCAGATTGCCTGCTGGCATCCTGGATTGCAGGAGCCTACGCACGGCGCATCCATGGAGCAATGCCTGTTTCCTCAGACAAAGAACTGAACACTGTGTGACAGCAGGCCCACCCCTCTGGAGATCAGAGAGTGCAAATCTGTTCTCATGATGAAATCCACAGATGACTTCATGGGAGAGGACAATGAAAGGAAACATCTCAGCAACCCCTCAGTAAAGTACTGTAGCACTCTTTCCAGAGGAGAGGCTGTGAATGAAAAATGAATGTGTGTTAGTAATTTCTGATGCTGTAGATATAGGGCAGATCTAAAGGGGCTCACCTTTTTGTAACATTTTCCAATAGCCATATATTTTGACCTTCTAGATCTTGCTAATGAAAAGTTGTGGAAAATTTGCTACATGAGAATAATTTTTAAAAAACACCTTTTAAAGACTTCTTTTGTGCAAGAAATTTGTCTCTGCTCATTTCTCTGAAGGTGTTGACACTTACAGTTTATTTTCTTCATTAAATTGTGCCCTCAGTAATACTGTACAAGTTCCCACATCATGAAAGGCTCTGTCCTTCTTTTCCTGTGCTGCCCACTCATCAACCTGACCACTGCAGAATCACAGAATCAGCTAAGTTGGAAAAGACTTTTGAGATCATTGAGTCCAGCCTGTGACCTAAACATCTTGTCAACTAGGAAGAGGAAGTCATTTCAAGTTTGACCATCACATTGGCAGGTGTAGATGAAGTACCTGAGCAGACTGCAGAGACATGCAGCATTGAATAGAAATGTGCAACATACAGATCAGGCAAGGGTCTTGTTTTCTGCTAGGCTTAGGGGTAGCAGAATCACTAGTTTTTGTTGACCCAAAATTCTGGAAGTGTTTAATATGGGAGGAGGAATGGAGGAATTAATTCCTTTTATAACACTGAATTTATGCAACTCAAGGGATTGTTTCCTTGCACTGAAACTGAGAGCTGAAACAGACTCCATTTCTGTTTGCAGCAGTGACTCTACAATCACAAATCCAGTTAACCTGAATCTCATTAGGAACCGAAGTCACTGTCTCCAGTGTGAGGACTGATTACCTAAAACTGCTGGTTATTGCTGTATGAGGCAGATATTTTTTTCCTACCAAGCTAGGCATCCAGAGATCCAAGATCTATTTTTCTTTACAGGTGGGATGCTGCCTTTCTTCTGTGCAAGGAAATAACAGCCACTTTAGCAGGAACTGAATGATAGTGCAACTACTGCCTAAAAGTCAATGATGCTGTGTTGTTCAAATCAAAATAGTGATTCTTTGGCATACTGTTAAGTACTGAGCCTATCTGATCTTTGGGTATTATTAAATTTCTAAATTTACCAGCATAATTTTCCTGATACACACTATCTTACGAATCAACGCATCACCATGTGGACAGATTTTTTTTTCTGAATAGCTTTAGAACTGAAACTACCAAATAGCACTTATATTCTGGAAAGTTTCAGGATTTTTTTTTTCAATGTTTCAATCTTTTACTACTTTCTCAAATGTAGAAGAAGTTTTGGAAAAAACGAGAAGTGTTAGAAGACAGCAGACAGGCACCTCAATAGGTAGACAGCATGATCACATAAGCACTGCCTTCTAAGGAAACAAAATTATATTGGAGCACCAGCAGACTAGTTGTCTGAAATCCATTATAACTCTAGGGTAAAAGTAATGTTGGTTTCTTGGTTTTTAAAGGTCTACTCCTAACAAACATTTCCTTAATAACCTTGCTGATCGCTAATAGATATTTGAAAATCTTCTGATACAAACTAGTATGTACTGAAAACTGCATTTCTATATTGTTATTAACAAATTTATTTGCTTCATTTCATCAGTAGGCTTGTGATGCCATCACCAAAATATGGTGGGCTCTCGGCCAAATTTTCCTTTCTTCACTGTGGAGCAATGGCTTTTAGGCTTCTAATAATCACTTCATGTTTTCTCACTTTTAGTTTGCATTTCCCACCTACTCAATTATTCATTCTTGCCCTCATTTTTGGAAAATTAGTTGTTTAGAAGAGTTGTGTATGCAGCTGATTAGGACTGTCCTCTGTTTAATTATCTATTAAATAGAACCAGATCCTGATCTCCACTCTGTAGGCAATCATCTTCATAAACAATTAAACATTGTTCTTCTTAACAACAGATCAAATAAACCATTATTGGGTACCAGACAATTTATACAGAAAATCATGATTTATTACTTTTAGAAATTGTGATGTCTGTTCTCCACAGCCTTCACTCCCCAAACAGGGTATAATTAGCTTTCTGTAAATGACAAGAAGGTATGCGTAGAGATTTCTGGTGTAGTTCTTTGACCTGGTACAGACCTTTCGGTATCACTATCTCCAGAGCTAAGTCACCCTGTTCCCACAATCCCCAAATGTTTTGCCACATCTCCATGCTTAATCCCACTGTGTCCTTACAACTTGCAGTCAAATATTTTAAAATTGCAACCACTTGAAACACGCTTACTATAAGATGCTTTGCCAACTAAAACACACTTCTGCTTTCCAAGAAATTTCTGTTTGCCTTAGTCTGAAAATGGGAACAAAAAAAAGTACTTTCTTCACCTTATTTCTCCCTTACTTTGATAATTTTTTAAAAAAGAGAAAAATTTGCAACACATTGGTTTTATCACCTCTATGGATAAAAAAGTTATCACTGTCATCACTAATAATCATATCTTCCAGATTACTTCGTTTTGCCATTGCCCAAGGAGACAAGTTTGTACTCCTTATTTATAAACCTCGTCTTATGTGAATTGTTGTGAAAAATTCCCAAAATCCCAATATATACTCAACAGTCAACTGCTTTCTCACTACTGAAGTGAAAGTATCTCCAGGGAAGTCAGCTGAATCCTGTTTAACATCCTGAAGACTATAATTTGCATAATTCCATGTGGTATCTCTTTATGGAAGAATGTTGCAATTGCTGTAAGCACTTACCAAACTTCTTGTGGCAGATTTATTTTTACTCCCTTGAAATGTTGCAGCATTTAATGTCCACGTGACTTCTGTTGATTTCTATCCTAGGAGTCTGTAGTATCAGGGCTTTCAACAGCTCCCAAGCTATGTTCACTTTTAACACTAAAACTGATCAAATTTCACTGGAAAATAAGAAAAGACTGATCTCCATTCTCTAGTTCTACTGAGACACTAGTCCAGAGAATGACTCCTCAGACAGTTGCCATCCAGTTTTTAGCTGTATTCTTGAATTTACAAAACCTGTTATTCTTCATTCTTCCCAGCATGTAGTGATGAACGACAATGTATCTCTCTCGCAAGGATGCTGAGATGCCTCTCTTGGATGCTGCTTGCTCCATCCCATCAGGATTATTATCACATACAGAATTTGTAGTTTTGGGTTCCTTCAGAAACTTGTTTGGTATCTGGCTCAGAGTAGATGGCAGTGCTGCTGAACTTGAGTAAAGTTGAAGGCATCCAGTTTTCATTTTCTTTTGGTTACCAGAAAACTTACTCAGTTTCTTTGCAGTTCCAGTCTGGTGTTGTCCCCAAAACCTCTGCCTACTCGGGTGTGAAATGGCATAAAATAACTGCTTCTACCCAATATGCATTTTCCTTATGATATGTTGGCCAGATTAACTTTGATGTGCTAAAGGGAAGAACACATGAAATAAGGTTTCTCTGTACGTATACAAAAGAAACAAAGGACCTCTCTTGGGCTCTTAAGGCCAGATATTTGCTAGACTTTGCCTAGTTATGATATTTCAAGAATATCAGGTTAAAGCTATTTTCTTAACTGCAGTGAAGGATTTACCACAGAGTATGAAATTTATATTACCTGATTTTGGACACATACACCTTGGGCAATTTTTCCTGTTAGTTACATATGTCACTTACATAAGGTAGAAGTATAAAGAGAACATCCCATGTATCATATATATTTATTTTAGGTTACTTACTTGAAGTGTCTCTCCCTCATTCTTCTGCATAAAGACCCTATTCAACCAGCTTAATTAGATTTCTAAATTTTATATGTGTCTTAGTTAATTGTCCCCTTAAAGGTTTTCAGGCACTGCCACAAATTTTGACTCCTTAATTTTAATAGACAACATTTTACACTTGCATTTTCTGGGGAAAAAACACCATTCACACAAAAAATAAAAGACTCCTGTGCAGCCTGAGAGCTGGTTTTGCACAAGAGTTTTGCATGGAGGAGGAGGAGGCAGTCTGCAACACTAAATTAGCTGAAATCAAGAGGCAGAGATTGTAAGTGAGAGAAGAAAGCTGCTCCTCATCAACAGAACATATGAATTAGTATCTTACTGCTTGTTTCTAGACTGAGAATTGCTGCTTATTTTGTCTTAATAGTTAATGTTTAAAATAAAAATGCATTCCTTAAATTTAATGACAAAGAGTGATACTCATTACTTTTCACAGGTGCCAATAATTCCATTGGATGTAGTTGTTTCATCAAGGTAATAGACTGTATAGTATGAATAACATTCCAGAATTCATTGTGAATTTTCTAAATTCCCTTAGTTCTATGTCATTAATTTTTCCATAGCAAATATCTGACAGACCATAACCTGACAATCTGCTTTCCTTCAGTGGTGGAACAGTGACATATATCAAACAGTTTCTGCAAATGACTAATTGAAAAATACAGATTATTAAAAGAAAACACATTTTCTTAAACTTACCAAAATCTTAGCAACAGCTTTTGTGACCATTTGCAAAACTCCTTCGGCACATGACCTTAAACAAGCAATTGATCTCTCTAATGATTCAGATACTCAATTTACAGGAGTGGGATAATACTACATTCTTTGAAACATGCTTCAAGCCATACAGATGAAAAAACATTAGATAAGCAGCATCTATTATCTTCATTGTTATTAAAACCTTGCTGACAGGACACAGATAACATGGCAATTCCAACAAGGTCTCAAGATAGTTTCATGCCTTTTGCAGACATGATTCTGTACTTGATGCCCTAACCTACTTAATATAAGAAATAAGCAAGACAATGTTATTGTTTTCTGCTTTATGTGGCCTGACTTTTAATAACAAGATATCTCCTGGGGAAAACATCTTGCTATATTTTAATAAAAATTTGGAACAGATGCACGAACTGCATTCCAAGCTCTCCTCCTTGTATAGTTTATCTCCAAAACCACCTTAGAGCAAACCCCACTTGTTTACTTCAGTGGAAGTTTTTCCACTAGGCATGTAAACTCATCCAACCTATCTCTCCCTTGTGTTTATCTTTAAAAATACCTAATCCATCTCTGCCAGTAAATTCAAGGAAGAGACTAAGTGTAGTCTGTCCAAGGCTAAGCAAGCAAAAAAAAATTCATCATAGTTTTGGAAAAATCCATTAGAGCATTTGCTTCAGATGAACAAGGAAGAATAAAGTGTGAACCTAGGGTTCCTAATTTAGTATCCCCTGTTCCCAAAAGGTTACATTAGGCTCCTGCTAAACCCTTCACTTTTGCAATAACTTCTTCCCTTAAATCTGAATGGGGATGAGACTGTCAGGGCTGTGGCTATCCTGGATCCACAGTAAGAAAATATTTTGGCTCCAGGAGAGAAGTGAACTCATATTTGAAAGGGAAACTGAATATTTTTTTTCCTGAGAAAATCAAGCTGAAAGCAGCCATAGATCTGCACTACATCACATCTAGTACAGTGCTGAAGGCCAAGCCTTAACTTTAGCTTCATCATCTACACATTCTATAAGAGGTCTTGTGTTTAATCCACTGCTCTGCTTTGAAATCTGCAATGCAACTACAAGCCTTATTTCAGCCACCTAGAGCCTTTGATCCCTGTTGATCACACAACTGCTGTAGATATATGCATACTCCAAGGGAACGACTAAATGACTTTTTCTTTCTCTTTTGTTCTGTTTATCAATACTGTGCCGCTAGAACCTTACTGGTCAAAAGTACGTTGTATTAAAAGTGTCTAGTATGTTAAGTATGATGCTGTTATGGTGAAATGATGCTGATATAAAAATATTTGTCTTCTCACCAAAAAGAATAAACTGTATGGATATTTATTAAAAAAAAAAAACCAGCATTCTTTCATTGCTACTAAATAGGTTGCAAACTTTTAACAGATGAATTTAAATTGGTTCAGCTTCTGTGCTTGGATGTCAACATGTTAGATTGGAGAGCACCTTTTACAGCCAGTCAGCCTGACTGCTGCTTCCCTGAAGGGAGAAAAGTGACGTAGGATCCCAGAGTACCTCTGAAATATTAGCCAAAGGCTGACAAGTATCTGAACAGTTTGCTGAGGCATGTAGAAGTGGCTTCCTCCCAGGGGAGTAGCTGTGACCTCGGGCCTTGCATTGCATCTGCGTTAGTACAAATCTGGCAACATTCAAGAGAAATAAAAGCCTTCAGGCTTCTGTGTGTAACTAACTGTTGTCCAGTCAAGGAAAAGGCCTCAAAAATAGTTATCTTATGCACACCATCCTATGGTGCACACAGTAAACAAGAAATCGTATCGAAGTTACTACTGATCATTCAACTCTACTGGCAAGATCACCTTTTAACCATGTTCAGACTTCTGGATATATTTGACATATGCAGTACTGACTATGACACAAAGGTATTTGCTCACAGTTACGACAAAAATCTGTGGGTAAAAAAAACAAAATCATCTGCATTGCTCCCATCCTTTCTTTCAGGATGTTTCTGGAGTGTGGTGACAAGATGACTTTTTCCATTTTCCAGAGCATTTTTTGCTTGTGTTATCAAATGAGAGGTCACAGGCAGTAAAAGAAGGAAGTCCCTGATCTAGTTACATAATAATTAGAGATGCATGGGATTGATGACTGAGTGTTTTCAGTCATGGGCACATGATCATGTTTCAATATATGATAATACAAACTTTTGTTTAGGTTCAACCCCACAACATACACACACAACTCCTGGAGGTATGTGAATGAACAGAGTGTTCTGATCCCATTCACACTGAGCTTAAGAGAGGTTAGAAATCAAAGATGATGCCCAAAAAAGATGTGATTAGAAGGTTACTCCTAGGTCATGACTTCTCACATGTGTGGCAAAAAATGCCCCAGCTACAATATCTGGAATAGATATAGGGAGTCTGGTCACACTCAGCTCTGTTTATGTAATAACTGGGGAGCTCACACCTGAAGAGATAACGTGTGATGACACTCAAGCCCTGCTACCACAAGCATCCACACAAACCAGTAAATTCATAAAGGTGGCACCCTTCATCTTCAAAGTGAGAGTTAAATAACATTCATTCAGGATCTCAGTTCTTTGATGTCATACTTCTTTTCTAATGTTTTTGGGGTCCATCATGAGCCTTTTAAATTCAGTAGGGAAATTAAGTCTGATGGTTAATAACATTTTTTCTTTATCATGTTGTTGTCTGAAAGCCTTCACAGGAAACAGATGGTTAGGAAGTGTCTTCTCATTATATTCTTTCCTTGGAGGTTTCTGTGGGATTCAGTAGCACTAACTTCTGGATATTTGAGTGTGCAAGGACATGGAGTCAGCTCCACAGACGTTGTAGGCACCATGTCTGATTATCCCATGCATTAAAGCCCCAGATTTCATCTAAACAAGCAGCTAAGATTCCTGCCTCTATTTTGATTGGAAGACTGTTTTAAAATATCATTGTTCTGACTGTTTCAATTTCCAGAGCAATCTATTCCTGCACTTATACTAGGGCATTGTCATGCCAGCATTGTTCTTTAGCTTAAAATAGCTCTTCTGAAATTCTTCTTGCCCCCATAAAACAAACACAGCTCCACTCAACTTTTGTTTCCTTAGTCTAAACTCCATTATTACCCTGGCAGTCTCTTGCTAAGTCTTTTCCACTCTGTGTTCATTGTTCAGGCACACAGATGAACAGAATCATCTTGATCTCTTGCACAACAACACTAAGGCTTCTTAGATTCATTTGATGCTTTATTTCGCAATACATCTTAGGAACTAATTATTTTTGGGTGGTTGCATCAGACTGACTCAAAACCATCCCCTTTCAATACTTAAAATCTTAGAGGCAAGGGCTTTTCTGTTTGGTGGGGTTTTTTTCTTGTTTATTTGGTGGTTTACTATTTGAATAGATTATCAAATTCCGCATCTAGCTGATGTTTTTTGGATTTTTTTTTATAATGGCATAGTTTGGTATTAAGTAAAAGAGTTTAAAATATAAATGTAGTGTTCCTGCATATTTAAGGCAGTGTCTTCCTTGTCTATCTCTTGCTGTCTAACAGTTAGGCATTTAAGGTAACTCTCTAGACTTTTTTTATCATCAATGGAGAGAGACAAGCACCTCTAGTGTGTGATTTAGCTCGTCTTAAAATAGATAGCTAAAACAAGAGGGAGGCATTGCTCTTTGGAGATTGCTTGTCTCTCCCTGTAGATGATGAAGGGAGCCTAGACAACTGTCTCAGATGTTTTGCTTAAATTGTATGTGGCTAAAGTAAGAAGATGTGCAATGATAAATCTTACTCTTAGTAATTCTGGGCAGTGAAAAGCTGTTTCAAAAGAAATTTCGATTTCCTGGCATCTAAATTGTACTGAAAGGCAAAAACATTTGTATTTCTAACTCATTGGGAAACATTGGACATATCTATGTATTAACAACAACAGATTAAATACAGACAGGACCTTCTTAGTGATTTAAACAGGTGCCTCTTAAAAAAACCAAAAATATACCTGAATATATCAAACATTTTTATGCTTGCTAAGTTACACTGACAAACCCTGGAGAGCCACAGATAGACCAGACAGTTATGAATTCTGACCTAGATCCTACAAATACAAATATGATTATTTATCTGAAAAGGGCTGCTCAAACGAGGGAAGCTTGCTGGTGAATGCAAGTGTTCTCAGGATTTGGGCAATAATTCCTTGCAAAGTTAAAATCTATTATGCAATACTGCAATAATACCCTTTCTACTGAGCACATGATACACTGGTTTAGACCCAAATATTCTAGCAGAGGTCCTTCTGTTTTTTATCTCTTTATTTTTTATTTTAACTTTTTTGTCTTGCATTCATATTATCACTTCTAAAAAGAGTAAGATTAAATGAAAGGTTTACCTAAAAGATGTGAGAGCTTGATATTGTTACCTATAGACAGCTTTCAGTAAGGGAAAGATTTTCTGTTAAAAAGTGCCCTGCTACATTTATTTTAGTTGATAATGAAGAAATGTACTTAATATTTTGCTCCTTGAATGTGAAGAGGCACTTAAAAATTACACCTCCTTTTGTTATACTGAGACACAATTTCCATTCACCCACCTGAACACAAAAAAACCATGAAGCCCAATGAACAATTCAGTTGTTAAATTTGAAATCACCCCTTGTCTTTCACTCAGTCCTTCCACAAATAAGTGTAAAAGTAAAATTGAGAGATCTACTTCCACCTTTCTGTCACAGGAAATCTTGCTGAGACTAATCTGCTTTTTAGAAGGTTTTCTTTTAAATAGGATTTCCTCTCACTGCATGTACATACAGAGTCAGGAAGCTCCAGTCTGAGTCAATGTTAAATGCATTTGGTTTTCAACTTGAGTCGGCTTGCAAATGATGGAACCAATGATTCATAATTTCCATCCTGACCTTGTTTATTTTATATTCACACTGTGTCAGGTGAACTCTTGTGTTTAAGATCATCAAGTTATTTAAGGGGAAACTGATGCCATCCATTAGCTTGCTGTGTGAAAGACACATTTGCATGCATGAGAATAAGTTATAGGAAGGTGATATGCCACTCAGACATTTCGGAGTTCACTCTTTTTTGTAAATCTTGCATAATCTGCCTATTCTAGTAATGGTGAACATATTAATTGTCATCTCTGCTTGTTACAGGCCTATTATTTTTCAATCATTCACTTCTAATATCTAATTAAATAAGATGATTTTTTTTAAAGGCTTGTCTGTCTGAGGATGGATTCATCATGTGGTATGCTAAACCTAAGATACAGGAAGTCTAGTTTTAAACACATAGAGCTGCATTAGAGCTGTTTTGCTGGCATGTAAAGTTTCTGAATGGCCTTTACATTTCTATTTACCCTATCCCCTAGTGTCCAACAGAAAATATGGAGCAGAATAAGGAACCAAGAATTTCATCATGTAATGGGCCAAATCCTCTGAAGTATTGTCTGCCTTGCACTATCATCTGTCTCTAAGAACTTATCAGAACAGATTTCTTCATTCATTTTTATCAGTCCAATTTTATGCTCTGTGAGGTGGTGTAAGAACACCAGATAAAGATACTTGCAAATCAAACCATTTTAAGGAGAAAGCCCTGTTTGAAGTCTTTACTGAATGTTTCATGGAAGCTGTTCTTGAAGCCTAAGACTTATGAGACCATGCCTCAGTGAGTGGTTTTGATCCTGTACCAAACCTTAACAAATCAACCAATGTACATCTTTTATGTTCCAACATTTCTAAGGTTCTTTGTTCTAAATGGAAAGTTTGTGGAGAAAACTGGGACTGTCCAACATTCTGTCTAACTGGGAACTGTTACTGTCTAACATTCCTCTTGATGAGTATTATTTTCCAGGCAGGAGATAAAGCAAATGGGACAGGAGTGCATGGTTCTATCACTTTCTGACGAGAACATTCAGTATTTGTGTGACAGGTGAGGGACTATGACACAAGACTTGAGTGCCTAAACTTGCTCAAAGTGAAAAAAGCTAGAACTTAATGTTCTCATTTCCTTTTGTGAGACCACTATATAAAATTATGCCTTTTCTTCTAAAGAAAGCTTAACAATATTGATCTGGGAAGCATAATCCAGATTTTCACACTGGTTGGCTTTGGGCACCCCAACAGAAACATTTAAGGCTCGTGATTAATGGAGGCAACGAAATGCACTTAGTCCCATGAATCATTTTTCAGTGGTACTGAGTTTTCACACTCTGCCTGTGTATACATCTATATATAGGATGACTAGCTTCCCCATTCTATCTTAGGCTGACTGACTCACTATGCTGAGGGCAGGTGCTGGCTTTTTAGGCAATGACCTGTAAAATTAGGTGATCTAGCTGTAACCACCACCAGTGTGATTCATTTTACTTAACATTAAACCTCCCTCAATCAACTGCCTAAGCCTAAACCTTTTCTTTCTCTCTGGACAATGGACAGGAATAGATATTTATTGAAGGTCATTTTCCCCAGTAATTTACAGACATTGGCATTAGTTACATTACCATCTGGTGTTGCTTCTTGCTTCTCAACAGTTAACTAAAATTTAAGTATCTTACTGTTAGATGTCTGAGGGGTGGATCCACCTTAAATGTTTTAAGTCTCACCAAGACTGATTTCACTGAGCCTTGGTCTGGCACATTTACACAAGTCAGCCTCAGTGCTACAAATGGATGGAGGGTCACAGTAATTCTTTACAGGAAATGTTAAGAAAGATGTGAAAAGCAAGCCACAATAAGAAAAACAGAAATGTCTGAAAAAGTCCTGTGCAAAGACTGTTAATCTAACACTATTGGTTAGAAAGTCTCTAGGCACCTGCTCTTTGTTGAGTGCCTTGTGCAATAGCGTGTCCCCAGAGTCTGGCCATGCTTTACAGTTCCCAGCACGAACGCAGCACTTGCCATCAGGTATACTCCCCCACTCGAAGTGTGAGAAGAAAATGTGACTCATCAGAGCCTGGTAATACTTATTTATCAGGGCATTTTCACTTCTGGCTGTCACACACTATAGGCATCATAAAACAAGAAAAGAAATTTAGTAACCCAGATATATATGTAAGTGGTTAAGAAATTTCCCTTTAAGTACAATATGACTTTTACAGAAAATGGCTTTTCAAGAAAACCCTTGGTTTTCTTTTCAAAGATCTTGGTCAAGTGAAGGGCAAAAGACTTCCCATTACTAGAGCTTTTTGATTTCAGCAAGGCCATTATACTTCAGGTACAGCAGAAGAATTAAAAATGCTGTGTTTTCAGTGGCTAGAAGAGGGACTTGACTGTACCTCTTATGCCTCTGAAGAATGAACTGTAAATCTAGGCAGCTGCATTATAAAAGCAGTACTAAAATTTGCAATGTGAACTTTGCACAGCTGTACTATTACATGCAGTTGTGGAGAGCAGTCTCAATGCACAGAACTCCTGCAAAGACGAGAGATTACTTTCCTCATTATTTTTCTGAGAAAATGAAGTCTAATACTGCAACATTAATGGTAGGACTGATTATAGAGCTATTCAGGAGTAAAGATAATGATGCATTTTGAAAAACCAGCAAGCTAAAAGTCCAAAGCCCAGGAAACAAAATAACAATAAGTTTATTTTTAGGAAGTATGATCCCCTTAGAGATCACAATAATGTCACAGAAGTCCATCTTTTAAAGTTTTTTGGTTTTATTTTCTATAAGCTTCATTTACTGAATTTAACTTTCTGTTTTCAGTTCAGTCACAATAAATTAGTCACCTGTAGTACACCCATAATATAATAATAAAAGGGAAATATCCCAATTACATCTTCCCATGAGAGAGCTTTTTTCTTGGCTTAGATCCCTCATCTACAGGATCTTATTAAATTCTTGAGACATACCTGAGCCATATCCCACCTGCTTTCAGATAAACAACAGCAGGAGGAGTATATCTGGGTCTTGAGTTACTGTGTAATCATTTTCTTGCTGAAGGTATTATAATACCAGGAATGTATTTATTCAGCTGTTATAAGAAAATAAGCAGCTGGAAATTAGTTCCCTCACTGCCTGCAAGAGAACTATTGGGAACTTGTTTATTTACTACTAAAAATGTATGTGTTTTGCAGGGCATCTGGTCATATTTTATTTCGTCAAGAGTGGATATCCTGGAAGCAAGGCAGTCTGAATATCTGAAGACTGTTTAACATACATTAGAAATGTGGATTAATGATTAAACATTTCCAGATCTTGTACCAATTTTTGTTCAGTTTTTTAACATAAAATGACCTCTTTTATTTTTGAGAAGTTTTTGAAGAGCAACAAAATACAAAAACCAGAGAGTTTGAAAGAAGAGTTTTCTTTGATCTATCTCTAGAGTATTAAATATACTTTAAAAATAAACTGAGCTCTGGCTTCATATCCAAGTGACGAACCCACACTGTTCACAAAGCTGTCCTGACAGTATCAATGAAATAAACAAATATAAATAGTCAATGCAACCCAAAATATCTTGTTACCTTATTGGTGTAAAATAAAGATACCTTTTACAAACAAAATCTTCAAACTTCTAGTGCTCTGAAAATGGAATTGACCACATTTTTCCATAATGGAGTAAACACAGGAATGAAATTGCTTTATGTGGGTTCCTATTAACAAAATTCTAAACATACTTAAAATGCACATCATGGCACATGTGTGCACCTAATGCTCCGTGCAACTAGCTGCTGAGAATCTAGGGATGGAAGGGAGCTTCCAATTGCTCTCACTGGCACTAAGGAACATGGAAAAAAAAAGATAAATGCTATCTTTCCTTTTTTTTTTTTGGTGTAGTAAAAGGCAGTATTTGGGAAACAAAAAGGTAGGTTTTATTTTATTTAAAATAAAAAAGATTCTATTTTAAATCTTGAAGTAATTGTAAATTTGTAGATGAGACTATAGTTTAACGGTAAGGGAACTTTAAAATCCTGAAAAAACAAGACAGCCTAGTTTAAAAAAAAACAACAACCCATTTTGAGGTACAGTGGAGAACTGGAGTTATTTCTTGCCATAGACTTGTTCAGATCTGAGAGCCCTCATGCTGGCCAGACAGAGCTACCAAGCACTTGGTTCGCTGACAGCCAGACACATGGATGATAAACAGCAAGGAAGGTGAGCTGGCAGGAAATGAGGCAGATTTTGGAACCTTTTAATTTCCGTTGGCCTTTTGTTGATGAACAGAGAAAGACTTCCAAGTTCTTTTGGAAAATTCCTGACCAGTGTTAGCTACTGACCTTCCTTCCTCACTTCTGCAGAGAATCCTCATGCAGTCATGGCAACAACACCAATAAAGAAATAGAAAATGTGTTTTCTTGCATAAGGAAGAAGAAGTATGATGGCAGCTGCTTTGCAAACCAAGCAGCTTCAGAATGTCCCTTGCTCATTATAGAGACTGCAGACTCATGGGACAAACAAAGGAAAAGAGAAGAAAGAGGAAGGGAGGGGAAGGGAAGGGAAGGGAAGGGAAGGGAAGGGAAGGCTTAGCCTAAAGCCACAGCTGGTGTAAAGTCTTTTCTCTGCTTTCTCTCACTTTCTTTTTTACCCACCATTAAATGTTCTCAGGGAGGGGATATAATCACAATCCTCTCACGTCCTTGCACTGCAGGAGAGCAGCCTTTTTTTTTCTAAAGATGTTGGCTGTTAACTCAGAGGCAGAGGAACTTTGACAGCATTTGACAAATTGGAGGCAATACACCTTTACTGAGGAAACAGAGAACTTTGAATATGAATTTTTATTTAAAAGTTCATGAATAGTCATGGTGACATACACTTTCTTAGGTGGCAGTATGTGGTATAACAGGTGATGCTGCATTCCTCATGAAAGCTGTAATAACCAAAAGTCTTTGCTTCATTCTTACATTGGGACAGGGAGAAGCTTTAACTCCCACACTGCATCCACCACCAAAAATGAAGGGTAGTTTTGACCTTTTTGGTACTGGCCTCAAGCAAGACAGACGTGTTTGACTGAGACAACACCACCAAGAGTGGCCTGTGGCTGTGTGTTTCAACCTGAGTCACCTGAAAGGAAACTTGTGCTCTGAAGCTGGGTAGCACTACTTTTTGAAATCAAGTACTTCTAAAATATCTCAGGAAGACTTTGAAAAATTCTGATTTCAGTTTTGGCCTGAAAGTAGTAGCACCATGGACACTAAACACATCCCAGAAATCCTTTCAACTTCAAAAGTCACAGACAATATACTCTAGTTACCTCTTAGAAATCATATTACATCAGTAAGGTCTATATAATAGGGGGTATTTCATCACAGCAATAGTTTTCATAGCCATGTGCCCTGCAAGGTTTGTGCTGTGAGGCAGAAAACCTGCGGTTAGAGACCACAAAGCAGTACTTCGTTCTGCGCAGCACAGCAATTGTTCTGATGATACAGAAAGCCAGGAAACTACAGAAGCCACTTTCTTAGGTTACAGGATGACATTTCTGGATTATTCGCAGGAACACACGTTAATATTTTACTCTGGCAGCACTTATGCGTGGAAAGCTTTACAGTTATTAAAGCTGGATTCTGTGACTGACGCACAGAATCTTCACTCTGTGCCCTTGTTTGCTCTATGGCTTTGGAAGGATGTTAGGAGAAGGTATGAACAGTTTCCACCACATCTACGGACCATGGCAGAGAATTACAAAATGTCATGGCCATTCTGTCTTCCACTAGGCCAGGCAGAAAGGGATGAATGCAAGCTGCTCCTCTGTGTTCAAACAGGACAGGGGAGAGGAAGACAATTTAGACTGTCTAAAATCTGCATAAGTGCAGGGATGTGTGCCCTGGAATAGGCATTGGCATACATTTGCTTCACAATTGGCTGTAGCAATTTAAGGGATTTTCCCCACAGATCCCTGCCTCTGGCTGTAGGTTGCAGTGTAATGACCAGTAAACTAAAAGGTCAAAGGACCATAGCTGAAGCTAAGTTCTAGGCTTCATGCTAAAACACATAAGGAAGCTTCATCTTCTCTCCTGCCAAAGCTGATGAGGTGTTATTCTCTGGTTCATGGGAAGCAAAATATCAAACTGCTCCAGCTGCTTGCTTCAATGAGGACGTCTAAGTCATAATTGAACAAGACTTGAAATACCCATATGAGACCTGAGAAACAATTTTGTGGTTAAGCAAAAAGATGACCTGTGGTTAATTCAGGAAAGCGCTGCAAGTTGTTTAGAACCTAGGATGAGAAATTCAACCCTATGATGGTGTTGCTGATAATGGGCAGTTTCTGTTTCCTATTGCTTAGCCCTTCCTTTTAAAATGAATAAAATCATAGCAAGATTATGGCTTTATCATATTTAAAATATAGTTTTGACAAGGCATTTATAATTAGAAGATGGCTATGAATAAAAATTTGAACTTTCAATACATATTATATTCAAAAGAATTTTCTGCCTGAATCCAGTATGGCCAAGCAAAGATGAGAGGGAGGGGAGGAATGGAAAAGGGAGAGGGCAGAGAGAGCATACCAAAAATAAGCCAGAAAAATGGAGACTGGTTTTCAATTACCTGGATAACTTATTAAAAACATATTTTAAGTAATTTTTAATGTTTCTGATTTTTTCCCATTGCAAGAAATCTTGTATTTATTCTTAAACCTCTGATAGAAAAAATATTTCTAGTTCCTAATCAGTTTTTTAAAAATATAGCTATGTTTATTTTGTCTTAAATTAAAGCTCCCATGGATTACAATTGCAAGTATATCCACAAATGTAGGGTAGATAATGCATATAGTGTACTTAAAGTTGCCTTGGTAGAGCTGCCTTTGTAGCTTTGTCATAAATTCTAATATTTGATAGTCTGGAGTTGCAACTGACAATCTCTTTTAGAGGAAAAAGAAATTAAAAACTCTTTTTTTTTTTTTCAGTATAGGACACTGAAATAACATAACACCATGAGATGTTTTTCTTCAACAGGTTTCAAATATAGGGGAGAATGTCACAGAATGTCTTTCTAGTGGAGTGAGACCAAACCTCTCTTTCAAATCCTTTGGAGCACAGGAATTATAAGACCAAGTATTTCCAAGCAGCTCAGAGTATTTCTGATTCAAAAGCTTTCAGCAATCACATTTGCACTGTACTGAGAGATCTGCAGCATGATGACTGCCACAGCCCAATTACCATGATGACGCAGGAGGCAAAGTCTATTCTAAGCTTCGATGGCTTTTCATTAGGCCATGTTAAGAGCCCCACTCACAAGGCTCAAGTGGCTCTGCTCTTAGTGGGAGACTTGTCCAGAGAAAATACTTCAGATGGCAAGTTTTCATCAGAGTTCAAACAAGTTCAGAGCTTATGAGTGACATTTCCAGTAAAGGCAGGCAGAGCTATGAAAAGAGGAAGGGGAAGAGACTGCAATAGGTAGAAAAAATTACCAATACCACATTTGCTATTTTGTTTTTTTTCTTTAGCTTTTCCCAATTTCCTTGCCTTTTTTCTTCACAATTGAAAAACCAGCTGCCTGAAAAATTTTCTAAGCCAAAAGAACAGAAAAGTCTAGGAAGGATCAAGGTAAGGAGCTCCTTGTGTTCATTCAGTATAAAGCAGAGTAAAATTTGGCCCGGCTTTGAAATGACTGTAATATCTGCAATCACAGCAAATTGCACCTGCTGCCAGAAATCATACCAGTAGTTCTGCCTTTTTAATACTTCTTCTGCTCATCTTCTCAACCAAGAAATTGCCACTTATATTTCTTGTAAAAAAACATTGCCACTGTGAATTGCAGAATATTGCAAATGCCAGCCTGGCGATATAGATTTTTCCTATATGAAAACAATTTAAACAAAGGATTTTTTTTCAAAATAGTCTAATGTATTTACCATTTAAAATGCATTTCAGGGTACAAAGTAATTAACATTTGAAGTCACCAGTCATCTCCCCACAGACAGCAGAGATAAATGAATAGCCCTACATAAGAAAAATTTCTCTGAATGCTCATTACAGGGTTAAGGAAAAAATATTTCACTTAGGAAACAGAAAATTGTTCCTGTCTATTTTGAAAGATGCGAGCATAAAATTTAAAGTTATTTTGTAGTAAGTCATTCTTAAGAGTCTTAGTCAGCCAAGAGGGTCAGCCAGCCTCTATTATAATGATTATATTTAATAACTATATATAATGATTTTACTAGTTTAAAGGATTTTTCAGAAATCAGATCTGTCTCAACATGATATCTCAAAATATCAGCTTAATACATTTGTTTTAATAAATACTGAATTAAGGCTTACCAGAAGTTATTATTGAAATTATTGATGTTAATGACAAGTCAATGACAGGAAATGAGTTATATTTAATTTTGAACACTAAATGAACACCAGATCTAACACTGAGTGTTAGGCTACTCTATCATGTTACAGAATTGTTGACACTGCACACATCTCGTACCCTTCATACTGGGCTCTGAGAGTGGTTGAAACTAAGGAAGAGTATTTTGTTATCCTATTTAATTCTGTAATTAGCTGCCAAAAATGGGTTTATGTACCATATATTATTATTATGTATATAATGCCTTGTAATACATGTGTTATATATACCATATATTAAGTACCATATTTACAGCCATTTTCTTTATGTCTCTTTTACAGTACTTTAGTGATAGATATTATTTAAAGTATTTAAATGAAAAGAAAGGGAAATACGAGAAATTAGAATAAAAATTTGTATCAGATGTTTCATTTTCAAAAATAATTGAGAAACGTATGGTAGTTATGGTATGATACATTTTCAAATGTATTTTTGTTAATGTATGATATTGCAGGGATGTCATAGTTCTTTCAAGAGCATCTCAGAAGGTTAGGTGTTAATTAATTTTTAATTATGTGCCTGGACATCACAATGGGCATCTAGTACTATTTTGGTGGATTGAAATACCACTGAAAATTTGATTGTCAAAATTCAGTTAAACATAATTGGCCTAAGTTTACGCTGCAAATAAATTAGAGGCACCCAAAGCAAAATTTGAAAATTATCGGATTAAGCACAGATGAATTACAAAAATCTAAGTATAAACTAATAATCTAAATTCCTCTTACAGTTATTGGGGTAAATTGTATCATATGATAGAACCATAAAATAACAGAATGATTTGGGTTGGAAGAGACCTTAAAGAGCATCTGGTTACAACAGACATTTTTAGGGTGAAAATAATTATATCCTAAATTATGTATCTAAGCCTGATGTATCCCCTTCTGAAATATTCCTGTTCTGTAATAGTTGTCTCCATTGATTCTGAAAAGGAGAGTGTAGGACCGGGGAGAGAAGAAGGGGTCAACAAATAAAGACAGCTTAGAGTTGAAACCCTTTCAAACTCTTTCTAATATATCTCATCAGAAATCTCTTTCCAGAGACTTCCAGATGACAATTAAGTGCTGTGATTCTGGTCTATCAGTTTACATAGTGCAAGAGTTGTTTCATTTGACATAAATCACCAAAACTCTGTTGAGGATAGAACAGATATGTTAATCTACACAAACTGTCATCCAAAATGTAGATGAATCCCGTTCAACGCCCCCCCCCCCCCCAAAACGAAATCCCTATTCCTTGGGAAGTTCCTCTATTTTATCTGAATAATTTATCTTGAACTCAAAGGGTTCACTTCACTGATTTTTCATTTCTTCTCAATAAAAATGTTGATTCTTTTCTTAAACAAATGAAAACTATAACACTGAGAAGAGAGTAAAGTCATCAAAAGGCCTCAGATTAAAGTGAAAAAATGAAGTGCAGTAACAAGAAAAAGTTATTAGGAAATCTACATCTTTCAGAAGATGTGACTTATTTACTTACTCAAAACACTGGCTAGCATCAGATGTTAACCAAATTGTTGTTGTAGGTGATAATTAAAACAAAAATTCTGTTACTAACAGTCACTCCAATGAATTTAAATTTATTCAATTCATGTCTCTTTAGTATATATCAAAAATAAATCACTTGCATATGCATCTGAGGAGCTTTTAAATCTTTTGATTATGAGAGATAAGCCATTTTTTCTGCATCCTATTAAAGGTCAGCCAGTACTTCTCTTACCACCTTCTTTCCAATGTTTATAATTTGGCTGGAAAAATTAACTTGAGCAGAAAAAAGAGAGAGCCCTTTTTTTTTTTTTCTCCTTTTTTTTTCTTTCATGGAGAAAGGATTATTTCTGATAAGTAAAGAAAATCCAAAGTAGATCTCTCTTTTAAAATATAGAACATCTTGTAAAATTTCTCATTCACTTGATACAATTATAGTTATTGTACTATGCTTACTTTACACTGGCAAGGGGACAAAAAGAGAAAACTGGCCAGGGAAAAAGAATCTCTTTCTATTTGGGAAATTAACAGATATTGGTGAGGCAGAAGAATGATTCCTACCGAGAAATCCATATATTGCTTTTATATAAGAACAGAAAAAAATTGGAGAATGGGTTTTGGGAATACCCACTGCCTTTATCTGTCAGAGTTGCTGCAGCAGAACATTTCTTATTCATCAAGTGAGAGTCTCCTTGGACACGTGTGCAAGTCATAAGACCTAATAGGTGTCTTGTGAGTCAGCTTTGACATTCACTTCAAGGGCAGCTGGAGTTCAGTCCAGGTTGAGATGCGCCTCTCAAAACTCTGTACCTTGCTCTCCCTTACAGATGATTTCTTCTGCAAAATGTTTTTGGATATCTCAAATCAGATTTTCAGCAAGTTTTTGGATGCTAGCCAACCATGGGTAGTGGTGGATGTGGTAGAGTACCAGGCTGCCATTCAAAGGGATCCTGCCAGTTCAGAGAGATGAGCAGACAGGAACCTCATGAAAATCAGCATAGGCAAATGTCAAGTTCTGCACAGGGGAAGGAATAGGAAGGATATCCCCATGCAGCAGAAGAGGCTCGGGGCAGCCTGGCTGAAAACCGGTCCTGAAGAAAAAGGCCTGGACATCCTTGTATTCAATGAGCTGAGCATGATTGTCCGTGAGCCCCTACCTCACAGGTGACCCACCATGTGCTGCATTAGCAAGCATGTAGTGTGCAGCTCCAGAGAAGGGATCCTTCCCCTCTGTTTGGCACCTGGGATATCACATCTGAATACTGTGCCCAGTCTGGGGCTCCCTGATTAAGACAGATATTTCTGCACTGAGAGTAGTCCAGCAAAGACCAGCAAGCTGGGCAGGGAGTGGAGTAGAGGATGCATGGAGAGAGGCTGAGGGAATGGGGTTTGTCAGTCCTATGAGCAGATGATTAAATAGGGATCTTGCTGCTATCTACAACCATCTTTTAAGAGAACATAAAGGAGATGGAGATGCACAATGGAGAGATGGAAGACAATGAGAAAGATGGAATGTGGGAAATTCTGATGCAATATAAGTATATTTTCTAGCAGGAAGGTGGTCAAATACCAGAGCAGCTTGCCTAAAGGGATTGCGCAAACTCCATCCTTGGAGAGCCTCAATACTTGACTGGGTAAACTGACCTTACTGGACTTGTTCAGGGCAAAGGTTGCAGTGGATGACTTCTGGAGAACCCTTCAAATTCTTGTGATTCTGTGAGATGACTTTTATCTCTGTGTAAAAATTCATATTTGCATGTAGACCTTCACTGAAATAGTCATTGGAGATCCAAAATTTTCAGAAGCAGATGCCAGAGGAATTTAAGTTTATTGTCTCCTGTAATGTTGCAGTAACACAAATTAATATTAATTTTTAAGATTTTAGGAGTACAAATATTCTGGGAAAACACCCAAGACAAAAGACCTCAGGGTGGGCAGTTGTAGTTCTAGCAGACCTACAGAAGGCCTTAGCTCTTAGAAGGCAATTGCAGCACTGTCCTTCGTTTCAGCCATTGTCTCCTGTTGGCTCATCTGTGGACACCCATCTGGTTTGGAGGAGGCGGAGGTTGTGATTCACAAGTTAAGGATCAAGTGTCTTCTGACCTGCACATTATATTTACACTGTCTCAAGGGTTATTACACCTTTACACAGGTGTTAAAAGTCTGTAAGATGTCATATTGTAAGTGGTATAAATGGCCACAAAAAGTACTGAGCAGAGGATATCAAGACTGTAATGAATTTACTTAAAAGTAGCCTTTGTATTATTTTTGTTGACTTTCGAATTATGGAGTTACACACAAAGTTTTCCCTAGGCTATGTTCAAGTGTTTATATAACAAGGCAGAATTTTGATACTCTGCTGTTAAGAATTTGTGTTATTTGCATTGTGCAAATCAGCATTTGTCAATAGGAATATTAACTTCACTATGCCAGTGATTTTTTTTTCCTTAAACACATCTATACATCTATACATATGTCAGATTTTTAGAAACACTGAAACATTGCTCTTATGAAAATAAAACTATTTGAAGAATCACAAAAGAGCCAAAGGTTTGCATAAATAACTCTGGCTGTAAAGTCTTTTTGAAACTTGATAAACAAAGAAACTGCACATATTAAAATGTGCCCTTTCAGACAGCATATATCATATTCTGCTTTCAAATCCCCTGGGGCAGCCCAACTACATGTACAAAGAAGGGTTTAGCTGTATATAATTTAAGTTGCTCTTTAGAAAAAATACCTAGGTTTTGATATATCAAAATATACCAAAGTGACAAAGCAAACAAACAAAGCCAAATATAAGCCAAGATTCAATAAAAGTAATTTTGGAACTCTGGGACAGTGACAGCTTTCCATTTGTCTGTTGAACAGTACAATGTGCTCATGTGACCATTCACCGAAACAAGTTTCAAAAATCATCAAGCCCTCTGCTTTCTCATTATGCAGGCAGTATGCAATGCCAGATGCAAAATAATTGATGTGGTTTCTTAGTTCCTTGGATAATTTCACAAGTCATACATTTTAAAATATGTACGAACTTGCAATCTGTGTGACAGTGCCTACTAAAGTCCATTTTTCCATTGAGTTTTAAACTGTTTTTATAATTAGAATAATTTAAATATTCAATGGTATATCACATCCTGTTGAGCTCTGAATTCTCATTCCTTTACTTAACTACTGGAATCTTAGAGAAATAGTTGTAATAATTTCAAAATATTTCAAAAATCAGTTGGAAGATAAAATTTTTAACACCATAATTTCAAAGTTATAACAAACAGGATCCTAATGCTAGTATGAAAGCCCCAACTTGTTAAAAAAGAATTTGCTAGCAGTCTTTCAGGGGACAGGTTCCTAATCTGTGTATCTGGTAATTACACTCTATTTATAGCACCCAAAAATTAAAATATTTCCCCAATTTTATTCAGTCACTTAAAGAGGATTAGGACTGGTTCATGCTATTAACAGATCCAGCTGTTGGGGTCATATCAAAATGGGAAGGATGCCTACTGAGTTTTATTTACAGATGCCTGCTGAGAGGCAGTAAAGAGCACAGCCATTCCTCAAGTTATAGCTCTCTTCCTGAGGAGCGAGCGGTGTTAGCAAACAGGAACTTACAGCATGATGCTCCTCTGTGCTCTGCCTGGTCAGACTACATGTACAGCTGGGGCAGAGAGGGCTGCTGTGCTCCTTTCGTGGTCCCAACACTTAATGGAACTGCTGACAAAAATCCTCGAGAGCAGAAATGCTATGTTTAAAGGTAGGCTGAGGGAGAGGGAAGGGAAAGAAACGATTGTAAATGCAGAGCAGATTTGGAGGCAAGAACTTTCTGCTTGTGTACACCTGTTGCTTGGTTTTCTGAGGCACTAACAAAGATGAAATAAAATGAAAAGTCATAATATATCTTGATCTAAACTATCCCCACTCTCCCCTCACTGTCCCTCTCCCTTAGTTTTAGATGCTTTTGGTTAGGATTTATGCACACATTCAGCATCAAAACAATAAGATTAGAGAAGCTTCATTGCAGGTAAGAACTTGCAGAAACTATCTGAAAAAATCTTATGTGTAAATCAGAAAATACAAAGAAAGAGCATATCAAAGGTATGGCAGTACTGGGTAAGGAAGATCAAGGAAGGAAGAAAAGCACTCATGCTGCACTTCAGCAAATCAATGGTAGAGACAAGTGTTTTCCTTCATGCTGACCTTAGACAGCACACATTTCATCAGGAACCTCTTTATGAATCTGCAGTTAGGTACTAGTTTTTATATGGGCCAAAAAAGCCTAAAATCCAAGATCTCATTCCTGCTTTTGCCAAAGAAGCAAAATTCCCACTAATTAAGGTGAAATACGCCATTTGTGCAAGATTCAGCTGAATCTCTGTTACTTTTTCTAGTAAATGTGGAATAAAGTGACTTGAAACATACTGATTCTAAACTGTCACCCAAAAATTCATATAAACATCCTTTCTCCTCCCCCCTCAGCAACTCCTTCTACTGTGCATTCATGTACCTGTCATAAGAAAGACATGTAGTTAAGAGATTTAAAGTTCTCGTTTATCATCAGATAAGAATGCAACAGTCACAGCCTCTTTATCACTAAGAATATTTTGCGAACTCTCAAAATTTGCTTTGAAAAGTTTAAATCCACCACAGACGCATTCCTATCAACCCAGTCTAACTTGCAAACAACATTTACTATGGTATCTGCAGTCATACATCATGCTTTTAAATACTGTGTTATCTTCTAAAATTCAGACATCTAAAACTTGGGACGTCTTCAGTCTTACATCCATGGAGATTCCTCCCTGAATCAAAGAAACCATGTCCTTGTGTTAAAGAGGGCAGAATTTGGGGGGGGTTCTGGTTTTACACTCTGCGAAAACTTGAAGATCTCCTTAATTGTTTACAGATGGGAATAAAAAGGGTTGACCAAGGAGACTTCTGGGAAGGGACTTTGTGAGCAACTTGTGGGATCGAAATATATTTCTTCTAGTAGTATTCTTGTTATTTCTTTCTGACATGTGAATGGATGTTAAAATTTTATATTATTACTTTAAATTATAATGAACTTGCTTATTGTGCTGCTTGTGATATCACAGCTATAAAATAGACAAGGCTTTAGCTGATTAACTCCTACTGAAAGAAAGTGAGAACTAATCTGATTCCAAAGGCTCAATGGTGAAGCAAGTTTATATAGGAAAATTGCAGGGATGACTGATGAAGTGATAAAAATTTGAAGAAAATTTAATAAAAAGAAAAAAAATCATGCTTTTCAAACTTCATAATACATTTCATGTCCAAGCATGAATTATATCCATCTTCAAAGAAAAAAATATCACGTATCAAAAAAGCAGAGATAAAAATATTTAAATTTACGGAGCCATTTTTTAGTCTTGAATTAGTTTTATTTCCTGTGAGTTTAGGGACAGCAAATAAAACAAACAAATGAAGAAAGAAGACAAATGTGGAAGATAGTATAGAGAAAGTGGTTCCCTGGGGAGAATAATGGAGTGAGGGAAGGGTAGGATGTGAATGGAAATTCAGTAGAACAAATTATAAAACGTGGGTGTGGAGTGACAGGGGGAAAACAGAAAAGATAGCAGCTGACAAAAGACTGGAAATGGAAATGCATTTGCATCACAGACTGAAATGACCATGTTAATTGTCTGTTGTAAAGAAGGTTGTGAGACAGGACTGCTACTTTAATGTTATTAACTCCATTCCCAGTAACTCTCAATCCTTTTGTAGACTCCGGCCCCAACTGTGCATTCATTAGTCTAAAATCCACCTTGGCTGCCAAAGCAGGCTGAGTTGGAGGTAGTGGAGGGTTCTTTCTGCTACACCTCCTCACTGGAGTTGCTGTCCTCCCCTTCTTGCTCCAGCCCCAGGAAGGTGATTCAGATCATGAAGAGCCCACATGCAAGCATGTAGTTTTCTTAGGGAAGATGAGGCACTTCTCTACTTGTCTGCTCACTGTCTTTCTAGAACAGCCTTGATAACATGGCTGAACAGCAGCAAAGGTCACTGCTAAAATGGAGCTACTCTCAGCAAATGGGGAGAAGAAACTAAATAATAAATAATATTTTAAAAACAATTTTCAGGTAGAGATAAAAAATAATTGTGTAGGCTGCTGTTCTACACCAAGACAAAGATGGCCAAAATTATTTCTAAGAAATCTAAGTGTCTTAAAAAAATTGCAATACTATTCAATAGCTTGCTTGTTTTCAAGCATGAATGTTGTGAGTTAGGTGATTTTGGAAATTATATTTTATGTGTTGCTAATTTAGTAAAAATTTTTAATCAGCTGACTGACCTGGAGAGCCTCCATATAAATACAAGATCACATTGATTTTATGTACTCATTCAGCTGTTCCTAAATGCCTGACAGGCCTGACAACTTGATCAATAAGTGATTCCATTCATCCAGACCTGCAGGTGCCTTTTGTACTCTCCCTGCTGGAAAATGACAATCACACTCATTAAAGGCAACACAAAGCATCACCAATGACATGTTTCCTGTCAGACAAATACAGCCAAGGCCTATTATGATTTTATCTGAGAGAAATTGATTTAATCAGCAGTCTAAGATGTAACCTATTGTTAATAATGCAATTTAAAGTTTTTTTTCTCTTGCTTCTGACCAACCTAACTGGAATTTAAATGGGTAGAAGTGACGTGAACAAGCTCACAAAGGTCAGAGTTTATCTTCTCTGTCTGTGCCAGACTCTTTGATGTTCAATGTGAAGGACTAATCCTCACAGTTCCAGAAACCATCCTGCGAACAAGAAATAATGTACCAAAGCTATTATGTCACATATTGCTGTCTTTATTTAGGCTTTACAGAAGTTTTATGTTCTGTATGGAAGATGCATCAAACTGAAAGCTGACCGGTTGTGTAAAGATAATGTTAGATGCATATGCTGTAATAATGATCTATTCATTTGCAGCTTTTTTTTTAGTGTTGTCTTTCTTCTTTCTTTTTATCCAGCATTATTCAATTCATTACAAATTATATTAGCTTTTTATTTGTGGGGAAAAAATGTTTTCAGTGATTTTTTTGAAATTTAATTCACTGAATTTACAAGAGAAGATACGTAAAATAACACTATAACGATGATTGAAAGAAAAAAGGATATTGGTTTTTTGTTATGGACTTATTCTAGTGTCAGTCATTGCCAGTTGGTAGTGCAACATTTTTCATGGCAGAACTGAACCAATCATCATAACTTCTGGTAATGGCTTGCAAATTTAGTATTAAAGATATTAAAATGAGATTGAGTATGAAAACTGATTATATAATAAAAAGACTTTCTTATTCAACATATCCATCCTCCCTTAGTCTCTGACTATACACCTGCTTCTTTGGGTTGCATTCTGCTTCCCTCATATCCAACCAGTATTTGATGGGTAAAAGAAAAAAACCCAAACAACTGGAAAAGAAAAAAAAGAAAAGCAACACTTAGTCTGTGTTCCTGTTAAACAACATGAGTAATCTGTGTGTGAAGGAGAAGTGAGGATGAAACTATCACCCCGATCAGCACTGCAGAAGATAAAATCTTCTGATTGCTGTACAGAAAAAAGTGATTTTTCTCCCAAATTGCGGTCACTCCACGCTTTTCTCTTGTTGGGATAGACCTCCTGTGATCTGATGAACATCAGCTCTAGCACCTCTGACACTTTTGTGGAGAAAGAGCAGGTGTATAGTTCAGCACAGGATTTCAACAACACACAAGGCATCCTCTCAGATTTCAATTGCAGTGCTAAACCTTCAGCCTAAAAGCTGTTGGATGGAGTGAGTCGAGTATCTTCCAAGATATTTCACAGTGGGAAAAAAATATATCCATCCTTGGTGTCTGAGCTAGGAGTTCAGTTTTGTCTTGCTAAATTTTATGTTAGTGAGTAGAGGGAATGTCATGATGACAAGTCAGGATGCTTGATTGGACAGGTAGGCTTTTCATTCATCAGCAGAAAAATGGAAGGTGGAAATGTAGCATGGGTTGATTTTCCCCAGGGAGGCTGTACTGGGAGTGAACTGTGCAACAAAAAGAGAATGATGCATACCCCCTAAAGGAGAATTGGAGAGTTAGTAATAGGGGAGGAAACAGCAGACAACTGTAAAAGCTACAAAAGAAAATGACTTTGCAAGTGGATTACCTGCAGTGACATTGTCAAAACAAGGCTGTTTCTGCAAGACAACTGAATACAAATCTTACTAAAAGGGTGGAATGGCAGTGTCACTGCACTGGAAGTCAAAATGGGACAGCTTTAGCAAGGAGTGAGAGAAAAGAAATTACGCTAAATCTCTGGGTGAATTTAGAGGTGAAGAGAAACAATACAGATGTCTAAAAATATATTGGTGGAATCTCTGGTAAGTTCTGAGGAGTAAAAGATCTTTAGTAGCTGTAGTTTAAAGGAAACTGAGACCATACATATTCAAATATGAATAAAAGGAAGTTTTTTATTGATTATCAAGGAGATTTTATATACATGTGTCTTAATTATAATAAAGTTATATTTAAAAAATAGTTTTCAATGAAAGAGTAAGTATGGATCTTCATTATGTTTTCAGTAACGCTTAGATAAAAACATTTTCAGCAAAATATTTTAGTGTCACTGTTCAGAGAGTCACAAGTTACTGCTGAATAGCCAGTCAACATGAATCATCTGGGATGTGGTGATAGTCCAGGGTGACTTTTAAAAGAGCAAATGCAAAGGCAAATGACTTAGTTCAGTACTTCTTTGCCATATGCTAAGTAAATTTGATTTCCCTCATGTGAACTTGAAGGTGCCTATATAGATAGCTACCCATTTGTAATGCGGTTAATGGTGTGAACTTTCAGTGTGAAATCATACAAGAACATCAGAATAACCCTTTTAATCCAGTAAGTGACCTTTAATACTGTTGTCAGTGTCATAATGATCAGTTAAATTATAGTGGAAATCAAAGATGTCCTTTTACTGCTTCTAGTGATTGTAATAATTTTTTCCTATACTAATTGTAGTGACCCATTTTTTATCGTGCTAGTTCTATCCTACTATGAATCTTACAATAGTTTCTGCTTCCTCTTGAAAATTCTGAAAAGCTTAATCCCTAATTCTGTTAGAAATTGCTAATGATTCATGAATATTAGACCCAAACAAACCACCTGGTTTTGATTATTTCCTAATACTTCTTAAAATCAGAGGCCCATTTTCTATGGCCTTTGCAACAGGACTCTGCAATTAGAAATCCACCCAAGCTTTCCTCCTTTTCATCAAGCTGTGTGTGTCTGCTTAAAGAAAATTGCTACAGCTGTCAGCTTAAGTGTAATGACAAATATGTTTCTCTGCATATTTGGTTTCAACTAGTTTGCTCAATTCAATATGACTTCACTGGCATGACAAGTTATACAAGTGTTTCCAGAGACTAAGAAAGACGAGCTGTCAGGTGTTTAATGCAGGTTAACCCAGCATGGCCTTACGCAACATGCCTGAATTCAGCTCTGTGGTTATTAGATAGCAATACTCTTTCTAGTATCAGTGGCAGGCTGCTACATAACATGTTGCTGTTTCTCCTTTCTCTCAAGTTTATACATAATCTTGCTTCATTATTTCTGGTGGATAATCCGGTAATGATACTGTGACATTTTAAATATGTGATTTGAGATAAAGATCTCCCTTGGTGTTTATCAGAGCCAAAGATTTTTTTCCATACTACCTCTGATTTCTAGGGCTCTGTTGACAACTCCTTCCCCTCTGAATTGCATAGCCCCATGCTCAAAAGCTCCTCAGTAAGTCCCTTAGGCAATTCAGCAACTTGTTAGAAAACAAACCTGATAGTGAAAGAAGACTAACATGTCCAGCTATCACAGCTTCCCTTTCAAGAAATCAGAAGGATTCAGGCCTACTGTTATTAAGCTTGCTGCAAACTGAGAGCTTATTTGGGAAGTTCAGTCCATGGAAAATACAACGAATATTTTGGCGTTTTCACTGATAGCTCACTCAGAAAAAACTAAACCAAAGAGAAAATTTAGACTGCCATGGATATATTAAAAAGAGGTGAAAGAGACTGGGCTGGTCAACTGAGTTTTTTATAACTGATAATTTGCACATTAAAGGTTTCAGTTCAGAACTGTTACCTATTGCTGCCATTGACAGGTCCAATGAAACGAGCCTGAATATTGCTGCCACTACTAAGAGAAAAATCGTATTGAGAACCTTATGGAAGTCAGTGCATCACATATCCTTTAACCAAGACTCCTGAATTGATCCTGAAAAGGAAAATCAGGGTCCACAATTCTCATCACAATTATTTGGATTACTACTTGAGCAATGGATGTGCTGTTTTCATAAAAAAGGCAAAAAAGAGAAGTGCTTGCAGAATGCTCTTAAACAGATCAAAAGAAATAATGAGTTTTCAAAGAACCTCATTCTGACACCTCCAATCCATCATATCTGTATTATACTGATAATCTCTTCTCTTTTAATCAGTGATGCTTAGGAGAAGAACAAGGAACCTGTGAATGTATGGATGAATCAGTGTCTGATTAGCTGTCTTCAGAGAACCTTTTCTGTGTTTATTCAGAGAAACTGAAATTCAAAACTTTGAGTGATGATGATTATTGGTCCATACTTTTTTCTTAAGAGAAACATGTTTTTTAATTTTTTTCCCCCACAGTACTACAGTTAAAAGCATTTCAATTAATACACCAAACAAACAAATTTAGATAGACGACACTTTGTGAATCCAGAGATCTTACACCAGCTTATAAGATGTAAGATACTGCACACCTGAAAAAATGAAATATAAGTTGTTTTCCAAAATGTGATCTGGCAAACAATCCCTAAATAAAGAGCAAATGTAAATGTCCTGAAAAAATACTAATTTTTTTTCAGAAACTCTTATTATCCACTTGCCCACCTGCTGGTTCTTTATCCGCCAGCCCTAAAACAGACATACTGTTGGTTGGAACTACCTAAAACTTTTCAGGATGCAGCATCTTGTGTAAGGCTCATATCCTGGAAGGAAAGAGCCAACTGCTAAAGCACTGGCTTCTGTGCTTTTGGAGTGAATACCAAGCTGAATTTTCATTAATTTCTGCAGCTACTTTTGCCTTCTTTCATTAAATTTTTGCTCTGGGTGCTGCCTGCTTGGCTGCTGGGACTTCTGCCCCCGCAGTCCTCAGTGTCCCCTCATCCCCAGCCGAACACTGCAGCAATATAAACTCCCCTCCCATGGGGGGACAGAAGATGCTCGTTGAGCTCTGCACTACAATGATTACAGGGCAGCAGGGAATATGGTACCAGGTATGCATTAATCCGAAATAAACTCCTGACTCAGTCTGCCTAACCTGCCCAAGACTCCCCTGAATAGGGAGCTCCAGTGGGTGCCTGTGGGTCCAGCTGTTTGGGGTACATCCAGCCAATCTCCTAAGGACTGACTGCATTTCAGGATAGCTACTAGCCAGTCATTACACCTCATCATTATTGCTACCCTCAATTTGAAGCAATCAGTTATAGCTCTGCACCACTATCTCATTACCAGCTCTCCTTTGATGTTCCAGGGTCTGGAGAGGATGTCTGCCCTTTGTGAGCACAAATGAGCCCCAGCTAAAAAAACATGTAACAGCTTGTGGAAATACTGGTTTGAACCAATAATTTGAAAGACTTGCAAATGTTAGGATTCCCACCATGTCACATAGGCCTCTCCTTGCATGCAAAATTTTAGTATATGAAAGGGACAGCCACCCAACATTGTGTATTCCAGAGGAAATCCTAGATATCAGTGTGTTTCATAGATAACATTCTGTACTAGCATTTGGCTTCTTAGAAGTCAATTCTTAATCAGATAGAGCTGAGTAAGGGTGAATATGATAATCTCATTATATTAGGTGTTTGTAACACATTTGCACATGCATATGTATATATTTGAATACATATACTTATAAAATAATTTCTACTAGCCCACTGCACTTAGTGTTTATCCTCCAATACCATCACCTCCACCAGGACCAGCCATTCTTTCCTTTGGCAGGTCTCTCTGAAGTGGTTCAGGAAAACAACATGAGAAAGCATATCATTTCCTTACCTTCACTTCCTCTTCATGCAGGTACCAAGGTGATGTGTAACTAAATGTCAATTCCTCATTTCTCTGGATGTGCAGGTGGGAGTATGCTTAATCACTGTAAATTCATTCATCTGTCTTACTGATCCCTCCATCTGCATGCTGTCAGCCTCCTCCTATAAAGCTAATTGTATAACCCTACTTCTCAGTACCAACCTTGTCCCACACAGTGCTACATGAAGATACAAGGATGTAGCTGACATTTGCTGGTCAGGTTTGCTGTGTTGTCACACTGGTGCCCCTGACATCAGTTATGTGTTGAAGTATTTAACAAAAAAAAAAGAGAAAGCCTTGCACTAACATACTTGTAATTTCCACTTGGGATGTAATTGTCCCCTTTCTTGGTACAGCTGACAATAATTATGCAGCTGTGAATACAAGTACAGATGTAGGTTGAGGAATGGATGTATATGGAAGGACTGATGTGCATATGAACATGCCTGATATTGGTTCAGCTATGCAAACCTTGAAGAGTACATTTCAAAGTATTGAAAATAGTTTGGCCAGGCTTCGTCTTAGAAAAACTATAAAAGAGCACCATTTATAATAATCTGATACAATATTTTCTGTTACTGTGGCCACAGAACAATGCAGGCATACATCAGTTTGCGGGGAAACTGTCTAAATTACCAAAAGTTTTAATAAACAAGCTAACAATTGATGTTTGAGGGCATGTAGCTTTGCAAATGAAAATAAATATGAATACACATTTAAATTTCAGTACTAAATTGCAGGTTCAAATGTTTAACTTCTAAACCTCCGACTTCTTGTTTTATTGACTATCATCAAAATATTAGCATTTGTGCCTGTAATAAATCGTGCCCCCAAAACTGTAATGTCTCTTTCTTGCTCTCTTTAAAGAAGATACTAAATGTAATTATATTGTAATTATATTAGAGGGGAAATTCACAGCAATCGGTAACAGTTTTTGATCTCAAGTTATGTAAATATTCTTCACTCATCTGTGTATTAAAAAACATTTTAATCAACATTAACTTTCTTTCCACTGGTAATATTTATTTTTATTTTTGTGCTTCAGTGTGAATAGACAAGTATAGGCTGTGTTAATTGAAATCCGTAATGACTAATAGCAGCTGCTTGAGGAGTGGTTGAGGACTCTGGGCTGGTCTAGTCTAGAGAAAAGTAGGATGAGTAGAGACCTTATTGCTCCCTACAGCTTCCTGAGGAGGGGAAATGGAGAGGGAAGTGCTGAACACTTTTCCCTGGTGTCCAGTGGCAGGACATATGGAAATGGTTCAAAGTTGTCAGGACAGGTTTAGGCTGGACATTAGGAAGCATTTCTTCACCAAAAGCTGGTGCCACATTTCTTTACCACTGAAACTGGCTTGCCTGAGAGGTGGTGGGTACCCCAAGTCTGTCAGTGCTTAAGAGGGATTTGAACAATGTCCTTAATAACCTGCTGTAACTGTTGGACAGCCCTGAAGCCGTTGGGCAGTTGGACGAAATGATCACTGTAGGTCCATTCCAACTGAACTTTTCAGTTCTAGTCTATTCTACTCTATTCTAAAATTTCTAACCAATAGGAACAGTTGCATGTGGCTCTACTGGTCAACTTCACTTCTCATGATCTTTTGGAAAGCAAAATTTCAAAAAATATAGTGGGGCTGGAAAGCTTGGAGATGAGCTAAAGTCAGTGAGTGACAGCGTCCTGGCTGAGCCTTAGTCTTCCACATGCTGGTGCATTCTCAATGACAAGTCATCTCTTTATTGGTTTATTTATTATGAAATAGAAATAGTAAGTGAAATCACAAGCAGTATTGTGCCCCAAATGAAATCTTAAAACCACATAGGCTTTTGTCTTCAGATTGTTGCTCTCTTTTCTATAGGTTCTGAGTGATGAATACAGAGGTGAAAAAGGCAGTAGGAAGATTCATTACCTTTCTCCAGATCTCAGCAGGAACAGGGAAGAGGAAACAGCAATTAAATATGGATAAAAGCCATGGGAAATCCATAATCATTTAGTTGCTACAAAAGGATAGATCTAAAAGAGGTACTGGGTCAGGGTAAAGAATGCTGTCTGTGTTCAGTTAGTTTTAAAGACCTCTAACAAGAAAGTATGGGCAAACATCTGGTTCAGGAAAGCATGAGAAAGTGACACTGTATTATGCCTTAAGAATATGTTTGTGCACAATTTCTTCTGTGAAAGTGAATTATTTAGTCTATATTTTCCATGACAACCTTATACCTATGATTCTCCATTATTCTCTATTGCTCTATAAGTCTTCACTAAGATTAACTGTGTGTGTGTTTACTCTGCTTGCCCTTTTCCTACCAGCACAGTTAGGGATAATTCAATCCACACTGTGTGTGGATTAATTTTCAGATGCATAGGCAACTGATTTTATAGGTTACCATTAAATGTAACCTATTGAAATCATAAACTAAAAATTCAGCTGCATAAATCTGTAAAGCTTCATCAGTTTATACTAACACCAGCTGAAGACTGAATTAACATTAACTGAAAGAGGAAATAGACTTAATAAAAATCTGAGAAAAAAATCTGGAATCTCTTATGACACTGGGAAACTGGAAGGTTTATTTTAGCACCCTATCTATTAACAAGAATATTGTGCAAGCTTGATAATATGTGCTAAGCTAAGAGGATTAAAGAGAAGGAAATACAGACTTCATGCATACACTGAATACTACAGAACAGGGAAAACCAGAATAGAAATAGAGAGTGAAATAAAGTATTGGAATAGGTGAAAAATCTCTATTAGACTGATGGACACCTCTTCCAAGTGTCTCTTCTCAGATGTGTCTTTCTATTCACAAATAGAGATCTGTAAACTTTCAATCTTATGTGTTGTTTTTTTAGGTATGTAACTGAAAATGAGAACAGCTTGGGTGAGTGCAGAAATAATAGAGTGGAATTGAAAAAAGGGTGGAAAAAATTACAAATATTTTTTTTGTTGACCCTGCTTGGACACCTCATGCCCACCAAAGCTGCTCTATCACTGCCCTCCTCGGCTGGACAGGGGAGAAAAAAAACATAATGAAAGGCTCATGGGCCAAGATAAGGGCAGATAAGTCACCAGTGACTGTCTTAGGTAAAGCAGACTCCACTTTGGGATATTAGTTTAATTTATTGGCAGTCAAGCCAGAGTAATGAGAAATGTGTTAGATTCTAATGTTATCTCTTTATCCTGAATCAACAGACTCTGTTCTGAGGCATGTTTGATCCTGTTCATAAAATTCATGACATCTATTCTTAAAATTACCTAATGAAGGAGATTTTACTACATGTAACTTTAGAAAGTCATATGTAGTAATTGTCTGCCTAATAATAATAATAATAATCTAAACAAATAAAAACCCATAAACCCGCAGACTGGTTTTTACTCTTTTTTCTACCTCTTAAAAATTCTGTCATGGTTTCTTTTTTTTTTTTTCCCAAAAGAAGCTCCTCTGCACTTTTGTGCAATATTAGTTTCAGGAAAGTCAGACTGAGTATAATTCAAACACATTGATTTCTATGGAAACTGTATTCATTCTCTTAGGTCAAAGACCTGGAAGACTGAATGCAACTATTTCAATGAATAGTTTTTTTCTGGAAAAGAGAACTTCAGCCTTCAGATAAGCACAAATATAGATTCTGTCTCACAGAGCAAAATGCGTTGGGGTAGAGGTTCTTGCAGAATCATGTTCCCTGTATGGGTATTCGCTGTTCAGAATTCAGAAGCAGTTTCTTCTGAATAGAATCTGGATTTAAATCAGATTCACTGATTCTCTTACCTTGGTTCTGAGAATGTTCATAGAAAAAGAACAAAACTCATAAAAACCACCAAGGGGATGTATTAATTTCTTTTCTTTCTATCCCAAGAGAAATTTTATATAGTTGTTTATCAGTTCAGGAAAATAGAATAATTCAAATCCTTTCTCTATAACCTACAATTGCAGAATGTCAATTTTTAGGCAATTTTAAATGAATGCTATTGAAGAGACTATTCAGTAGATGAAGAATAGACATTTTAATTTCAGTTTTAGTAGGAATGGAACATAAAAAAAGCTCTCTTTCAGTATTTTCTAACAATATTCTTTTAATCTGTATTGCATTAATATTGTGTGAGCTAGTAGTCTAGACTAGTCGGCAGTATATGAAAGAGACTAAATTGTGCTGTGGCTGCAATCAAACCTGATTAAGTAATGCTTCTGCATAGCATAATTTCACTACACTTGGAAAGAACAGCTAAAAATGTGTCTGCTGAGAGAAGATTTCTATTGCAACTCTAGAGGCAATCTGATATTTACTAGTGAGGGTTCCAGCTTCCAGTTCCTCATATGAAAGAGTCTCCAGCAAATCAGTGGTAAAACTGTCCCCTTTTAATGTTCAGAGGGTGCACTAGGAGAGAAAAGTAAAGCATCCACATGCCAAGGATTCTGGGATGGCCAGACAATATAATGTCCTTTGGAGACTATTCACGGATCCAAGCTAAAGCTCAGTCACTCAACCACTTTGACCATCTGGAGCAGGAGTATTGAATCAGCCTATAGGTTGTTTCCAGCCAGCACTGTGGGGAATAGTCTCCTGCACAGAACAAAAACACATGTAGAGATCAGTTTCCCGCATCTTCTCCCCCGTGCCCAAACCACAAAGGATATGATATTACTGTCCTAGGCAAGGAGCCTATAGTTTTGAGCTCAAGCCAGAGAGGATTACTCTTTTTACTTGGAAGATACTCTGCTCAAACTCAAATTCAAACTCAAGCTCAATTTATCAACTAAAATTGCACAGTTGTTGAGTGAATCTGGAATAAATGTAAATTTCTTATCCACATAATTTACAGCTTATCTGGTATTCTCTGCTTTTAGTATTTTCCTGCCATGCTCAATTAGATCTCTTCCACCACCCACTTTGAAAGTGTCTGTCTTACGGAAGTGTATGAAAACTTCTAAAAAAACCCTATAAAGTATGTATGCCCAAGGTTTTGGGTTGGGTTTTATCTTTTTTTTTTCAGAATGGCCATAAAAGCTCACTTAAATAAATAAAATATCAATTATAAAAATGCTTGGAGAGCAATATTTTTTTTTTTGTTTGAGATGTAGTATTTGAAATTAATTGTGCCTGTATTGGTATTTAGCCTGTGGCACTTAGCAGCATTTAAACAATTCCATGTTCCCACAAAACTAAATGCATCTTCTACCATTAATTATAGTAACAGTGATTGATTCTATGCCCTCAGTACTTGTGGGAATACTCCCAGGTAATTTTAGAGGATGTGGGACTGGGGCTCAAATTCACTGTTCAGCAAGATGACCAACTCCAGAGTTGTGAGTAATCAATTGCATGAATGTCAGCATGCTCTTTTTGCATCACTGAGATAAAGGTGACATTCCCATGTCCTACAAAGGAGAAGGAAATCTCTGTGCTTGTGTACTTCACAGAACACACAACTAAATTGAGCATATGGAACAATTCCTATGCATCAAATGGGGCTAGCCCTGGCTTTGATGAATGCAGTCCCTGTAAATATTTATACCTGTAAATAACTCGGGGCCAATTCAGAGGTTGCTAGAGGCTCCTCTGAAAACGCATTTCATAGAAGTGTTTCAGTCACTGTGGCTAAGTTTTGCTGGCCTTTTTAATGAAGAGCAAATTTTCCTGAGTAGCAACCATGGAAAAGCAAAGTAAGACACCATAGAGTAGTATAACTGAAGACAAAAACCAACATCCTCTTTTGATTTGGGCAATGTGGGTAGCAACCAGTTCTATAGTAAAACAGGTACCTCTTCTGGTTCTTTACTATGGTACTAGTATTCATAAATAAGAGAATCATTGTTTAGTCTCTTGTGCTGGCAACAATTACGTAAAAACCAGTAGATATTTAATGGAGAATGATAATAGAAGAGTTATGCCAAGTAAATTATTGTTAAATTGATCAGAATGCAAACAGACAGAATTATTGATTGTTATAATTTTGCTTTTAAGGCAAGTGCCACCTTTTTAAAAAGCTAGATATTAATAATTGTTATATTAAGATGTTGCTAGAAATAATTTATTTTTATTGTAATACAGTGATACAAACTAAAGTATTTTTGCTAGGATTCTCTAAGCTAGAGTAGTTAAATGACCAAGAAACCCAAACCTGACATCTCCGTAAATCTATTGAGTTATTCTTCTGAATTTCTTTCTCAAATTCAGTCCACTCTAACTATAATGAGTCCTGTTCCATTCTTAATAGTTCTACCAAAACATTACACAATAAGCCATGAGTGACATTTTAATTTTTGCATTTGCTACTAGCTATCTTTTTGAAAGGTATTCAGCAGCTTAAAATAGCAAGGTGATCTCTAGAAGGACTTTCTGAAAGTACTTAGCTTTAAAAAACCCTCAGATGTTTGAAAAGTGTGATAGATATTTCAATCAAAAAATTCAGTAGGTATCAACCTCTTTGTACGGTGGATGATAGTTACCTTGTGCTTGGTATTGTGAATTTAAGTGGAAAATAATTTCCCAATAGGAGTCCATACCTGTTACTGAAGGGTATTGATTTTAACACAATAAAATAACATCTTTTGATAAACACCGAAGTTATAGGTTATCACAATTCTATTTCACACTCTTTTACTGTGTAGCATAGACTTGTTTCAATATGGAAACTACTGTCTGCTTCCAAAGAACAGCAGAGAAATCCCATGAAAACTGCAATTATAATAACTATAAAGAATTAAAATAGCTCTTGGGCACTTTTTGTTATTGTTGTTTTCAGTTGTCAAGGGAAAAACTGAACAAAGAAAAAGAAAGATGTGCTCCCAGCAATAGGGAAAGCATTTAAAAGAATCCTGTAAACAAGCTGACAACAATTCATTCAGGGTTATGCATTTACAAGTGAAAAAACCCCAAAAAAGTACATCTGAAAAAGAAGTAACACAGGGCAGTAAGAGGCCTCCAGTTTGAAATGTCCTGAGGGAGCTACAAAGAGACTTGTAGCAATAAACCTTTACTATGATTAACTAATGGTAGCTGAAAAGACAGCTTTAGAGATGGTAGAAAAGTATACTCTCTTATTAATAGCCACAATGCCACCTGAAGATAATACTTTTTTCTTGCCATCAAAAGACCCAAAACTGCTAGATTTTTTATGTTAAAAAAGACTGATGGATTTTCTTTCCATGGACTCTACCAGATGCTTCTTATTCCAATGAAAATTACTAGAAGCAGGGAGACAGACAATTAAAGACCTGTTGCGGCTTATTTATCTTAGTGGTAATCTCCAATAAAACCTGAGGCTATTTTTGCACAAACCACTAAGAGCAAACCTCTCTGGACCTGTAAGGACAAGACCTGGAGACACAGAAGCAACCTTTTAAATGGTCTGCTTTGAAAAAAATGATTAGCAGAGAGCTTTTACTCTGCGCGTGAGACAGGCAGAACAGTACTTCAATGGAGCTCTGACCACTGCACCAAAACAGCATGAGCTGGTCAGTGGGGCGTCAGGCAGGACAGAAGATGAAAGGCTGCTTACTCTATAAATATCTGTTGCTGTTGTTGTCATTTTTGGTTGATTTGATACCGCTGAAAACCTGCAATTAGAAGATCAAACTTTTGGGCACTACTTAAATGAACTTTCAACACAGAGAATTGTGTGTTTCTAATCTACCAAGTCAAATGGATTTTCTGGGGAGATCAGGAAAAGTCCAGTTTAAACCCCAATGAGAACAAGAAGTATGGTTCTTTCCCTCAGAATAATTATGAAATTGCAAACCTTCCCAAAGGATATTCTTGCCTTAGAATGTAATATGCCTTCCCTTTGAAGGTCCTCTCACTGCTTAGGGAGCACCCTCATCTTCCTTTGGCCAGCCCAGCTTCACACTGAGGATCCTCTCAGCCCATGATCATTTCCTAGAACTGTCCCTCACATTCTTTCTAGCTAAGGCTTGTAAAAACATTTTCAGATCTTGGGTTTAACATCAGGCTCCTTCCAAACTGTTGGTGGCCCCGAAACTTGTCAATGTCTGCCTGATGCTCCATCATTTCAAAATGCACTCTTCTGGTAGCTCCACCACAGCACTGACAGAAGTTGTATGTAACCCACATGGACATGAGGTTTGGAGAGATTCACAGGCTAGATTTACACTCTTGAGGTCCCCATCTAGACAAGATTCAAGTAGTCCTCATCCTTCACATTCGGGTTTCTAAAAAGGGTAAGAATAGAACAGGTGGTGTGAGGTACTTCAGAAAATCCTTTTAACAGATGTTGGGAAGATCAATGCACAAGGCTTTGGTGCTGTAAACTTATGTGCACAGTGAAAGGTCAAGAGACAGTAGACACAATATTGACTATGACTAAGGAAACATTTTCAAAGTGAGAGTGGTTAAGTTCTGGAAGAGGTAGCCCAAAAATCTGTCAAGTCTGTGTTGGAGAAACACAAATTCAATGGACAAGGACCTGAGCATCTTGATCAGCTTTTGAGTTACTTCTGCTCTGAGTAAATCCTGCTCTATGTGAACTTCAGAGGTCTCTTTTTCCAGCCTTAATTATTTCTGTGAATCTCTGATTGTACAGCTGATTCTCTGATTCACTTTTCCAATGAATCATTGTTTCCAACTGGTGGCTAGAAGATTTCCTAGAATCACAGTTCTTGAAAGATCTTTCTTTAGTAAGACAGAATTTTGGGAAAAAGGAATATAAAATAAAAAGTAAATGCCATGCTTTTTATCTATCATTAGAGTCACAGGCAAAAAAAGGACAGAAGAATTCCTTTTGTTTTAATAAGATGTTACTAATAGCATTTCACAAAAATCTTGTATTTCACAAAAATCACAGAAATGAAATGAATTAAATATTAAATGGAATGAAAATGAAGGGAATGAAAATATTAAAATTCAGCCTTTCATCCAGAACTGAAGGTGCTGCTGTACTTTATAAAGTTTTGATAGATGACTGAATGGAAAGTGATTGTACAAGAAACTTTTATTATGGTTATGCAGTGACTCTGCTACTTTTCAAAGTTGGATGTGAAGCAAAAAAGAATGTCTTTCTCCTCCTAACTGCCAGCTCTTCAAACTCTCCTTGAAGTTCAAGAGGCTTCATAACCCAACACTGCAAATAATAAAGATTCTGGCTGATGTTTTCAGGGCAGTATGGTGGTTTTCTGTTTAGACCCCACTGATTTTGGCAGTGGCATCCTTAGAAGAGAACTCTTTTTTCTCCCTACTTTACCTCATTTAACTGTTCATTTCATACTGTATCAGGCAAAAGAGACTCCAGCTGTGTGAGAAAACCAATGACTTTGTGGCACTACACAAAGGACAAACCTAATCAAAGCATACATTTATCACTGTGCTTTTAACCACCAGCAGTAATGAACCAAACAAAATCTTCCTTTTGTGCCTTCTCTGTTCTCATTTGGTGAAATCTGGTCATAGTTTGATTTACTAAGACCAAACTGAAAGACATGTTAATGATTTAACCCACCATATCTGGGAAATTTAAAATTAATATATTTGCATACGTTCTGCTTAAGGAATTTTGACCACCTCACAGTCAGAAGTATTCCAGTGCTACTAAACATGTGATTCAGCATGAAGACAAGGAACAAATAAGTTGATAAATATCACTTTTTCCATGTAATCTTTGTGTGAATTGCATTTAAATTAACAGTTGAGTCACATTCTACAATCATTCCCCTAATTTTAAAGTAGTTTGGGGACTCAGTTGGCACAAGAAACCTAGAGACACACAATTAAGTTTGAATAATGGCACCTTCTTACATCAACACAGCTCATTATTTAATACTATCAAAACACCAGCTTTAATTACATCTGAGTACCTAACAATAAATGTCATAGATTTCCTTTTTCTTTCTATTATCTCTGCTAAGGGCCCTTTCTTTCTCAAGTGTGTACACGTACTGCCTGAACAATGCAGCTTCCCTGATTGTGCCTATAACCTGATTTAGTTACATTTGTGCTTTGTATCAGCTGGGAAATTAGTGAGAGTAAACCTGGTTATGAATTCCTGCATGTGAACATTGGAATTATCTGAATGGCTAGCAAACTTCCTTATACACAGCTGGCAACTTTACTTCAACAGGATGGGGAAAATACAGGCTTGCCAAGGCAAAGGTTTTGTTGCTGTTTATTCAGTGCAATTAACAGAAAGTAGAGACATTGCCCTACACTGCAGGATATGATATTACACAGACCTTCAGCTGGAAAACCTTTCTGTTGGACAACTCAGCTTCCACTAACAAACTCCAGAGCCAACTTTAATCCCCTAAAGTTCCCTGGACAAAACAGGAATCATGTTTATGCCTATAGCCCGAGGAAGAAAGATCAGCCACCTCCAGAGGGCAAGTCAGATTACTACAGTGTGAATGATTGCAAGACATGACTGTGGCAGTGTGGAGAGTAGCTGGAGCAGTCTATCTCTCTTTAGCAGCTATAGAAGGAGCTACAGGACCACCTTAGTTAGACCTCCATGTTTTTACACCACTCAGAGCATGCGAAAGAACCTTGTCCTGAGAGTACAGCTATGCACAGCTGAGACAAGTGTTCTTCAGAACAGTGCTCTTCCTCCTCTGCTGCCCAGACCCAGAAATGGGAAAAGGAAGTACACACTTTTATTCAGCCTGGTAAAGAGAAGGATCCAGGGACCTCTGATTGCAACCTTTCAGTACTTAAAGGGGGCTACAAGACAAATAGACTTTTTGACATGGCCTGTTGCAATAGGACAAGGCATAACAATTCTAAACTAAGGTAGGGTCAATTCAAAATTCAAACAAGGAAGTTTTTCCATTGAGTGTGATGAAACACTGGCATAGGCTACCCAGAGAGGTGGCAGATGCTCCATCTTGGGAAACATTCAATGTCAGGTTGGATGAGGCTGTAAGCAACCCGATCTACCTGAAGATGTCCCTAATCATTGCAGGGGGATTGGACTAGATGACCCTTAAGCTCAAACCATTGCATGATTCTAGAAGCAAGGGACACCTTCTCACCTCTAGGACTTCATTTTGTTGAACAGGCCCAAACGGAGTGTTTCATGCTTTCTTATTCCACATGAAAAGTGCCAGTGGGTGAGAGCATTACAAAATTAGAAGACTCAATTCCATATCTGTTCTGGAAGGTACTAATAATCTCTTTTCAGATTCCAGTAGCCTTCACAGAATAGCACAACCTTTGAGATTTACTCCAATGTTCTTTAGTAGGAAAATACCCACTACAAATATTTTGAAAAACAGAAGAAATTATTGAGTTTGGTCTTAAATTGTAAAATAATGGTAAAAATTTGTGACAAGTGCCACTGATGTGTTTGAGTTCCTGCAGTCCATATTAAAGCCTGTTACGTTACTACATCCTAAAGAGTCTAGAGATGTATGCTAAAGGAAATCTCCAATTTTTATATCCTTAAAACTAACACAGATTAATTTTACCCCAGAAACAGATTGACTATTACACTGATGAGGAGGTTTACAATTTTTTGGTTACAATTTGTTGCTTTCTATGCTGAATTCTAGCTGACATATACAAGCATTTGTCAGGTGTCAAAGGGCATACAAGTAAATGGAGGTGATCATACTTTTCCTTGAAAACTTAGGCAAGTCTATAAGTAACATGTTGATCTGACAATGCTGTCTAATTTATCCTTAAACATTTTCATGCAGTGGAATATAAATGAGACCCTGCCAGACAAATATTTGTTAAAAAATATTCATATTGCTTCATTGTCAGCCAAAAGAGAGATTACTAAGTTGTTGAAATCAGGCAAAACTCCCACTCATAACTCTTGGCTGAAAAAATATGTATAGATTTGCTCCACTGAAAAAGGCTTGCTGTCAAATCAGCAGATGAACACAAGACTTCACCTTTCTGGGCCTCTGTTTAGTGATATACTGATGGTATTACCAATGAGCCTATTGCTATTTCCTGCCTTGTAATTCATCTCTGAACTTGTTAAACTTCTGATTAAACCAATAATTTCTCCTTCAAGAGTTAAGTTCTGGCTCTGGAATTACACTCCAATGAGTAAACCACAGCAAAATGAATAAAACCAACAGACCATACCCCAGCAGTCCTCAGATTGCAAGATGTTAATCTCCAGTGATTTACAGAAAACTTTCTTACAGTCTCTACCACTAACCAATCTAAGGTGAGCAGTGGCATTCTCCAGACTTATCAGGGTGCAGAAAATAGGCTGACTTATGGCCAAGCATGCACCTGTGTGCCTTGCTTTCTCTGAGAAGGGCTCCCCAAACAGCTGCTCTGATTAGCAGCCAGTAACAAATGTAGGACTCTTACTTTCTCCTCTGTTTTTAACATTGCTGCTCATTTACACATTGTGCATATTAGTAGCTTGTTATTTTAATAGTTATCACATAAGAAAGAATGAAGTGCGTCATGTGTTATGTGTTCGGTGCTTTTGAGAAAAAAAAAAGAACTCTGTTTGCTTTGGCAACTGCGGCTCCAGTAATTTGTCGGAACAGGAGATGGTAATCTAACAGCATATGGCTGCAGATATAAATACAGATCTAGAATTATATCCAGACACACTATACATTAAAATGAGAAACATTTCATGGGCAGTTGGTCACAGTGATAATTCCAAAATGCAGGATTTAGTTACCATCCTCAAGTATTTATCCCTTACTATTCACAGTATTTTGTACTCTCAAATCCTTATTGTAACCTAAATTTATCTGGAAGACAGCAGATGACCAGATTCATCCCTAACTGCTCAAGGCATGCCATTTTCATCAGATGCATATTATTATACCATGCTAAGAGCAAAATGAGACAAAACTATATGGTGTGCTTCAAATATGCTTATGATTTATCTGTACCATTAACTTTCAATAGAGAGAAGAGAGAAAAAAGTGATGAGTCTCCATTAACTCCAAGGGAGAACTATGGCTTAAGGAATGCTATTTACAGTTCTTTATAATTAGGGTCCTTGCTTACAAAAAAGCAGACTCTTACACACACTGAAACAAGCAAGAGCAATGGAGGTTCTTCAGTCTTGAGCACCTCTGGAGTCAGAAGGCTTTGATGAAGGACAGTAACAATAGGAAGGCAGCCGAGGCTGTTACATGTATTTCAAATTTAGCTCCTTAACTTTAATTTACATCAAAATTAATTTTGCCTCACTACTTTCTTGAAAAAATGTCCTATTTTTCAATTCATAAAATTTGAAATCAATGTGATTTAGCCTCACTTCTTCAAGTTTCCCTATTGCTGAGCTGTCAGGTTATTTCTGGTTTTTAGACTGATTCCTACACGACCACACTAGCATGTGGATCAGCCTACAAAATGGTGAATGTTGCTTCAAAAAACAAAACAACAAAGCAACCTCTCAATTTCACTGATGAAAATGAAATCTAAATTCCTTAAATATCTGGATATCAAAATATGACCATCACCTGGGTGTACTCTCTTTGGGAGGTGTAAGTAGCAATTATTCATGGAGAGGACAGGATTAAAAAAAAAAAAAAAACAAATAAAAATTCAGATTTGCTTAGAATAAGTAGCTGGGGAAAAAAAAACGTGAGCTCTCAGTTCATGTTTGTCTGTTTATTATCAGGGCTCTTACTGGGATCATTACTGCTGTTTACTTGCTGCTGTGCTGAGGCAGTTAGGCACATGGATGCAGTAATGAAGAATGGCCCTACAGTGTGAAAACACATTCCTGACTAAATTTACCATTAGGCATAACCTCAAGTACTACTGAGATGTACATTATTTCCAGTATACCAAAGGGGGACAAAACAACACCAAATCTTACACAGCATGTAATTTAATCATCCTATGCCATTTTAAAATGCTTTTAAGTGTCTTGCTGATCAAACAGCAAAAGCATCTACAGAAATCATCAGTAATTGAAGCTTTAACAGGTATTGTCTAACTGATAAAATTTTATTTTAAACCAAGAACCAACTCTAAATTCAATAAGAATTATAAGGACTTAAAAGGACACAGTAATCCCAATTATTGACATCAAAAAACAACAAAATAGAAAGGAAATTATATAAAAAGATAAAAATATTTTTCTATTATGAATCTTTTATGAAAATAACTAAACTAATCCTGAAAATGGATAGCAGTTTATCTTTTGTTGCTGAGGGATTTTTGTTTCCTTATGTTATTTTGCGGATACAAGTTAGTCACTAATGCAATAATATGGAAGAGTATGAATTAGCTTTCAAACCTATGATGCATGTCAGAGTGATCTGTCATTATTTTTAATCAGATGGTTTTAAGAGAAAGAAACAAAATTTGTGTTGCAGTTCTTGTTTTATCTCTGTTGAAGCATGAGGTGATTTTTTATAAGCCTGACTTGCCAATCTGACCTTGAAAACAGTTTTATTCATTAACCCTCTGTTGACAAAAGATATACTGATCTAGTAGGAAGGCAAGTCTTAACTTTTCTTTGCTAGGAAAAGAAAGATTAAGCAATCCATAATGCCTTTGTCAAACTGTAAAATGAGTTCAACAATGCAGTAGATATACGTTGTAAGAAATATTTTTCAGACCCTAGGCATCAATAGCAAAGGATTCAAGCTCATTCTGGATGAATTTTGATTGCTGCAGTAAAGATAATATCTCTCTTCATATAAAGGCAAGAAATGGTACACTGACACTCTGTGAATAGATTTTTTTGACCACAATTAAAGTCTAAATCCAGAACATAATGGAAGCCCTGTGAAAGCACCTCTTTAAGTCTAGTGTTTAATTTAAATAAGGAAGTAAAACCTATTGCCAAATGGACCCAATTTTTGATTTTTATATTGTTTTTCCAGAATTTCCAGTATACTATTTGCTTTCTATTGTTTCATACAGAGAAGGACAATATCTAAATATTTACAACAATAATTATTTATGTAAAGCAGTGGATAAGTGTACAAATGTCATAACAAGCAGTAGATACTCGGGTGATCTGCTACGTACTATAAAGACATTATTTAGTTTGGTTATACTGTGACATTCATCACAGTATCCAGGTGCCTTACAGCTGCTCAGAGAAACATTTGTTGACAACTGGTATTGTTCAAAAGAGTTGGTTCAGAGCAGAGATCATTTGTTGGTATGCCAGACAGAGCTCTTGAAAATTAAGCCCCATGGCCAAAACATATGGATTAAACACATGCAAAAAAATTAACAGATAACTGGGCATGAAAAAAAAAAAAAACCTAAATAATTTATACACTTTGAATGCTACCATACTGCAGAAATTAGAAAATTCCAGACAAACAGTCATTTTCCAAGAGGGTCACATACTACTGCTTTACTGGAGTCCAGCCCTTGGGACCAGTAATAAAGCTGCAGTGAAAGACATCATGAGGCAGTGCTGGAGACTGTGGAGACCACCAGGAACAGAGCCAACAGCTACTTCTAAATTATAGCCAATACCTTGATTTTCATCCAGTGTGCAGAAAGAGCCAGTACAGATACACATGTTCAAAGAGCTGGATGTTCTAACTGGCCTAGCCCACCTAAGTGCCTTTCTCCCTCTGCCAGCACCTCACACTTAGATCTTTTTCTTCCTTTTTTTTTCCCTGGCTCAGCTAAAAAGTCTCCTCTTCTTCAGCTACTCCCATGAGAGCTTTTCCTTTTGTTTCATCTCTTCTACCTTCTAGTCCTGACCACCTAGGAACTGGAGTCGTGCCATAATCTGGCCCTACTCCTTTTCAAAGTGGCTTTAACTGTAAAGTTATTTCTAAAGGCAGAATTTAAGCAACGCTGAAGTGTGTCATCTTCTTCTGCAATTCTCTCCACCTGCCCCAAAATAGCTGACCCTTGACAGAACCACAGCACCACAAGGCTTCTGACATAAGAATGAACTCAGCTGCAGTATTTTGGCATTCACTTATGATTGCTCCCACCTGCCTCTATTATTTATGCAATGCTGTTTTGGAGACCAGGTCATCGTGAGGAAAAGTTTACCAATATAACTGTCCTGGCAAACCGTCCTTGTGTGGGTGCAGCTTCTACTGGCCAGAGAGAAAAGAAAAGAAAAGAAACTAATTTCACTGGCACAGAAAACACTTGTTCCCAAGTGAAGTAGGTTTTACTGGTAAAAACACTTTCCATCCCAGTGTAACCATATCTGCACTAAGCTGCTGACAATACAAACAAATGGTTAAAAAAAAACCAAAAAAACAAACCTTAGTTGATACTTCTGCTCTGGAAAACATACCTGCTGTAGGCCAACAGCAAATTGTAGGGCCAAATTTTATGGTAGAAAAGACACTTCTATGGACAAGCAAAGCAAACCTATCTTCTCCAGTAAGAAAAACAGTGGGGAGAGAGAGACCAACAACGAATTCCTAAATATGAAACATTCATTATTTCTAATGATAATTGTTTCCTGTGAAAACTTATAAATAGGGTAAAGTAATAGTAATTAATCTAATTAACTTGTTTTTTTATTGGGTGATCAGGGAAGTTGAAGGGGGAGCACAGTAAAAAATATTTCAGACTTACCACGGGAAACTGGCTAAAAGTGGGATTTTCCAAGGAGCATCCTTATATTGTAAAAGTACATATTGACTCATCCAAATTAAAAAAAAAAAACATACCATCTAGGCTGAGGTAAAATGGAAAGTAAAAGCTTCTCCTTCTTTCTTAGGGTTAAACCCCATCATTAAGAGAGAATAAAAAAAGAAGCATTGATAGCTCTGGCATTTACAGGTTTGGTTTTTTCTTTCTCTCTATAAGCTTCCATAGAAGAACTATTTTCATTTTTCTTGCTGACTCAAAAGGTTCTAGTATTGCAGAAAATGCTTAAGCTTTTCTTAATTGTTACAGTTGCACAAAGAAATATCTGTGTTGTTACTGCCATTAGAACTGCTATTGGCTCTGTTGTGCAATTTGTTTTCAAAGGAGGTCTGGGCAGCATGAGTACTCTCATTTCTGACTTGCTGCTGCCCAGGGCAGTGGGTGACTGTGACAACATCTTTTATTGTTTCCAGCTTCCAAAAGGTAAGCCTCATACTTGCAAAGTGTGAGAAAAATCTCATTTTGTCTTTGTTTTATTGAACAGCTGTCATGCTGTCAATGGGAGTTGCTCATCCAGCAGTACTTCACAGCCCTAATTGCAAAACCACCCTGTCCCCTAGCAAGGACATGCATGTGTCTGGCAGATACACAGACTGTACGAAAGCATGAGGGCATGGCTAAATCAGTCTTTTTGCATTATCAGGCATAGCTCTGCCTTCAGGTGAAGTTCAGGTACTGTGCCTAAGCCACAGAGGAAAACCTGTTAAAACCTAAAACTTTAGTGGTGTGAATGGGCCTCTGCTGCAAGAGGGCAAGTGGAGACGAGGCCATGCAGAGGAGGCTTTGCTGTCCTACTGGGCTGAAAACAAGACACTCTAAGGGAATATTAGACTTGAGTTCCAGACTTCCTTCTGGTGGTTTGATAGCTTGAGTGACTTGAGCTCTTGGGGTAGCAGTGTATTAAGGCCACATCAGTGTATTAAGGCTAAAATCAGTGGAAATTATAGTCTCAAATAATCTTAATCCTATACAAACAGAAGACAGATCAAGGTTTCTACATTTCTACCACAAATCTCTCAAAGACTAACTGTGCTGCTATGTTTCAATTTTTGTACTCTTGTGCCTTTCCTAGTATACATTTTGTATGCTTTTCAGTTATTGGAGTAAAATTGTTTCTATTAGAACTCATGCCTTAATATACATAAATTTCTTAAATATATGCACTATATTGCTTACACCAGTAGAGCTGATTTGGACAAGTGCTTGCAAAGCAATGTTTTGGGGTGGATGTTTAAGTTTTTTTGATTTTTTTGTAATTTCAGTGAAAAAAAAAAAAAGGAACATTTTAAACACTGTGCAAAAACACCTAGAGCATTTTCTTCCTGAAGGAAAAAGTTGATTTACTAGACCTGAGCTCTATGGCTTGCTGTGCCAATGACTCACTGGGCACATCTCAGTGATTTGTAGCAGCATCATTAATGTCTGTGCAAGGTCTCCCAGCTTTACGACAGAAAGGGTATGCCATTACACAGGAGTAGCTCCAGTCAGGTCAATGAATCTCCTCAAGGGAGCCAAGTTTCATCTGTGTCTGGATGTTGGTAGGAACTTGAATTTAGGATACAGGATTTAAAGGACCTAAGGTGCAGAGTACTGATTGCATCGACTGCACTGCAGGGAGAAAGAACTTGCCAATAGGTTCTTATGAAACCTTGCTTTACTCTTCTCTCTTAAAGCTTCTTTTTCACATTTCAGCATTCACTTGCTGCTGCATCACTGCCGTTACTTACACACACTCCTAATTGCAGTCAGGTCTCAGGATTTTACAATACTGAATGTAAGACTAGCAGGCAGAAGACTCTTTCAATCATGTAACCACATAAATTAGACAAAGAAAGATCCTATTAAGTAATTTACTCCTTCTCAGTGCCAAATGATTGTTTTCCGGAGGACTTACTCGAGCTCTTTGTGCAGTTACATTTCAAAAGGACTCGGCTACACAATAATCCACAAAACACAGCTCATATTTTCATGGACCTCACTACTCAGAAAGTTTTTTTCAGAAAGTTCATCCTAAAACTAATTTTACTTATGTCTGCCATTCTAATCTTTCTTCTCAGACCCAACAATAATAATCCCCTTTCTCCTCTTTCAGTGTCTCCAGCCCTCTGACCTCTCTACTGGGAAATGATTATCAGACTTGGCCTCTCCTGCTGTATCTTTTCTCTTGTGTAAAACCATACATCTAGTCCTGGGGGGACCAAACACACATGCAGAATATTACTTCTTTTTGCTCCAGCTGTCAGATACCAGCACTGGCTGGCTGTGACACAGGAGCAAGACAACATTAAATTACAGCAGGAAAGAAATATTCTGATATTAACACTTCAGTGTCAAACGTCAGTTTCAGTGTGCCAAAATTTTTAGTATAATAGTTACAGCAATACTCCTTTTTCTTTAAAAGATTGGACAGTATGGTAGTTATTCACAAAAGGTATCTACAAGCACATATATATTATACATGTGTGTATATATATCTATCTGTACCCAGAGACGTATGCAAAATAGTACCAGTGAAGATGAGTGACTTTAGACGGCAAAATTTCAATATTTAGACCAACACTAAGAGGAGATTTAAATAGAAAACATTCAGGGTAAGAATCACTAATTCCCTCAAAGCTAAAACTTGCTGCTTCAACACAAAGAAAGGCCTGGGGATATCTGTCCTTTGGAATATTCTGGTTATTTTGGTTGTCTTCCTTTTTTTCATGTCTGTCACTAGCAGTTGACAACGTCTTCCCACTCTGCAGATGTATACCTGGCAAAGCAGTGTCCCCTGTCAGTCACTGCCTCAGAACATGTAACTCCATTCAGCAGAAAACTTTAAAGCAGCATGTGTAGAGAATTTCCTGCATTCAAGATGTGTGATCATTTTTTTTGGGTGAAAGAGAAGAAACAACAAAAAGGAAAACGAAGGCAGGAAAGCAGTAAAAAAATGTGGTGATCAAAGAGATGACTCCTGGAGAACAAAGGGTTAAATCTTCAAGCCATTTTTTTTTCCTTCTCTTTATATAGGAGCCAAGGGGATGACTGATACTTTGCTACAACAGCAGCTGATTCTCAAAATAAGTGTTGGGAAGGGCAATCAGACATCCCCCTCTTAGAAAAAAATTTCAGACGTCATGAGGTGGACACAGTTGTTCCTGATGTTCACAAGGAAATCAGGGTGGTGGACAATGAGTCCCCAGCCCTTCTCTCAAAATATCAAACCTGCCTGCTCTCTTCTGAAATTCCCACTGTGTCTGCTTTTGAAAATAGTCAAACAGTTTCCTTTGAGTTTGAGCTTTCCCTGTCTGCTGACTTGCAGGCTCTTTCTTTCATCCCCTCTCTTGCACAGAGGCCTCATGCTCCTGCTAACAGAAATTCCCACACCACTGTCTCCGGAGGACACTCCTTCCTACCTATTTCTTAAAATATTTTTCCCTCCAGTTTTTCTGAGTAGTACCCCACCCACTGCTCCTACAAGAGGAAAAGTGGTGGACAGCAAAAGTGTCCAAACCCTGCTGAAGGGTTAAGGATTTTTGGGAGGGCTGTTATGAAAGGTTTTAGCCAGATAATTGCTTCTGCTTTGACTATTTGTGAGGAAGGGAAAAAAAATACTTTTGAATGGACCCAATGCTATAAGAAAATTGTATCTGCTTATGGGTTTCCTACCTGCTAGGTGCTAACCTATTGACTGATACCAAAGACGGCCTGGCGGAGGATTTCAGGGGGTGCCCAGAGGTCAGTGAGGAGCCTGCAGTCCCTCTCTGAGGGCAAATAGCAGCCAGCTTCTGCACACCCCCAGATATGAGCTTGGACACTGACAGAGGCAGGATGCTGTGAGGAGGTGATGCTGGCATCCTGTCTCCTCCTGATTTTGAGATTGCCAGAAGATAAGACTCTCACTACCTCCTACAGTGGCAGCTTTTTTTTATACTGTTGGTCTGACAATACAATTTTTCTTTAGTTAAGAAAGAAAATGCAGTCTAGATGACCATGGTAGAGAAATTGCTGATCTTAGGGTTTAATGCAAGCTCACATATTTTTTTCACCTTCTTCACTGAGGACAGCCATCATTACACTCTCTACTTCTGATTTTTTTTTAATATTTCCAGTTAGTTAGATTCTGATTCTACCAGCAGCCCGCTTCCAAAAATAACTGATGCCTTGAAGAAAGGTGAATGCGTGGAGAATACAGCATTTAAGAATATCATCTTTCATTGTACAATTCTAAAAATGAACAAAGTATACATGGGATAAAATATCCAGTAGAAGGATTTAAAAAAAAAAAAAAAAAAGGCTGAATGAGACAATGAGAAAATAACAGCCACATCAGTACATTTTATCTCAATAAATATTTTGCATTGGAAGGGCAGAAGCTGTCAAACTCTAAAGCATGAAACTTCCCTGAGGCCTTTGATACAAGATACAGACTTTTCCAGAACACATAAACTAAGAGTATAAATTGATGTAAGTACTTTTCATCTCCCCTTTTTATCCATGATGTAATTATTTTGGCAGTTAATAAGACATTCAGGGTTGCACCTCCATCTTTCTTAACTTGATACAGCCAACAGATAAAACAATCCCCCGCAACAATTCAACCCCTAGCTATGAGTCACCGTCTCTGATGAAGATGTGTCACTCTGTGTTATCGTGGGCACCAGAAACAGCCAGAGCTTTTTTGAAACTTTTTTACTGGGAGTTAGAATTTCCTGGGGTGTTTATTCAACTTTTATGTATTAAGCACCCAACCAAAGGGTTGTTGACCTGCCTGTTCTCAGGCACTGAACTCTTCAAAGACACAATATCATGACAGATAAAGGGAAAGAGAATAGATTAATGGAGTTAAGGAGGAATCAAAGACAAAACAGTCTCTCAAATACACACACAAAAGTGCAGTTCTCCTCCCTTTTTCCTCACAAGTCTCAAGGATTTCTCTGCTAGTAGGGCAGAATATATGCCCTAGATCCTAACCCTTTCCATTGCAATGGACCTATTTCCTTTGGATCAGAACACATTGATTAAATATCTCTAAATTAATTTTCATATATTTAAATATTTTTCATCAGATTTTGTTTTTTAAATCATTCTTTCCCATGCACCAGAATTATATTCCCTGAATAGTTTAAGAGAAAACTATTTTTACATACAAAGTAGATTTCCAGACAGAAACAAGGCTCAAGAATTAGATGGACTATGAGTATCTCTGTGAAATTGCCTCTGCTTTCTTCCAGGTGAGAAATGAGTGATGAAGGGTTACTTAATGGAATACTTATGCTTAATTAGACAAGGTGGAGGAAGACGTTGTCTGCTCTTCCCAAATCGTGTTTGTGATAGTTACTGTGAGCTTATACCATGTCATCTCTAAAATGGGAACAGTATAAACATGCAGTCACAATAGGGATTTCAGAAAATAGAAGAGATTATCTGAAATACAGTTAGAAAAATCAGATGTTATGAGAAAAAATAATATATATGCAAGAAAGAAGACCTGTGAAACTACCAGCCAGTGAGCATTACGTCCATCCCTGGAGCAGATTATTCTGGAGCTCATCACTGTAGCATTGAGGAACAAAGCGACATGGACCCCCTTTTAAGCATCCAAAGGAGATATTGTTTTATTATAAAAATAGTGCCCTTTTCATACCTTAAATCTCTACCCACCATAACTGAAACCAAACCAAGAGATAACAGAACTTAACAGAAGAAGCGCACCCATTGGCTGGCACAGCTGCCCCGCTGCTGTCCACGCGTTCTTCCACCCAATCAGCTTCCTGCTCATACGCTGCCCACACGTTCCTCCAGCCAATCAGGATCCAACTTCCAACAGTCACTCAGCTGACTCTCCTCACTCCTCACTGCCTCTCACCCCTCAGCCGACTTCCAACCATCCAGCCTGCATCTGTGCCTTTCCCGGTGGGCCTTCTGGTGAGCAAAAGCCTTCATAAGTTTAATAATTGTAACCCCATATCCTACACATCACCATCACTTTTCTCCATGACCCTGGCAACAGGGCAGGAGAACAGGAGCAGTACCCGTAAACGGAAGAACAAGAAGTTCCAGCTCAACATGAGGAAGAACTTTTTTATATTGAGGGTGGCAGAACACTGGAATAGGCTTACCAGGATAATCACAGAATCTCTCTCTCTGAAGATATTCAAAACCCATCCAGATGTGTGTTCTTGTGTAACCTGCTTTAGGTGACCCTGCCTTGGCAGGAGGGTTGGACTAGATAATCCTCAGAGGTCCCTTCTAACCCTGGTGA
>VXBQ01014497.1:1333288-1439689 GCA_013400175.1 Phainopepla nitens
AAAAAAAAAAAAAAAAACAAAAAAACAAACTAATCCTACAGTTACCAATACTGGAATACTGGTTTGGTATTGGTAACATTGGAAATTTGTATAAGTAGTACAAGTCAATATGTCACACTGCTGATCCTCCCATGACTTTCTCTACTGAAGACAAGTGGAAAGCATCAGCAGTATTGATGCAGTCTAAAACATGTGGCTCCTCTCAAAATTTACCATGACCTGGTTGGCACTGGAAGCAAAGTTCAATATCTAACAAGTAAATCTGAATGGCTGAAAAGTGCCCAGGGCATCATGACGATTCTGAACAGTCTTCGCAAGGATTACTCTGCTATTTTGCTTTTGTAACCTATACTGGGCTCTTCAGCATGCAGAAGGATGCATTCACAGCCCTGTTTGAGGAATTAATTCTGGAGAATACAGCTGTCTCTGAAGCATTTACAGAAGCAAGAGACTACCATCTTCCAGGATATCGCAGTGGATTCCTTTTGCTCCACAGCCATGCTGCTAACACTGATGAGTCCACCTCAGTACATCATTGAGGCAGTTTCTGCAGTTAAGCACTGGTTTCAGCTGGTCACATGCAAAAACCAATTGAACAATTTTGCATCTGTTCTATGGAGAAAGCATGAGATGAGCTTGTTGCTCCTAACTATGGTGGTCCATTTTCTCTGTCTAAGTAGGGAAGCAAGAGGCTGCTGGGCTAAATGTGTTTGCCTAACTTATATAATGCATATCCTAATCCCTATGAATGTGTTGCAAGTACTGTGAACTGAAGGTTGTCACACAGGCATATCATATTCATAACCAAAGATCTGCTAAGCAGCAAGAGAATAGTATGAAGTTGAGGATATATATGTATTCTTGTGTATACATTTACTGCCTTAACCTTCTCCAGCTACATCCTGTCAAAAGATGCTCCACTGTAGGTGCCTCTATTTTTGGTTTCGGCAAGATATTGATCCATATCTTGCTTACCATCACTGGTTGTTAGAGAGGAACTGATACTTCTGGAGTAAACTTGTATAGTGCATATCATAGAAGACTGATTTCTCCTAAAGCTTTTCATATACAGAATAGTTAGGTATTCACACCAGGGTAAGATCTAAGACAGTGGAAGATTTCTGAAGTAAAGACTGGACAGCCCAAAGAACTTCACAGGAGATAAGATGATCTGACTACTTCAAATTAGCCCTGTGAAATCTGACTAACATTCTTGATAAGTAGTGTTGCAGCAGAAAGAACGAAGTCCAGCTATTGGATGTATCCACTTGAATGCTATTGGCAGGAAGTTTTCACAACTGGCAATGTTGCACCAGTTGGTGAACATCAAGAAGTGAATCCAATGGTCTTCCTGTATGGAAAATTCCCTTAACTGCTGATGGGAGGTCATACTCAACAGGATAAAAGCATTTGGATTTTACTGTTGGAGGTCCTTTCAGGAATTCTGGACAGTCTTCAGTAAATGATAGGACAGTGATACACTGTCCCAGGCTTTGAATGTTGGAGTATGGAAGGTGCTCCTGTTTCCCTTGACAGCAACTGGAAGTTGACAACCTCAGCCTCAATGACTGAGTATGTTTCTTTTTTTATATTATTATTTTTTTTTTAAATCTCAATCCTAATCTAAGCTTTTAAAGTACCTAGAACAACCAGGTAGCTAGTGGTCATCACAAAGGTGTCACATAAAAGCTAATATGCCGTGTGCACTCTGATGATATGGCCAGAAATATATGGTTCTCTTCCTTGAAACAAGCTTGTTCTATGGGGCTCAGAGCCCTGGGAAGAGTTGGCCATGTGTGCAGCCTGTTTGATAACATGTAAAGAGCTGTAGACATGAAGAGAGAGCCACAGGGGTCTAGCATGAGCATGGTGATATTGATTGCACTAACATGGCCTTCTGATTACACACTGGAAAAACAGGTTTCCTTAGTCTGGAGCGACCCTAAATGCAGGGTTAGTCTTACCACTTGTGGAAGGGACCTAGAGCATACAGCAGGGATGGTGTGGATAGTCTTGCTTTCTGAGGACTGCAAAAATGAGTTTGGAGACAACAAAGCAGTGTTGTCAGGAGCTCCAGGAGTCAGGCACAACTTTGTTCCCAGCTTCGAGAAAGCAAAGACCTTCCAGGTGTTTAAAGGTTGTTGCAAATCCTGCACACCTGTATGCACCTCTGCTTCTGGCTCTACCTGCAGAATAAGCTCCTGCTTTGGGCTGTCTGGATGTCTTGAAGAGCTCTGTGTTTGAAATGCAGTGTTTCCAGGGCACCTCCCAGGTTATATCTCCCTCACCTCCCTCCCTTCTCCTTGCACATTCTGAACTGCAAAGGACTTTCCTCTTGTGAATAGAGATGGTTTAGGGAGACTATCCTGACCAAGATAGCAGCTGGACTTTGAATTAATCAGATTCCTTAAAAACAAGTCTCTGACCTTGCCTTACAGCAGTGTCAAGTTGAAAGGGCCCCCAGTGGCATCATTGAAATTACCATAAAATTACAAATGGCACAAAAAAATCAAATGGGAAAGTACAGTTCCAGTTTTTCACAATACAAGAAGGAACATTCAGTGAAACGACCAGGCAGTTGGTTGGAAGGAAAAGATTTTTTCACTTTAAACATAGTGAAGTTATGGAGTTCATTGCCCTGGGATGTTTTGGGGCTCCCAACATCCACAGATTTAAGAAGGGATTAGATCACAGAGGAGAGGTCTGTTTGTGGCTATTAAACTCAACCATTGACTAAAATCTCTGTCTCCATTAAATTAGGCTCCTTTTCAAAGGTTGCAACAGGGAAATATACTTTATCTGCCTTATCCATATCCTGAGCCTTTGCTTTTGCCCACTGTTCTCCAGGACTGAACTAAAAGGACTAAAAGGACTTTCATGCTCATACAGGATGGCAGTTTTTATGTTCTTATTCTGGATTTATAACTCTGTCAGTGAGGTTGGAGCCTGGCCCACTATATGTGGTCATTTTTCACTCTGTTCATTTAGCTCTTGTACTACACTTAAAGCTTTGGGGACAGGAAAAGACAAAAAGCACAGAGAACCCTGTCTGCCTGTTTGTCTGTTGAACTCATTTACATTAATTGCTTCAATGTACTGACTGGTTTCTTTTTAAATTATAAAATATGTCTATCTCTGGCTCCAAATACTTGCACAACAATGGGCGAGAAGAGGGTGGGGGGAAAGAACCTTAGTAAAATTTGTACCATGCTGAGATAGGTACACCACAAAAGCATCTATGGAGAAAAACAACCAGCTACTCAGAGACTTTAAAATATTGCCCGTCCTTTGCAGCATGAAAGAAAATTAAACTAGGTTTTGTTAGTGCCTAGGAAAAGGCAAGTTATATCTACAGCACATTCAGAATTGGGATGCCTAACTTCTGTGGTAAAGCATTACAAGTATATTCTAGAATTACATGTATATGTGTATATATAAATAGACAATATATGTGTACATATAAATAGACAAAAGGAGCAAGTAGGATACAAAGAGGAACTATTAGGTGGGGCAAACAGCTGATGCGAGGGAATGGCAGCTCTTAGTCACATATGTGAGGTTTGGGAGAGGCATCTCTGGGACAGCTGAGGTTCAGACTATAATCAGACAGAATAGAGAGTCACAAAAAAAAGCTCCAAACCTAAAGCTGACAGTCTGAGGATAAAATATATAATGTGCAAGGCAATCCAATAGACAGGTGCCATTTTCATGTAGCACAACCCTATTGTTCAGGGCACCAAGATTATCTATGTGCACATTAGAAATGCTCTGCATTCCTTCTTAACATACAGCCCACTCAAAAATCCCTTTTTATTATACCATTGCTTTTTTGAAACTTAGAACTCAAATTTTAAAATATTCTAGAAGCACGATCTCACAGATATTAGTACTCCATCAGGTCCCTTGCGAGTTCTAACTGCTCTCAGTTACTTTCCTAAAGCTCTGTGGAAAAAAAAAATATAAAGATATATAAATACATATACCCAGCAAAGAAAGGCTTCCTCTTTTCCATTTATGCAAATGATAGAAAGTGCAATATCTGATAAAGTCAACAAGAAAAAAATTCCTTAAAATTTATGCAAGTGATTTATACTTCATTCAATAAAGTCCAAATGAAAAAACAGAGTGGGAACCAAAAGACCTAGTTCTGTAAGTAGTTCTCTTTGTTCTTTGGCATATAATTCAGTTAGTTTATTAGTCTGTATCTTCCCCAAAGTATAATGGTGATAATAACATTTGTTCTCTGTAAAAACTGTATATTTCTCAAGAATGAAATTCCTCTATATAAGTCAAATATAAATCCAATGCAATATCTTAGGCATCCTATCTATTAGTTTATTCCTAATGCTTACACTTACTTGAATATAATTTAATTCTCAGTAAGTCTTTCTGCTGTTTTTCCTCTGCTTAATTAACCTTGGATTAGCCCATGTAATTCAAACACATCAAAGTTTTCAAAAAACTTCCCTGTTTTTTTCTTTCATTTTTCCTCTAAAAGCAATTTTATTGCTACTATAAGCAATTAAAATGGCTCCAGCAAAACTGAAATCCCTCATCCAACCAGGTGAATTGCACAAGAATGGGTGGAATGGTAACTTCACCTCCACTGCTTTCCATGGGAGGTGCCGTATTGGGATGTTTAAAGGCAGCAGGACCATGAGCTTTTATTTTTACATTTGCTACAAGACTTTTTAGTCTTTCCCACTTATCAGTAACACAGTGGTAGATCAATAGTGCTGCCTTTTAAACCCCTTAATCTGCTGCAGGCTGGCTAGCATGACTCATAGATCATACAAGTTGGAGTTACGGAAACGGAGCAGGTGGCATTTTGTACACAAAGCTCTGCAAACTACCCAGGTGTGCCTGAACACAGCTGGCTCTTCATGGGCCACTGCAGGAACAAGACAGGCAAAGTGCCTGTATGAAAGCTTCCACGAGTTTGGACTTCCACCTCCATGTTTAGAGGCTACTGGTAGCATTTTCTTGAGAGAGAACCTGGAAGAGATAGGGAGTGGATCCAGTCCTGCTCTGATTGCATGGGTTACCGACTGCAAATGAGCTTTCACAGACAGTGCTGAAAGGAGGTGGAAACAATCTCAGTTCCATGTACCCTTGCTCCCCATACCACATCCAGCTGAGGACAATGCTTTGTTAAGAGCTGACAGTCTGCAGGAGTTAACAAATGTCAATGTCACACAATACACTTCATAGACAAGTGTCAGATGACATAATAGAAGCCAACAACATGGAGAAAAAGCCATGCAGAAAAAATTAGAAATCGAGCACACATTTTTACTTGGGATAGATATAATTATTGTCTAAGGAAACTATTGAGAATGGAGACTTCAAGACCTTCTCAAATCCTGACTGACTGCCTTGTTGAAAATACAATAAGCAATGTGCCACGCTCATTGCAGAAGGAATCGGAAAGAGTTTGATGGCAGTTTAACATAGTGACTCCAATGAATTGAACCATTTTTTATGCCAAAATTTTGAGCAGTGAATACTCAGTAGGGTTTACTCAGTCACAAATAGCCTAGAAGAGAAAACATTATCAAAGGCTGTTCTTAGCAAATAAGTAAAACCAACATATAGATGAAACACATAATTAAGATCAACATATAAATAAAAGAGGAAAGATTTTGGTAACTGTGACTGGGTAGGGTGTCCTTTAATATTTTTTCAAGTGGAAGAAATTGGAGGATAGATTTCCCTCTACTTACTTCCTTACATGTCTTAGAGTAGTCTAACAGCAACTTAACACCCAATGAAACATTTGTTAGAGAAATCTAGGATATGCCAAAGTTTGTGCCAGACCATCTTTAAAATATATGTGATGACTGTGACTGCAACTGACTTGCTATCTTTAGTAACAATGCTGCATCAATATTAAAACTTTTCCGTGGATAAAATACTTGGGCAGCCACCCAAAATATCACTACTTTAGATTCTACGCAAAGATGACTTTCGTTTTTAAGAACTTAAGATGCGAATGCATTTAATTTCACACTATATTGCTGAAAACAAATATGGACAAGAGAAAGCAATATCGAATAGTCCAAAATAGTTTCACAAATATGGGATAAGATAGATCTGATGTTACAAGAATATCCTCTCATATATTAATGCAACATTAGTATAAACTAAAGCACTTGCATTTGTTGTTTTCAAGGGGTTTTTTTTGAGAACACAGAAATTCCAGGCCCATGTGACCTAATGCAATAATGTCATTTAAAAATAAAAGGAAAGGCTTAGAAAAACCTATAAAATGAGAGAATAGTATATGTACAGCTGAGAGATCATTGTGCAATTTTATATAAGAGACCCTTGGAACAGCAGCTCAGGCTGCAACTTTTACTGAAGCATTTGAATAAAATTTGTGATGTCTGGTGAAATGTGAGCCGTGTAAAACAGCTGGAAGAACCAAACAAGGATCTAGTCTTCTGATTTCTACTGCTTCAGGATTTTTTATTCCTGAAGTAACTCTCTTCTAAGTCTGAAAAATTCAGAGGTGTTAAATGAATCCCCTGTTCTTGCCCAGAAGCAAGGGGAGATATGCAGTAATCTCTCCTGCAGGAGTGTCACTGCCGTCCAGATGAGGCAGGGGGTGAGCTAACCCTGTCAGTTGCTGGAGGAGTCGATGCGATGATGAGGCTTGCTCTAGCAGATAGCCCCAGGAACTCCAGCACCTTCCTTGCTCCCTAGGGGATTGCCATCTGACTCAGGAAGATCCTTGAGGGTTGATACAGTCAGTGGAGAGAGCAGTTTCCTAAGTTATGTATGTGTTCAGCAAGCTTATCTCACTCCACTGAACTACTGAAAACTTAGGCATTTACTTGAGAAGGACCAGTAAATCAGCAACCAAATCTAAGTACTGGATTCCTAATTTAAAAAATGCAGTATTGGTCAAAAAGAAAGCTGTTATTCTTCCCTGCCTACCCAGAAACTAACTTTCTTAAATTCAATTTTTTTCCCACCTGCTGTCATTCATACATTTCTGTCTGCTGTGAGACTTAGGTTAGTAAAGACTTCTGCATCTCTGACAAAGTCATCAAATCAAAACCACACACAGACTGAATTCAGGGGAAGCAAATATACTCCTTTAATTGCTTGTTTGTTCCTTCCCAACCCACTGTACCACCTCGATATAGATTATTATTTAAGCTATAAATGTCAGCCTTCCATTGTCAGTCATTGCCTAAACTGGATAATGTGAATTGTAACTTAGCAGCAGCTGCTCCAGGATACACGAGGTCAGATTCACCTACATGAATAGTTTCTTATCTAGTTTTCTGAATTTCTTTAAGAATCAGTAGAAAAAAAAAAAAAAGGCACTTTAGACCTTCATTTGTCTCTTCTTAACAGAGATATCTAAAATAGGTCAGATGACTCACTCTTTAAAAACATCTATTTCCCTCTCTTGAGCTAAAGTCACTAGTTTCAGTGTAGATGGTGAAAGTCAGAGGAGATGGACTGCAGGAACCCTACTCTATTTAGCTGTAGGCAGCAAATTTTTAGAAGCATTTGTCTTCCAAAATTGGGTCTGAACTTAATTTCAGCAATCTTTCCTACCAAGTGCTAACTGTATCTTTGTGTATATAATTCTTCTAAAGCCACCCTCTTTTCTGAGCACAGGGGAGTGAGCTGGGAAGCCCAAATCCAATGATTGCATTTATCCTGGAAGGCACACTTGACTGTGAGCTTGAGATGGGAGCTTCCAGGCCTTGCCATTCCTTGCCATTAGCAGTATTCAAGAGTCCAGACAAGGAAAGTGCATTTGGAAACCTGTTTCCCTGCTCTGCAGTGTATCTGTTCCAGAACACCTTGAGCTTTAAGGTGTACTCTGTACCTGACCCAGAAGATCTCATGTGCTCCTCTTGTTCCTACAAAATTAACAGGCAGACAAATCAGAGTCCTTCCCAGAGTGGCTTGCTGTGAGGGAGTGGGACTTGCCTGCAGTCTGAACAGAGGCTCAGTGCAAGGCAGTAGACGACAAGGTCAACAACAATTCTGATTTCAGATACCTCCTCAGACCAGTGAGATCAGTTAAATACAGTTATAGCTCATTTCACTAACAGTTTTGGGTTCTCAACAGCAGAAGACAGGTTGTGCTACTAAGGGACACAAAAGCCCCCTACAAGAGAGTGCTTTCTCACTCTTTTACTCCTGAGTATGTAAACTCCCTAAATGCTGTCATCTCAGTACCAGGTGTGCCATGACCACAGACATCTTCTCCTCTGATCTAATTTCTGTATGGAGTATATATCAACTGCATTGTGTCTTCTTGCTGGACTCTGGGATACAGTGTGGGACTTCTGAGATGTTAACAAGTGCTTTCCTCGTGGACTTTGGAAAGCATCACTACTTGGACAAGCCATAATATGACCCCCCCCCGCTTTGGTTTGTGTGTCATATTCATCCCATTGTTTTTTGTTAGTCATTTGAGGAGTATATTGAAGCATATTAAGTAGCAATTTCTTTTACTTCTTTTTTCTTCCCCTTCTCTTCTCCTTCTTTCTCCTTTTTTCTTTTCTTCTCTTTCTTTTTTTCTTTTTTCCTTTTTTCCCTTTTCCTTTTCCTTTTCCTTTTCCTTTTCCTTTTCCTTTTCTTTTTCCTTTTCCTTTTCCTCCAATCATTATTGAATATCTATTTAGTGCTAACAGCAAGGTCAAGAAATATGTTGTGACTGTACAGCTGTTCTTCTGACAGCTACTCCATAGGATGCAAAAAGAGATGCTTCCAGACCTCCCTAGAGCATCGGCCCACAACTAAAAGTTTAAAATCCTGCCCTAATATAAACCAATGTGACTGTGAGATTCTTTATTCATTCCCTACTCATTGTGAAATATAAGCAAGGTTTTTATTTTTTGTCCTGACTGCTTGATGTCTTGTTAAGTTGCTGTCCAAGAGCAAATTCTTTTTGTCATCCAGACCTGTAGGGTTGCTAAGCACACACAAGGATAAAGATACATTCTGATTACTCAATATTTGTTTTACAAAGTCTGCAGTTGAAAACAATATTGTGTCACACAGTCTACTTTTGCAATACAGGGCGGATACCTAGAATCATGAATTAAACAAGTTTCAGCCATAGGTACGTGTTTTGGAATCATTCAGTTGTAGAGAAATGGAAAACTGAAGACTGTTCAGCATAAAAAAAGAAGACTTTAATTAAGGCTGTATAAAGGCCAGCAAAGTGTTAAAACATTTAAGGAGTGGGATAATGACTATTTTAAATACATCAACTTTCCTGAGAAGTTTGGATAAGGTAATGTCTCCCATTTTAAGATTTATTCACAACACTGAAGTCACTAGAGTAATTCAAGAATTTAAATTCACGTCAAAGGGCAATTTCAGATGTTGCCAAGGGAGTTTAGACACACCTGTATGGCATGAACAGAAGTTGATGACAAGGTTACCAGAGATATAAAGAATACTGATGGTTATTTTTGTCTTAGGTATTTCTTCAGCTCATGTGCTCATGTTGCATATGCAGATGTGGCATTCGGTTGGAGAAATTACTCTAAGCACCTGACAAGTCTGAGAATATGAGGCTTGGGGAAGTGAATATTCAGATTGCAACAAGGTGATGCATTTGATTTATGAATAAGCAAGACATAAAGCGGCATGTCCATGGTAAATTATGTTAGAAGGAGACCAGCTTATTTATAAATGGCACTTGGATGCCCCAACTTTCATTAATCTTGGCTATAAGACATCCATAGGATGGACTCTATTTTCACAATGTTTCTCAGAACAGCAAACTTAATAAACACTTTGAAATGATTTGTGCATATAGGCTGGTAGGTAGGCAGGCTTTAGACTTTAAATTTAGGTGAAATAGCATTCTTGTTTCCTGACCAAAAGTGCCATGATTTCAGATGAATAAGAAAGAATCTGTGAATCAAACCTCACATCCCCAAAATTAAAACAGTTGCAAAATGTGGGATTATGAGTCACAAAATGACTATTACAACTCTGAAATCACATTCTTGTAATGATGACTATGAAAGGAGAGAATAAGGAAACAATCGAGTCTGGGAATCTCAACTGCAAAACTAAAGTCTTTTGTCCATTGGTGATTAATCTGGAATAGGAAAATTATCACTTGTTAAGAAAACCACTGGACTCTCATGAAGAGTTACACATTACTTCTAGTGGATCTGTCCATTGGGAACAAGGATTCTCCCACTAAAATGGGGTAGTGAATATTTTCTCAATGAATTAACTGAGTCTGCCAAAGCTGTTCTTGTTTTTGGTTCCAGTGACTTTTCCTGCATTGTTTTAGAACCATATTCTCCAAAATAACTATAAAATTCACATGACTGAAATTTTTTAGGGAATAACTATTAAATTACTTTCAGCAGAATCTTGGCAATAAAGGCTGCAATCATACAACCATGAAACAGGAAAAAAAAAAAAAAGACTTGGCTTCTTTAAAAGTCTACTTTTCATTTTTTTTATTACCTGCAAAGGGTGAAAGGCAAGATCATTATTAGAAAAAGTTGATACACTAACATTTTTGTATGAAAACTGAAGAAAGCCATCAAACATAAAAAAGCCCAATCCCCAAACCAAAACAAACCACCATAAACCCAGACTCCAATAAAACATTTTTTAAATTGCTCCCACAACATGAAAGAGAACAGCAGCCTGAGTTATTGGTAATGTATCTAGCAAAACATCCCACTCAGAGTTAGTGAATGCTTGGAGAACAAAACATGTACCACTGCATAGTGATCAGCCACAATCTGCAGGGAAAGGAACAGTACAAAGCTAATCATGATTTAGTAGATAATTTACCACTGGGGTAGGCTTTAAATCTCACCACTGGCAATGTGTCATGAAGAAAGCAGAAAATGTTGGTGCCACCTATTGGTAAGAAATGAGATTTGGAAATTATTCAAGCTAATTTGCATAAATCCAAATAAGAGTGAAAATAAACTGACCATGTTTTACTTCATGCTTTAGGAGTTTTGAATGTGGTATCTAGAGTGACTTCTTTACTTTGGCTTCCATTCTGCAGACTTACACGTGTGTTTAACAGTGAATTACAAATTATCTGTGCTTGCATTTAAGAAGGAGATGAAGAATTTCAATTGCATTTCACTTCAGTTTGCTTGCTGTAAAAGTTATTTGAAAGAACCAGCACACTAGGAAATGTTGAACAGGAAGAGGGGTTACTAGACTCAAAATACGCAGCTTTGCAGCCAAATTTTGTTGGGTAGTACATTCCCTACAGAAACTCTGGAAGTGGTACGTTTGGCATGGTACATTGACACTGTTGCTATTCAGTGGTCTGAAAGGAGGATTCTGTTTAACTCTGCACACCCCATTTGCCATGCATGCTGGTGAGACAAACTGACTCAGAGCAAGAGCAATCCTTCTTACTACATGGAAGTGCCCTTTACTGCGTTATGGCAGTGCACCAAGTTCTGCTTTCGTTCATCGCAGTAATAGCCCTGCAATTGCAGGGGACACATTCGAGGCACATGCTGGTGTTCCTTGATGTTTGCTGCTGCAGTCTGTTTCTGCAGATGCTGAAGACAGGAGTGCTTTGGTATACAGAGGTCTTGACTGTAGCAGTGGTTGAAGACACATTTTATACCTGGAGAATCAAGCATCTGCTGCCACTGCTGAAAAAAGACTGGCTTGGACCCCCTTGCAATGACTTACTAGTAGTGCTGTGATTCCTCAAGAAAAAACAGTCTCATATATGAGATTTCAGGGTAGCAGATGAAAAATTTTAGTGTGTATGTTCAGTCATCTCCTAATATTTGCTTCTTTTTATCAGAATTATCTGCAGTCAAAAAATTAGTAAGCATTACTAAAAGCTCCTTTGCTGATTATCAGAAAGACTAGAAGGTGAAAGCCTGAGGTAGTCATTTACAGATTTGATTTTGAGGTTAATTTACACACACAGCTCACTACAGCAGGGTGTTAGGTCACCTTTGTCACTGGAAGTTTAATATATTATGCATGTATAAATCCTGCATGAACACAGCTGAGTGAAACACTAGAATGAGACTGGAGCAAAAGAATGACTGGGTGTAAAAGCATTAAGATACGATTTAACTGTTTCCCATGTCAAGTATGTTGTCACTCATTGCGTTGTGACTCACCTTTGCATCAGCAAACACTCCTTCCAGTCTTCGTCCTGCCTACTTAGGCACCAAGACTGTCTCTTACATCATCACATGTAACGCATGGAACACATCCCAAAATGCAGTATCACCTTTTTGCTCATGAGAATTCTGGGCACAACTATTATTAAAATCTTATGGGTAATAAGCAGGAGATGACATTATACAGCTAACTATGGATCTCTTCACAGCTTACTTATTTCCAGTTGTAGGCGATCATCTTAAAGAAATTTTACAGTATAACAATATATCTATGTTAAGCCAAAGAAGTCATTGGACTTAGTATTGACAACTGAACAGATCTGTGCCATTTCCAGGTTGTAAAATAATCCCTGCTACAGAGGCGCATTCACTGTTAGTGATGCTCCCATTGTGAGTTGCCTGCAAATGAGCAAAGACCAGTGAAAGCAAATTGTATGTTCAAAAATACCATTGTCTAGCAGGAGGCTGGAGAGTTAATCTAATTCTAAGAACTGTCAGTGTCTTTGTTCCTCTTCCTCACACCTGCTTCATCATGGACTGTCTGCTGAGAGACATCTCAGACAGGCAACAGAGCAGTGAACAAAGAACCCGAAGAGCCTGGAACAGCAAATCGAGGCAGGAGCAGCCAGAGCCAGTTCACATGTATCAGTCAAACTCTGGTTGCCTGAGGCAGCAAAATGTTTAGTGTCTGTTTGTTGTGCAAGTGACTGCACGCTGCAAGAAGCATTCATTTCACAGATTGCCCATAAGGCAGCAAAACCCAGCAACTGTGACAGCGCAAGTAATGGGGAAAAGTGTTGGATCTTCATTACCAGATCACGGTGTGGGTTTTCTATATGACAACTCTGTGTTTTTCCACAAAGGAGCTCAGGGAGAGAGTTCCAACACTGCAGTTATCCTTATCCTGGCAGCTGCTGTGGATACAGATTTCCCAGTGGCACAAAGTCAGAAGGGAGCAAAGCTGCAAATGTGAAGGCTCTCTCTCCTCTCTCAGCAGCCAACAAAGCCCAAACCAGTCTTCACTGAAGTGGCCCTCCCAGAGGCAGTAATTGGGAAGAGCTTGTTCTGTGCCAGCCAAACATACTGGAAAGTCAGAGGAGTTGTTGCAGAGCAAGCAGAGCCTAGGGGAAGCAGCTAACCCTGGGGGTATGTGTTTTTATTTGTGCTTTAACTAGATTGCAAAGAAGAAACATTGTAAGCACAACTGCACCTGCTGGAAGGATGCCTCAGAGCTCTGACTCCAGCTGGTTGCCACGTGAACAGTCAGGGAGCTGAGCAGTAGCAAGGGAATGGGAGGTCACTGCCTTTCTTATTCCCACAGAATTTCATTGCGGTGCAATATGCCAAAGTTCATCCTGGTTAAGGACAACTTTTTCTTTTTTTTTTTTCCCTCCCTGAACCTTGACATTCTACATAGTAGTGAAATTCATTTCCCAGTCAGCTCTAAATAAGAACTTCAGTGATTTAGTCAAGTTCTCACAGAAAATCTGTAGCAAGCCTGGGAATCAAACCTGTATCTTTCCCTCACAATCTGTATTTTTTCCTACTGCTCAGATCAGCAGTATTGATCAGCTGCACAATGAAGAAAGAAGGTAAACCCAGTTGTCTATTTCTAGTGGGAGATCTCCCTGTACTCAAAACTTTTTCATTTTTTTCCAAATTGATTTATCTGGTAATGTTTCCACCGGCTCCTCCAGGAGATTATTCCTAGTGTAACAAAGCCCACTATTAGAAAAATTCCTAGGTTTGAAACTTAGATTATCTTTTAGTTAGTTTCATCTCACTGTTTTGTTTTCAGTTTCATCTCACGACTTAACTGTCTTCACTAAATTTCTTTTACCTACTCACTATTTACCTGCTAGCTGATTGTTCCTATTTAGGCTGATAATAATCCAACTTCCTTTTTGTTATTCCCTCTTATTTCTGTATCTCAAAAGCATTTCTAAGCTATAGGGAATGAAATTCCTCTGGATTTCAGGGGGCTGTAATTTGGAAAACTGCAGACCAGTAAGTGCATCTGCACACTGTGGTGGAAACCATAAGTACACATGAAACTATACACAAATGGTGAATCATAACATTGAATAACACTATGAGCACGTGGAAAGACTCCATGTACTTCTGATTGTGAAATCAGTAATTTTACAAAAAAAACCTCAGAAAACTATGAGGAAAACTTTGGCTTTAGAGCAGAATAAAATTACATACTTGTGAATAGATCTGGGGTGATACACACAAGAGCACTCAGACTGTTACAGTGACCTAATCATCTTATTCTGCCTCTTAGAGAAATGGTTGAACCTCAGTTAAACTTACTTTAGCTATTTCATTGACATCCAATCTACAACAGTTATGCCCAGACGAGTCACAGTACATTTTATTTTGCTAGATATGCTCTCAAAGTGTGGGTGCTAAATGCTTGCCATTACCATATCTATGTTGAAATTCCCTGTCTTACCAGTCTTCAGAGCTGTGTTCAGAAGCTGGTGACTGGTCTTCCCACACTTTATTGGTTTCAGTTCACTGATACATTTTTAATAATTTCTTTCGGTGTCAGTACCAAGATAATCTTGGGAGAATTTTAAAATTATTTCAGTTTTAAAACTGAAGAAGGGGCACAAAGAAAAAGTGACCAGGTTTACAAAATCTGTTAGACACTTATTCAAATCAAACAGTTGAGTCCTGTTAAATCCCATCCCATCTCAAGGTTGGATACAGATAATGGGGAGGCACATAGGAGGTGCTTATTTTTCTCTTATTTTTTTGTTTCTTTGATAAGAAAGCGAGCCTAAAAAAATTAGATACTTCAATTAAGTAAGTAAAAGAGAGGGAATACGAAGCTTAGATTTTCAAAGTCATGCACGAAACACATGAACAGAGAAGACTCTGCCCAAATAACCTCACCAGGGGATCGCCCCTCTTCTCATTTTATTGGAATTTTGGTGATTTTTTCATAACAAATGCATATTTGTTTACAGATATGGTGTCATACCTTATTTGCATGCAGAAATTTAACAACAGTTCTGTCCCCAAGAATTTAGAAAGAAATGTAAAAGAAAACCCAATTCCCCAAACCATCTGCAGTGTAAGGAGAGTGAATGTTGTAGAAGATAGAGTCTGGGAGTAATATTTGCAGAAATGAAAATGCCTTCTGAAATAATTTCCAGATTGTTCTCGCTACTGCTTATAAACAGGGAAGGTATACAATAATAAAATAGTGACTCACTTGAATTGTGTTCTGAACTCTGGAAACAAAGCAGGCAAGTCCATGTGGAAAGATTCACTGTAACTATTTTTTGATGTAAACTACATTACAAGGGGTGCCCAACGCGATCTATGTATGCTTCATGGTATTCACCATGCTGCTTACTACACGCAAAGTTCATTTTACCCAGATATTAAAAAAAATCTTGAAACAGAAGGACAAAATAGTTAAAGAATATCCCACAGATAGTCCGTCAGAAAGAGGATTAACCTGTTCCAGATCAATGTCAGCTCTTTTGGATGGTGTAGCACTTCTTGCAAAGTAGCAATTATGAATTAAAATTTGAATGTTAAATTTAAAATGCATTACTTTGACACAGTGGAATCTCATTAGACATAGTGAATACAAACAAGACATTGGGTAGGGAAAATACACTTCCCTACATGTCAGTAATCAGTCTGTGAAAAATATTCTGAGAGATATAGAGGAAGCTGACAATAATATCTTTGCTACAGATCCAGCTGTCCTTCTACATTTATTACTCTGGCACTGAAGTCAATGGGAAATCTGCCAGAATAAGAAAGGAGCTAGGACTGCAGGATCTGGTCCTTATGTGTGAGCTTAATCATTTTCTTCCATCTGCTATGGATCAGAAATGTGGACTCTCTGAGCAAAGGCTGAAGGGGAGGGGGAGACTTTCAGAGGTAATAGGCAACAGACGTTTTTGATGGCAAAGGAAAGAGCTGTGCCCTCCATTTAAATTACTTGCCTGTGATTGCAAAGTTATAATATTCTACCCATACAAGATCCTTAAGGATTCTTCAGGGAAATTCACGAGAATGGCAGAAGTGAATCATGAAGCTCTTGCAATTGTCAACAATCTTCAGGAGACTGCTGGAGTCCAGAGAGTGCTCTGCAAGGACTTCTGCCGAGCAACACTACCAGGATGCATTCCAAGGCTAGTGGGCATTGGGGTTTTGCAGCATCAAGCAGAAAATGAGAAATTTAAAAAGCATTTATAAAGGGTAGGGGAGGTTGGAAACCACAATTTAAAAAAGAATAGAAATCACACCCTGATTGGTATGAAAGTATGTAGGATCCATTCAGAAAAAAATCTGATGAAGAAACATGAGTACAGACTCCAGAATTATAGGCTGAGATGAATCAGAGCGTTTCTGGCCTGCAGACAGTGCTGTTATTAAGAGTTATTGCTCAGTGTAAAGAGCCAAAAAATGTGCTCAGCTCTGTATGAGCTGCAAATAAAGACAATCCCTGCTGGAGGTTTTTTCAGTCTAGGATGCTGGTCCTAAGTCCTCTCTTCACAACTCACTGAGTCTATGCAAATGCTGGTTAACTCTGATAGGGCACAGAAGTCCATTCACAGCAGGACACGGGACAGACATGTTAAAGCACCAGTGCTGATGAGACACCTGATGATCCAAGGATTCTCTGTGTTAGAACACGAGTGAAAGGCACTGCTGGATGGTCACGCTGGCCTTAAATTGGCAGAATTGCTTCCTGGAAGATTCTCTCACTTCCTGCTGACTACAGAAGTTCCTGAGCACAAGCACACGCCCGGCATCAGTGCTGCTGTGCCTGATAGTAGGAGACGGATTATCCTTCCATGGTCTTATGATGAGATTAATACAGTATTTTTGACCAGAAATCTCGAATAAGCATGGCATATACCCAGGAAAAAATACCCAGGGAAAAAAAAAAAGGAACATCAGTAACAGTGAAAGCACAGTCATTGAAAATGTTGTGAGACCTCCTTGGTCTGTGCATGGTTCCCAGGCAGAGCAGAGAGACTTCAGTCTTCAGGGAAATCTTGCAAGAATAACAGAGCAATAATAAAATGCAGGGCTTTGTTTTTAGTTCACATGGGGCCCCAGTAGGAAAGTTGAAAACCTGCTGAAAGAGCGTCTTATGAAGCATTATTAATAAGTTATGCATTGAGTCACTGACTACAACAGCTCCCGAGAAGAATTCTTAAAATAAAAATGTATTCATTACTATGTCCCTGCTCATGCTTCATGCATCCTGCTCCTTAGATTTATTTGGTTTAAAAATATTTTATTTAGATTACATAAATGCAGACAAGCATTAGTTCTTTGTTTTATAAATTGATTATAATATTGCACATGAATATATGTGTATATATATATATATATGCACATCTGAAGTTGACTGAGAGATAATTCATTGACACAGAAAGAATTTGTTTTCTGTACCTCCTACAGTCAGCTTATTTATAACTACTATTTGTGTACCTAGGTTATGTGAGCATGGTGCTCTGCCAAAAAAATTAGTATTCAGCCTTTTCAGGCCCTCATATATAAGCTGTTCTTGAGAGTGAAAACTCCCAGTTTTAGCAAAAAATTGCATGAATCCAGTGGCTTGCATTACCATCTGCTCAATCATCTTTTCTGGATTATAAAGTGGAAAATGTTGGATTTATAGAAACCACATGCAAAGATTCATATTTAATTCTGCCAAGTTTTGCTGTCACAGCAGCCTTAAAGCAGATATGCAAGCCACACAAAACTCATTCTCCTGGTATTTCTGACAAGGATGTATAATCAGGAAAGTGCAACTTTTATTATAAAAGTCTCCTGATAACCTAAGTGATTAAAGTAATCCTTTATTTCCCAGTGGGTTAGTCCTGTTGAGACAGACTGTCTCACCTTCACAGAGATCTGGCATAAGTCCTGTTTGAAATATAAGGGATACAGGCAAGTTTATTATAAACAGGTCAAATTCTGCAGTAATTTGGAAATTTGGTCCAAAACCTGCTCCAGATGTTCTAATTCACTATTCTGTTTACTATTTCTGCACCAAAGTAATTGAAACAATGAATATTTATCTTGGATCACTCCAAATATCATGTTAGTTTTTGTATTGCAGTAAGTTCAGGATACAGTATGAGGATCCAGAGTGAAGAACAAAGGAAAACATTATAGAGAAGCAAACAAACAAACAAACAAACAAACAAACAAAAAAATCTAGCCATGTCATGTAAGGAAGAATTGTCTCCTTTTATTATTTTAGCAGTGTCTCAACTTAGAAAAGAATCATACTGTACTGAAGTATTAAGAGAACTCCTGTTCAGAAGTTCATTGCAAATGCATTCAAAACCATGGGTAAAGAAACGGCTCACAATAACCTAACAAGTAGCTGATGCTACAACTGTTTTTTATGAGGACAAGATCGAGGACTGGCAACACCTTTTCTAGCATAGGAGGAAGAAATCTTAAGTGTCACTTTGTTAATAAAAGTCCTCTGGCTGAAGCCCAGTGTGGCTTGTCATCCCTTGTGAATATTCGTGCTGTTTTTAGGAATATTTTCACACAAGGAGAGGAGGGGAAGAACTCTTGCAGAATGTCCTCTACTGCACTTTATTTCAAAAGGAAGCTTCAAGCCCAACTCTGAAATTATTGTTATTCTACTTGGATGTTGTCAGAAATCACACAACTTTTCCTCATCAGCAATGTTGGAAACAGCAGACATGGTGATATAGACTTGAATTTAAAGCTACATGTGTTTTAAAAGCAAAGTGGAAAATTAGATCATTGAACAGATGTGATTTCTAGTATTCAGGATACAGACTTTATCTCTTGTTCTACTATAATACTGCATTTTTTAAACCCCTGAACCTCATTCTTGCTTTGCATTCACATGATCCACTGAAGCCACAAAAGTGTTTGTTATGAATCAGATCAATAGTCGTTTTTCACTCTTGTGCAATAACAAGCCTCCAAGCTAGATGTTCCAGAGAAAGGTGTTAGCTTTTCTGAACATGGGATTAGCTTAGCATGCTTTATGTCACGAAACTCGAGGGTCAAAACCTTTTATAAATATTTATCCTGGTTTGCGTAAATAAGACTGACATTCTTCTTTCCATGGCTGTGTAAAGAGTGAGCAAAAATTCTCTTTGAAGAGCCAAATTATAACTTTGCTCTCACGGCTGTGATTTTGTGGAAGACTGATTTTTTTCTGCATTGTGGCTGGTAAAACAGTTCCCTTGACTTCACCAGACATCCACATTCTGCTGCCATTTGAGCATGATATCCATAGCCTATTTTGCAGTATCTTCCCTGCCTTTCTATTCCTACTGCTTACCATCAGCCTGACTAAAAGCTCATACCAAGATTTAGGCTTGTTGGTTTCACTCAGTCTATTGTTGGTTTCAATTCATCCCCACTCTTATTTATACAGTGTGAAAGGACCAGACTGGTAAGATCATGCTGGTGGACCTGACTGAGATTGGGTATCCATGCAAAATGTTCTTCCTGTGAATTGCATAGGTCTGCCAGTTACAAATCTGGAGTGCTTGATCTGAAACTACAAGAATTACTAAAGCAAAAAACCAGTAGGGGATACAGCAATGATTTGTCTATTTCATGGTTATGTAACTCTTTCCTCTTTAGAATCCTAAGTTTTTTGTAAGACTTTTTGTTATCACTACCTGTTGTCCATTCATGTGATGTGGAATATTTTAACAAAACAGGTAGATTGTATATTCTTCAGCTATCTCTCTCAGATTTGTGTTGCAGTCATAGTACGTAGGGAACTTCTTGCCCTTCCAGAGGAAGTTTTTACCCATATGATCTAAGATAGAAGTATTAAGAGAATTGTCAGGACTTTAAAGTGGAAGGACAGAACATTAGGATGTTCAATTCTAATAGAACCCTGTCCCATTGTGACACAGGGCAGTCTTACAACTCATTGAGGTTAAATTCAGATTTTTAAATATGGGAATAAGATTTGATCATGGGTTCAACAAGGCTCTTTATATTTAGTGTTGAGGACTACATTCGGTGCAGGTAGCTCCACAAGCAGCTGCAGTGATAGCTGTGGGATGAGCTCTGGGGTGTGGGAGCCTCAGGCCAAAGGCTGTGAACTGCTGACCCTTTGCAAAACAAAGGACACAAAGACCTATGGCTTGGCAAGGGCACTGGACACTTGGAGACACAGCAGGAGCTGAGGACTCTGGACTTTGGCACATTGGGACTGTGGGGTGTGAAAGTTCGGGGTTTCTTTTGTTTGGGGTCCCTGCTCGAGCTGTTGTACCAGGATTAAGTGATTTTAAGGATCCAAATGTCTGAGACTCCTGTATGGGAAACCTGGGGTCAATCTGGTGAAGGGACCTTGTTTGTGTGAGTGTGGGGGTGCAGCTGCAAAGGAGCCTTGGTCCCAGCTCAGGTGCTGCAAGAGTGACTGACAAGAGTGGCTCTTGAATGGAGCAGGAATAGCTCCATTTCATTCTTTACTTTCAGACAGGGAATTTTCCTTAACATTAATTTTGGTGACTCTCTCTGAATTGCACCTGGATGTTGCCTGATATTTTTAAGGAGATTCAGAACAGCAGAACAGTGTATTGCATTGCCTGTCCTGTTGATGGAAGACTTGCCTTTTTATGTTTGAAGGAAGATTTCAAAAGTTCCAACAAGTTTGCACACCAGAATCATAAAAATAGAAATTTACTTTTTTAACAAAGTAAAACATAGTGTAAATGAAAATAAAAGGAGGGATTCTTCTACCGCTAGTGAGTCTAAATCTGCTATTTCTGGTATCAGTCCATTCTTCTTATTAAATATAAATAAGGTTAAAATAACCTGGGTAAATTATATTTGTGTGGATATAGGGAAACAAATACAGACAAAGAAAAAGCAGACAACTTCTAAAATTGCTTCTAATGATTAAAAGTAGAGAAATAAATACTTCTGGTAGGAATCATTAGGATGTGTATAGCTCATGTGGCACAGAAAATAAGGAAGAGAAATGTGTACAGGAGATTAAGCGTTAGAATAACATAGACTCAGCATACAATAGTGATAGTGCGGCAAAAATAGAGTGATTGAATTCATGAAAGACAACTTGCTGCCATTTAGAATTTTAAGAAGATGAAAATGCATAAAAAAAATCTGACTCCTAGTCTACTGATACAATTGAAATAGGAACATAAAATTCAGTTCCACTTCTGGGAATCAGAAATAAAGTTTTCATGGCAGAGTGGCTGGAGAACAGGTTATGGCAGGCAGCGTGGAGTCCAGGTTCTGTTCTAACATCTTCTGCAACCTGTTGCAAAGCACAGTCCCTCAGTGTGCTTAAATATGAAAATGGAACACTTTTTAACATATGTTGTACATTTTTAAAGGCTATATATGGAAAATAAGCCTTCTACTTGTTTTGACACTTAAAAGGCTACTATACACCAAAACAGCAGAGTGCTCTACTGCAAACTCAGTCAAGGGCAGGTTGGATAGAGCTCTGAGCAACCTGATTTGTTTGAAGATCTGACAGGGGTTTGGGTTAGATGACTTTCAAAAGGTCCTTCCAACCCAAACTGTTCTATATTTCTATAAGTTTAATTTCTATAAAACAACTTTACATAACTGCATTTTCTTGAGTATTGATGTGCCCCTATTCAGAAAATATCACTGTGGTGCAATTGGAGAAAGTGCCAGGGCATTAATCAGTCAGCACCATGTCAGTTTACAGTATCAATTCTGGTAAAGAACTTGCTGGGAATCAGCATTGTCAGTCAAGCCTGTGCATTTAGAGTGATGCTATTTTTTTCTGCCAAAGCAAGTCCAAACTTGCCAAGGATTTAGTCTGTTAACATGATACTATTAAGAACTGAAACTCATTCAACTTCTTCCAAAATGGGGTTCTGTGTGTTGGTTTCTGAAACTTAATAGGAGGCAATAATTACTCTCTAGCTCAGGTTGTCTATCTAAAATTGCCTACTCTTTCTTAACACAGCCCTTTATTACTGGTATCACATGATATGTTTGAACTATACTTTTATCCATAGGATTTTCTGAATATGTAAAACATTTTGGATCTGATCCAAAATGGCGGGATTTCTTGTTGAGTTCCAAATCTTGTCTTGACATATAAAACTGAAAAATAAAAAATTTCACAGCCTATTTCAGCTGCAAATGATTCAAGTTCCCATTTTCAACTAGCTCTAAATTATTAAGATCTGTGTATAGAATGTGATTATTCTGCCTCTGATAGGGTATATAGAATTTGCACCAGTTGCTGCTGTAATTAGATAATTCTTATTAGATTGAACTAATTCAGTTATTTGCCATACTTACACACAAAACCCCTTGTGCCCTTGAATAACCTCAAAACACATTCACTAACCTAAACACACTGCTGTATGTAGGAGATGCAAGGCTGCCACATAGAGCTTTGCAAAGGACATTATGAAGAATGAAGAAATTTTAAAAGAATGTCTTTACTGATCACCTCAAGCCTAGAAAGAAACATTTTTTTCTACAAAAATTAAAGCAATTTTATGTTCATTTTAACCAGCAATAGCTGGTGGTTTCTCTAATGTGTGCTTAAAACAGGGCTAGTTCCTACAGTGTGCTAGATATATTCTGTATGTCTCATAAATAGGGTGAAAAAAGAGGGAGAGCACACAGAGTTTAGGGTTCACAATTATTGTTTTTTAAGGACTTCTTAACAGGCTGAAGGAGACATCATGTTCTTGTTAAATCTACCAAAGATGAGTAGGTTTAAATCTATACACAGCGTCTTTCTCATGCATTTGAAAATGAGGTCAGAGTAATCTGAGTAAGCCTTACAGATAAAATTAATACTAATAAAATTACAGAATGATAATAACCAACCATACTATGCACAACTTTGGGTTAAGTCTGCCAAGTGAATTGAGGTATTTCAGTGAGAAATACACTAACTTGTTTTTGTTTTCTGCACTTTTGCAGATGTGCTTGGAGTTCTGAAAATTCTGTCTATTCCATCCTATATCTAAAGCCCCTCTAAATTAGTGGAGGTGATTTGAATTCGATCTGATTTGTCTTGATTCATACCTTGGTGTATAAGTAACTTAAAATTATCTCTGAAAATACCGACCCCCACTAATATTCTGAAAGAAAAATCTGAAAAAATTCTTACAGAACAGGTTTGTACCAGAAGTGCTGGACTGAGTATTTAAGATAATACAAAATATTAAACTCTTTATGATATATTTGTTTCGTCTGATTCAGGATTCAGAACTTGTAAGGGATAGAAGCAAACTCAGTGTAGTCACAATGTTTTTTAAAAGCAAGGAACCAACAGAAGTAATGGCAGGAAAACACACTAGTGTAACATGTCACAGAAAGATCTCCAGCTACAGTGGATACCATTATCACAGATAATCATCTCTGTGTGTGCTCTCAGCTACTCTGGGGAAGCTAAAAGCCTAATGCAATTTTTGGATGCATAAATGGTGATATCTAGAAATTAGGAAATGACCTTTTTTCTGTACACAGAGCTGGTAAGATTTTTACCAGAATATTGTATCCATGACTAATGTGAAAAAGTCTGGGAATCATAGAACCTTCAAGAAGTTTTCAAAGAGAGCCACAATTAGGTTTTGTTTGTTTGTTTTTGTTTTGTTTGGTTTTTTTCCCCAGAGAAAGAGCCCAGTCTTCTCAGCTACTCAAAGAAAAGACTGAGAGAAGAGAAAGCTCGATTACATAAATGTAGGATGCTCAGATGTGGCAGAATTATCCAAAAGAAAGGGACTATACGGCAGAGAAATTACTAATGAATTTAGAGCTGGAAATTGAGGTTAGACAGATTCAGCCTAGCAATCTCACCGTACAAGGGGTGAGGACAGCCCTGGAGCCACCTGCCAAAGGAAGCAATGACACCCTAGAGGTGTGAGAAGATTTGTCTATAGCTGCAACCCAGAAGCTGCTTTCAACAAACCAGCAGGATTTGAGCTTGGGCCCCTGACCTCATCTAGGCTATAATTCCTGATTTTCTGCATCCTGTAGGCCAGGATCTAGGCTCCAGACTGGTGAATATCCTTGGATCAGTCTCTCCTCCTCTTTCAGCAATGAAGTTTAGATGTCCAGTGCAAGAGGACACTCATTCATAACACTGAGCAGAAGAAATCTACTTTGCTTGGCCCTTATTGGCTGGCCCTTTTTATGGTTAGCTTAGCCTGCTTCTGAGGAGGGCGTTTTGGGTTTGGCTTCAAGTGGGTGAGAGGAATCCTGAAGTTAGAGTGAATTCTACAGCTGTGAAGATATAGCCCATGTTCTCTAGTTGCCATCCAAATATATTGATAAAACAATTTAACAGAAAGATAAGGGAAGAAAGCATTCCTTTGGTTTGTATTCTACGGGTACTTTGTAGCAATGGTTCTATTTCACTTCTAAATGTGTGCAGCACCTAACATAGTAATGCAATAGTCGTAGCTGGAAACAATCCAACAACCTTTTTAATATATCTGTATCATCTATAGCATCTATATCTATCTATATCGATATCTATATCTATATCTATATCTATATCTATATCTATATCAATATCTATATCTATATATCTATATCTATATCATGTATAGCTATATATCATCTATATATCTATAGCCATAGTTATAGCTGTATTATCTACAGCTATATCTATATCTATCTATCTATCTATCTATCTATCTATCTATCTATCTATCTATCTCTCTAATGACAGGCATTTTAAAAATACTATTTCTTCAAAGGAATATGAAAAATGTTGGTACTTAACGCTGTATTGCAATACTTAGTATGCATATTGATTTTGACACAATATATAGTAACACTGGTTTGCTATAGAAATGACAAAGTGATTTTCATATTACCTTTGTTAAATGCGATGCATGCACACACTGACTGTTATTTGACTGAGAAATTACATTGATTTCCAGAGTAAGATGGATGTAGTCTTTATAATCACAAATGGTCATGGCAATCTTATTTTTATATTTCTTCACTTATGGGAAAGCTTATTTTCATATACACATTAATCACATTAGGTATGTGATAATACATTCTCCAGTGTTAAAATGAATTTCTGGGAAACATGTGAGCAGAAGATGCCAAACCGACTTTAAAGCAAAGAGTAATCCTAAAGACAAGAACAACTCCACTCCTCAAAACAAAAAAAATCCACATCTCAAATTCTTGACAGAATATCACGACAGTGAGATTTGTCTCACTGAATATTTAGAGCTGACTTAGTACTGGCTTCCAGCTGATCTAATACCAATCCCAAGTGCTCTGCAGGAGACGTCTTACACATACGTTTTACTCGTGGTAAGAAATCCACTGCCACCTTCCCAGGAGTTTGAACTAGTAAGTGGATATAATCTACAGCATATAGAAATGAAAGGAACAAACATAATACAATAACTAATCTGAGTCCATGCTAGTGACATTGCAGCTCTGCCTGCATGCTGGTGAGTTTATCAGTATACAATCTGAGGATGAGGAAACAGTGTTTGTTTACAGATATACTCAAGCAAGTTGAATTCATCAGATCACTCCCTTGGGTTTTTTTCTCACATGTACTCCTTCTTTCCTCTGTTAAATTATTGTTAAATTATTGTCTTCCTTTCATGTTTTCTTTTGACTAAAGCTAGGTGGAGGTAAAAGGAAACCACAACAACATGTGCAAAGTTGGAAAAATCGTATAATCGAATAATTCAACCACGTTTTTCAAAAATGAAAGATGAACTAGTTAGATAATGATAAATCAGTCCTAGAAAGATAAGAAAATACTGCTTGACTCCTCTAATTTCCCACTAACACATTATGATGTATTATGTTGCCACTTTTTGCCACTGTAAGGAAGTATAAGGTAAAATGCTGCTGCAAAAAGTATGTGATATACACTGTACAGTAACTAAGATAAAACACTGTAGTAAGGGAAAACTTAAAAGGCACAGTTTAGCTACAGGTGATCTCATGTTGTCCTGAAAGAGGCTAAAATAAGCTTTTAATTGACAGCCAGTTCTGTTGCACTAGCTAATGTAGTTCTCCCATCAATACTCACTGAAGCATTTGGCATTAGCTTGTGAAGTTATTAGTATACCCCAGCTCTCAGAGCAACAACATTTATGTAACGCACAATAAAAGTCTGGAAGACTTGATTGAGAGAAACAGAAATATGTATTAGCCATTTACTGATCTGACAAGGCAAAAAACTGAATTAACTGTGAGATAATAAAAAAAAAAAAAAAAGCTTCCTGCAACGAGCTGGTACCATATGATCAATGATTATGAACAGAACCCAAAAATGCTTTTGAACATTTACAATACTGTTTTGCTGCTACTTCTTCAAAGATCTTCCAAATAATCTCCTTTACTGAGAACTGTCTGACATTTATTGAAAAGGCTTCATTATACTGGGAAGCTTCATTGCTTTCCAGTATAATCCTTTAGTTAGTAACGTAAAGAAGAGATCTAATCACTCCAGGTTTCTGCTGAGTCAGAAGAGATGGTCATTTCCAGACCCTGATTCAGACTGCAAATGGGATCATTGCCCTCTGGAAGTAGACCTTTCTGCTCACTTCCTCTTCATTGACTATGAACAGACAAATTAAAATTAACCAACATGATTTAAGTTGTGAACTCTGTAAGTTAAGGCTCATCAGCTTCTCCTGTGTCAGTGAAGTGGTAGTAAATGGAAAACCCAGTTCAGGGAAAATACTCTAGGTGAAATCACATTTTACTGCTAACATCTGATATTGAAAGACATTCCTTCCTGCTGCTAAGGAATGCTATTAGCCTGAGGAACTAGGAATAGAATGAGAAAAGAAGCAAGATAACAATGAAAAGATGTGATTGTGTTTCCAGCAACTAAATAATATTAATACATGGTGGCCCTGGCACATTCTGCTTTCAAGAAGTTCAGAGTAGAGATGTCAGTTAATTTTTCAGCTAACCGCTATAAATTAAGCCATTTTTACTGTTAAAGCCTATATTGAAGCTGTATGAGGTGATATATACAGTGACTTCCATAATTTTTGTCCTTTTCCATCCATTCAAAATTTCTTCTTCAGAGCATTTATGAGTTTCCTTTTTCATAGGTCCTATAGGACACAGTGGACAGAGGTGGCTGGAGTTACTACAGTATCTGCCTATCTGCTTTGCTGTAAGATGGAGCAGTATGATTAGATAAAATTTTTCCCTTCTTACCTTAAGTGTCACAGCACACAATCCACAAAATATGTCAAGCCTCATTTACAAATACTAAAAAGATTTGGAATATCATGTTTAAAAGCTTTGAGGAACGTTTCACTGGAATTAAAAATTATCATGGAGCCAGGGATAGCAAAATATATCATTCAGGAAGGAATGACCATTCCACCTCAGTCTTACATACTGACTGATTTATGCCAAAATAACCAAATTAATGAAATATTGCTTATGCAGTTTTTGTTGTCTTGCCTCATTCCCCATAGACCTACTATAAAGTATTATGTCAACAAGCTAAAACATTTGGAAAACAACCTTAAGAAATCAAGGAAGCCGAATTGAGGGTATCTGCTTCCCCAACTGGTATATGTAACAAGTGCTCTCTCCAAAAGCACAGAGGTCAACTTACAGTCCACCATGCAGAAATTAACTTATATAGTCACACCTCTTACAGCCTGACAGGCATAGTGGGTCTTGCAGATCAGATACACAACTAAAGTAAGCACTGAAATTTCAAGCACTGTATTAGCCAACTTTTAGGCATCTCTCTGTGACATCTCTTATTCTGGCTTAGGGACCTGTGCACAATCTTTGAGTAAAATTAGATAATCCAAAATGCAAGCCATCAAAACCTAAAGACCTGCTGTGGATGTAAACCTCTAATCTAGCTGTCTGCTTGATGGAGTTCAGTCTTGAGTTCACAGTTCATCCAAACTCGTCTACAACATTACTAACCTTATGCTGGCTCACTTATGTGTATATTAGGACTTAAAAATCCTTATCCCTATGCTTCTTTCATCCTGTACAGAAAGTCCTGGTCAACCCTCATCTGGAGAAAGATGGCCCTTTGTAGGTTTTAATCCTTCCTTCTCCCAAAGGAAATAACAAAATCATGGAATGGCTTAGGTTGGAAGACCCATTAAAGATCATTCAGTTCCAATACCCCTGCCACTGGGGTCCCATGGACTGTGACATTTTCCACAAGACCAGGCTACTCAGCGCCACATCCAACCCAGTCTTGAACACTTCCAGGGATGGGGCATCCACAGCTTCTCTGGGCAACATGTTCCAGTGCCTCATCACCCTTCCAGTAAAAAATTTCTGCCCAATAGCAAACCTAAACACACTGTCTTCCAGTTTAACGCCTTTTTCCCTTCTCCTATCACTGCATGTCCTTTTAAAGAGTCCCCCTCTTTTCTCTTGTAGCCCTTTTAGGTGCTGGAAAGTGTTATACGGTCTCCCCAGTGACTTCCTTCCTCCAGGCTGAACAACTCAAATTCTCTCAGCCTGTCTCCATAGCAAAGATGCTCCAGGCCTCTGATAATCTTCAGAGTCTCCTCTGGTGTCTCTTTAACAGGTCCATGACCTTTTGTATTGGGGCCCCAGAGCTGATTGCAGCACTCCAGGTGAAGTCTCACCAGAGCAGAGTAGAGGGGCAGAATCACCTCTATTGACTTGCCCATGCTGCTTTTGATGCAGCCCAGGATACAATTGATTTTTGGGCTTTGAGTGCACATTGCCAGGTCATATTCAGCTTCTCATCAATCAATCCGCTGAAAAAGGTGGTAAACACCACTGCTTCCAGTACCAGCCCCTGAGGAATATCACTTGCTGCTGCTCCCCTCTTGGACATAAAGACGTTGACTGCATTGTCGACTGTCATGGCATATTTAACTGTTCAGTTTGTGCACTAATTTTTTTAAATAGCTAAATGACAATATGACAATACAGTCTGAGATGTTGAAGAGCTGTTACTCTAATTGTAGTTGTTTCTGGCCTCACTGGCAAGCATGGTGATAATTTTCTTCTATCAGTCATTGTATGTACACTGTGAAGGTAGAAATGAGTCAGGGACTCCCCTGTTGTAGCAAGCAGGCCGCAAAGATACATGTGAACTAAAACAATCCTACCACTCGTGACAATCAAGGCCTCCACTTACATAGGACTCAGCTTGCCTAACTGGACTAAGTTCTCACGTCCTGTGTACCCCGTGCAGAGGAAACAGGCAGTTAGCTGAAGGTCAGCACTCTCATATAACTGTCTCAGTAAAAGAAGATAAAATCACAATCAAGCTGCTAGTTATTTAAGATAGGAAACTATGAGGACTATTGTAGGCCATGTTTAGGTCATCAGAGGAAGTACTCAAGGAGCACATTTAGTACCTGAAAAGCAAAATATTAACCCTGTCCTTTCCAAACTCGAATAAGAGAAGCCTCTTTCCTTTTCTGTATTTTCTTACAGCTTCTGCTTTCATTTTAGACAGGTCTTCATCCTGAAAGACACTCTGATGCTGTTCTTTATAGTTCTGCTGTATCTAGAGATAATAATTAGTATGTCCATTGTAATGCAAAGCATCATTATTAGCACAGATAGGTAAATAGGGTTCTACACATTAATTTATAGCATAAGGGATTAGGTAAATTTAGAGAGCACTGTAAAACAATAAAAAATGAGTGCATGCTAACTTGGGGCTGTTATCCACCCTCAGTAAATGCAATCAGAATGGCAAAAAAGCAGATGTGGGTGCCAAGGAAATTCTACAAATTCAAGATGGACTGTGGGGTCTTTCCTGGTGAGCTCTGCTGGAATGGGAGAAGGATAAATGATGCCTTCCCTAAGTGTCTACTCCTTCCTCTGACTACTGGGCATTACTTTATAGAACAGATGGAAAAAAAATCTTAAATTGTCACTACAAATTTGATCTGCATGCCTAAGGGTAGAAACTCTTTCCTCTCTGCAAATAGCCTCTCAGAAAAAGCCAGATTTGCTATGAGTGTATTATTACTCTATGTGATTAGTCAACACAAAATATATAAAATCCTGCTGGATTGTATTGTCTCCCACTGGAAAGGAGAAAAAGTGCCCCAAACAGCTGACTAACCCCACATGGACAGGGACATGGTACTGCAATCAGTTTCTGCGTGGCAACAGGGAGTTAGGAATGACAGCAATAGCACAGGAGAAAACAAAAAGAAGCATTATTTTGATGTCTGTAGTCTTCACAAGGCAGAACGGAATGGGAACAGTCCCGAGTAAATAAAACAGAAACTCAATACCTATAGCAGCAGTAAAAATATACAGATGTCGGAATAAAGGGGTCTCACCTGAACTCTTCATCTCAGGGGGGCCTCAGCTACTGTCAAGCTCCAACTTTTAGCTCTTCTAAACCTGGAGTTGTTCTGCTGATCAAAGACCACCTTTCCACACTTTGATTTCAAAGGATGGAGCAGTTTTCTTATTCCAAGCACTTATAAAATGTGTTTTTGGGGATTTTTGTGTGCGCTGGAGTGGGAAGTTCTTGGATGGTGTTTCAAGCACTGTAGGTCATGTTTTAAATAGCTACCCCATGAAAAATGAACTTTCTACTTTTACTTAGAACCCAGCAGCAGAATGGAATAACTGCAAAAACCCTAAGCCATAATTCCCCTTGCAGAGTCTGTCTCAGATTCTTTCCCTCTCCAAAACAACTGACACTGTATCATGACAGTTTTTATTCATGATCTGAATCTTTAACCACTCCTTCCTGGGAATTTTTTTTCACCATGAAAGCAATCAAATTCTGGAACAGGTTACTTGGAAAAGTTTTATGTTCTCCAACTGTAGTGATTCCAAACTTGACTGAATATGACCATGAGAAATATTTGAACTCAGCTTCAAAGCTGGGCTTGTTTTAAGCAGCATGCTAGACTAGATGACCTCCAGAAGTATCTTCTTGCTTAAATCATTCCATGAATCTATGTGACCGGATGAGATTGATAATGCTAGCTGAGCATCAGGAAAAGTAAAAGAATAGCAATGTCTCCTGAGTCTGGCATCACTTTATTTATAAACGGAGCTTCACAGATAGTAATTCACCTGAAGGAATATTTGCTGCATCAGACATGAATGACTTTGTATTATTTTAGAAAATTCAGGAGTGCACTCTAGGTTTGCCATTTCATTCTGAAATTTCATGGGACATTAAGTAGCAGACAAGTGAAAAATCTGGATATTTTTTGCTGAAACTGAGAAAGCAATATGAGATGTGCCATATGTCATGCTGAAACATAAGAGATTTGAATCATAAGTCGTTTTCTGTAACTTTTTCCACTAAACAATAGAGCCTTCTCAGGAAGTTGTGCAATGAGAATATAGTTTATGGTTTCAAAGTAATAGTGGGCTAATTAGCAAAGAAAAGTTTTCCTTCCTCTAATTAACATAGTTCTAAACCCCATGCATGCTAGAAGTAGCACAAAAAGCACACAACAGGTGTATCTAAGTGGAATTACGTCAGATGTAGGAAGTTTATCTAGGTTAAAGGATTAATAAATGCCATTATAATGTATGACATTATTGATGTAATAGAAAAAAAATATAGCAAATATAAATAAAACATTTTGCACAGGATCTTTATTGATGGCTTATGCTTGAGATTTCAAAGGAAGGACCTTTTTCCGGTGTGAAAACCAAACCAAAAGATTTCTGTGTAAATTTTATATTCCCTATGAATCCGATTGTGATTATTTCAAACAGGTATTTTTTCAAAAGTATAACAAGACAATTTTCATGTCTGGATTGTGACGATTCACATTTGATAGAGTTATAATGAAATTACCATACTCAGCTTGACTGCTGGCCCAGTAAATACTGCTCTGAAGGGGAAAGTTGGAACATTATGGCAAAGTTTGCAAGCCATCAATGATCTCAGAGGAAGGGTGTTTCTTCCAGTTGTTAACTTAAACAAAAACAACTGAAGACTATACACTGGTCCTGGAGGGAACAAAACACTGGGAGTTTCACAAAGCACACTCTATATTAGCTTAGAATATCTTTGTGAAGGAGCTGGCTTCATTTTCACTGTTGGTCTACTGTGGAGAAGGCTTGCTCCAGCATTCTGAGGTTACAGTAAATCTGATATTTTATCTAATGCAAAGCTGATTCAGGCATGTTTGTCTCCTAACTGACTCTGTCCCTTTACAGTCCATACCATGAACTGATCCCTCTGCCTTGACCCCATGGAGCTCCACCGAAAAAGAGAAAAAATGAAAAAGTCAATGGTTGAACTAGCAGCCAGAAGGCACGAGTTAAAATTATGTTTTGCCAAAGGCTTCCTATGTGATTACAGACCAGTCAGTCTCCCAGGGCTTTAGCAGGGATAAATACAGCTTCTTTGCAACCTTTAATATATTCTACAGAAATGGAAACCAAATTAGTGTTCAAGACCTTTCTCCTGCCATGTGTAATGATAATAGAGGGATGTGAGGAAGATATGATCTTTTCTTCCCTTTGAGCACATCTAACTCCTTTCTCTCTCAGTTCTTCTCTGTCTTTCCTACTTACCCAGCACTAAACTCTGGACACATCCTGCAGTTTTCCAACAATCCTGTGTGGAAATGCAAGATGCTGCACTAACAAATAACATAGATAGCTTCAAGTCTCCATCCCCCACATTGCACCTTTCAGAAGGAGGTTTTACACTGAATATTTTCTTTATTTGCAGATTTAGGCAGGACAATCTAATGATTTTTGCTTCAAAAAGTTATGAAGGAAGAAAAATTATGTTCAGCTAGGCAGCTCATGTTTCTTTCATAAGAGTAGCTTTCAGGATTTTATCTGAGCTGGAAAAGGGTAGATTTTTAATTGATTAAAGAGAATAGAAAATGTGTCACATTCTACACAAAAAACTGTAGGACAACTCCTGAAGTCTATTAACCAGCACTTTGACATTTCTGGTTTTGTGATCCAACAGCAATGAAGGGAGAATTGGGAAAAAAAAATTTAAAAATTCTATTTTTATATTTGTTCCTTGCTTCAAGAATTTCTTGAGAAAGATAATTGGTGATTACTAGTATGAATATCCAGTGAAAAAAAAAAAAGCTTTGTTATCAAGAAAAGTGTTTTTTAAAAATCACTTCCCTTTAAAGAATCTTGAAAGCAACAACTGAAGTAAGCAAATAAGATATCATCCAAAAATCTACCCCTGTCCTTGAAGCGCTGAGGTCCATATGTTCATCAGATGTATAGTAGTTTTCTCATTATGAATAAAGTCATTCAGTGGGCCTTTCCTGCATCCTACAGAGATTCCTGTCTGCAAAGACAGAATGAAGTGGCTGAAGAGAACAGAGTGCCAAAGACATGACCAGATAAGTGCCAAGAGCACAAGAAGGCAAAAAATAGTAGCATTAGCTTTTCTTAATATTTTTTTTAATGTTAGTATGGTCTGAAATGTTTATTTATTTGGCATCTGGAAACAGATGTGCCCTTTGAAAACAGCATAAGTAATCAAGATAGCAACAGCATGAAGACATAGGTAACGGTAACACTGCAGCTAAAAGTGGTCTGTGTGTGTGCAGAAACTTCTGTCTGAGCTGGTGGCTTTTATTTCCAAAGTTGCTTTCTCCACCACTACAAAAATAAGCTGGATTGTTCTAGAAAGAGTAAATAGCAAGCTGCAGCAAAACAATTTATTCTGATTATTTTATCCCTTGATTTCTTTAATCTGCTCTTAATATCTCATGCATCCTTCCATTATTATGTGCCAAACAATAGAAATTTAAAGCCAAAAATGTTATTTATTTTCCTTTGATATAGTTGAATAAATTAAAGTTTTGAAACATGCCCTAGAGTTGTTATTATTAATATGGATTTTTTAAATGTAGCTTGTAATAAAACAGCAATAAGCATTGCCTCATTAGAATAATCTGACTGAAGTATTTACATTGGTCACTGGCCTTTTTACTTTGTGATTTACGGTGCTAAAGAGATTAAGTTTTAATTACTGTTGAAGGAACAGTTCCTGTGGTAGCAGTTTCTATTGGGAGAACACAGAGCTCAGAATTTTAAAGACTGTCATCAATTTCAAGCCTTGGAATTTTTTTCCTTTTACTACTTTGTCAGTGATCTCATGGACATTCTATGAATAGGAGTTTGGACTTGATGGCCTCAAAGCGATTAAAATCAGTTGAAAATTATAATGGGATCAATGATAAAGACCTTACACAGAGATTCTGGTGAAATGTGAACACAAACTGCTAGTGAAACAGAGTAACATCTACTTTCTTTCATTTTCAGCTTAATTTAGGTTCTAGAAGCGGATACTGATGATTAAAGTGTTCTCTGTACCGTGTACTTTTGTAAAATGCATGTTTAAATACACGTACACATACAATGGTGCTCAACATGTGTGTGCCATCATAGACAGATATAAACTTTATAAAACAAAGGCTAAAAATTACACTGCCACCAAGGAAGGCATTCAAGTTGGAAAGTTATGCATTCTGGATCGAGGTAAAATTTAGATATGTGAAGATGTAAAAATAAAGAGCTTACTTTTGACAAGGAGGAAACAGCATCACCAATTGGCTAGAACTGCCTCCTATAGATCAGAACTGGACACTGTAAGCCCACAGATTGAATACATTTCTTCTATGTGTAGACAAACCACATCTAATGATGGTTATAAAATCTTTTGAGAGGCTTTTGATGAATTATTTTGGGTTTTAAAGAAAGCATCAAATTGAATCATCATCTCAGTCAGAATAAAGTGATTTTAAGTCCTCAGCTAACCCACACAGGCTGTTTAGGCCCCAAAATAAAAAAGGCTATGTCTTAACCTGATGCAAAGTCATAACCTCTTAAATTATCTTTTCAGAACTGCAAGATGTTGTCCAAGCTAGATGCTTTTTCTCGAGAAGCTTGTTTCCTCAATTTCTTTGTCGCTTTTCAAGCCAATAGTAGATTTTCAAATCAAAACCAGAAGAGGCATCTGCTGAGTAAGGATTTTTTCCAACTGATAAACAAACTAGTTCAGCTGAGTTAACACCAAATTCATCACATTAGAGTAAAGATGCAGCACTGAAAGGAGAGAAATAAGTGTATTTTTGCAGCAGATGAAAGAGAAAGAGCTACTGTCCTGATCACAAGTTTCGATATTTTGTCCTGATCACAAGCTTAGATAAAGTATTTCTACTTCATGTTGACTGCTGATTATTGTTAGTGGCAAGTAATTCTCTACCCAGCCCACCCCATGAACACTCAGAAGCAGTGTGCACTTATGTTTGCATATAGCCAGCTAAGGAGAACCACATGGCACATCTGCTATGCTTGATATCAAATCACAGAAAGTTTGATGGATGTAATGAGTAACAAGAAAAAAGAATTAGGTGTTATTCAAATTGTCCTAGACACATATCCCAAACATTGAAATACATTGCTATGCAGTGTTAAAAAAAAAAAAAAGGCTTGTACAATTTCTATCTGAATGGAACAGCTTTATAGCTGTTTTTATAGTTTCAATGGGGATTTGTATGTTTATGTGAAGAGATGAAAGATGAAAAAAGATGGAGAAGAGGAGCAGAATGCCAAATAGACCACCTAATTAAGGGCTGGGAGCATAGCTGTAAGGAAAACCAAAAGACAGATATGGATATGCTTTTCTCTGGTTCTGTTAAAGGGGTTTGAAGCTGTGAGAAAATAAGCTATCTGCTGTTGGAGTCTTGTTACATGGGAAATAGAATTTTAAATGTTTTTTGCAAATTAACTGGAGAAGCACCGATCACCAGTTTCTCATCCTAACTGCAACTGGCCCTGTCCCAAATTTTGAATAATCACTTGGGTCAGCAACAATTCACATCAAAATGTTAAAACATTAAAGTCTAATCTTACACTCTCAGAAGTGTAAGAACATTTTTTTTGTAGGTTTGTACCTGGCTGTCAGTCTCTCATTTGCAATTTGAGTCTTTTTAAGTACTGCTTTTTGCATTCATTAAATTATACCCCAAAATATGACAAGCAAGTCTAACAACTGATCAAGACAAAAGTACTTCAATAAAGTATTGTGGCATTGACATAATGATTAGTATCAGCCACTGTTATTACCTAGCCTACTGAATTTCCCTTTCAAATACTGAATATTAAAAGATACAAATTTTCACAGCTTAGTATGAGTAGGAAATATTTGTTGCAACTATAAACTATTTTTTTCTCCCCTAAAACTGTATTTTATAAGGTTACTTTAACACTCTTGTGAGTAAGCCTTCTCATTCCACCTGCAATGAGTTCCTGCTAAGTGACCATGCCAACAACAGCCAGAGCCAACGTCAGCCACGCCAAGATGCAAAGAGAGAGTGGTGTTCACAGCAAACCCAGATGTGCACTATTTGATCTTGGCAGGATTTGTTGTTACCAGTGTAACTCCCGCCATATGAAATATGAATCCTGTTTAAGTAGTTAATGAGGGCAGTGGTCTTCCAAAATGCATTCAAATACATGAAATAGGAACCACTGTGAAAGCTGATGAAAAAACCCCAACACACTGAGCAACTTTCATCACACAAGTCCAATTCTCAAAAAAATAGATTCAGAAAATTTTGAGGCAGCTGATGATAAAGGACCCTTCACCACAGTACTAGCATTGACAAGAATTACTGACAAAGGGACAGAGAATAATTTTTCAAGTATGCATTTTGGCTGTATTTTTCCTATAACCCTTTGGACCTGAGGGGGACATTTCTGGGTTTGGTGGGCGATTAATACGATTTGTCTGTATCTGGAGTGCCAAAAAGACAACAGAGATCTCCAAGAATGTTTGAAGAATGTGATGTCCATCCTGAACAAGACTTTTAGAGTCAAGACTGCACTACCTAACACTGTACTAACACATACATTTGTTTCCTGTTGCTGTGTAGTCCATATTGATTTTCCTTTCCTAGGCATATAGTAGCTGAGGACATCAGAGGTAATGAAATGTCCTGTACCTTTCCTCGAGAGATAAGGACACTGACAGACCTTACTAAAATGCCTTTGTCAAATTACAACTGAAATACCAAAAATATCAAGCTGTTAGTTGTTCTGAAAGCACTATAATTTTTAACAAAATATTATGCTAATTGTGTTGATTTTCTTAATTATAAAAATTGCAACTGAGATCTAAAATAATATAAATTTTTAATTTGAGCTTTTTTTTAAAACAATTAACACTACAGACATTAAGATATTAAGAATTGTTTATTCCTTTGCCAATTTTTTTTTCTCGTATGATGTTTCAAAAATTTTCCCATGTAGGAGTACAGATGGGAAAATGGACAGACTATTCTCTGTTCATTAATTTTTAAAATTTTGATGAAAATGAAACTTTGTCTTTTCAAGGTCAAACATTCTCTTTTACTTTAAAATTTGCTGTAAAACATTCTTGCTAAAGTTACATAATTTATGAACGTTGAATTTACACTGCCAGCTTTAATGAGAAACAAATGTTTAAAGATATCTCTGAAAGAGTTCACAATGAACACTTATTTATATTAAATTCTGGGATTGGATTTGGGACAGTGGTAAAATGAAGTCATATGTGAATTGTATTCCTAAATATATATATATGGATTTATGGTAACGGAAATCCATGTTTGAGTCATTTAGAGAAAATGCATGGCAAACAGCAGAGCTTTTCTGTGTTTCATTTATACAGAAATATAGAAAGTGAGATAACACCAGTGAAGTTTCTTTTACTAAAAGAGTGTTAAGCTGCCAAACACCAAATATTCACTGGACTCATTTCTCAATTGCTCTTGAGTACTTCTGAGTACAGCAATGTCAAAAAATGGTTGTTCCATAAGCAAGGGTTTATAATAAATGTTTTTACACATCAATATTTATTCCAATCTGCAATAAAAGAATTGATGTTACCTCAGAACTGCTGGATGATTTGATTTATTTCTTGAAATTCTGAAGGAAAAAAACTTCATAATTTTATATAGAAAAATCTAAACATTGACATTTTTGAGATTTTATTTTATCTTTTTTTTTTTTTAAGTTCACCTTTCATGAAGGCATTTCATGGCTACCCAATTTGTGTTGTGAGACAGAGTGGAGATTTGGGGTTTTTTTAATAACAAAACAAATTCTCAGCAGATCTGACAGTATGAAAATATGCAGACAGCAATGAAAAGCTATAGATAATTTAGGGAACTTCTCTAATGCATTGTGAGTGGCCAGTAGCCTTCTCAAATTATGAAGAGATAATTCAACTAGTTTTCTATAAGTTTACAAGGAGGTAATCAGAAATAAGAGCTATCATTTCCAAATGTAGGACCTTAAAGCTCTTCCTATTCAGTGCTACAACCACTGCCTGTTTGCTTAACTATTGTTATAGGAAAGCAGTATATCCAGCCTCTCCTAGTTTGCAGTAAGATTCTTGCTGCAAGACATGGGGCTGCCTGCCATCCTTTGAGGAATATTCTAGACCATAGACCAGAGATTTGTCTTAGCTGATCACACAGAATATCTTTCTTTGTAAAATGTAAATTCAAATTAGCTACAACATGGGAGACAGCAGCAGGACTTCCCAAGAAGGACATTTTACGTAAGGGAGGGTGTGGAGTCTCCTCCATTGGAGACATTCAAAACCCACCTGCTCCCATGCCTGTGTGACCTGCTCTAGATGACTCAGCCTTGGCCGGGAAGCTGGGCTAGAGGATCTCCAGAGGCCTCTTCTAACACTAAAAATTCTGTGATTGTGTGACAAAATGAATGCAAAAGAAAGTAGCTTTTGGTGTGCCTGGGTGGACTTTATTTCCGAAAAGTTTTTCCCCTGTCAAGTAACCAGTAGAAAGAGTATTCTAAAATAGACCCTTCTAATGTGATTTAGTATTTCTTAGTCAGGGGGAGCAGACAAACTTCATAATAATTAATCTGGTTTAGCATTTTATGCATTTGGGCAAGACAAAATCGGTTTAACCCATATAAAGATAGCTACCTCAACTGTCTGTGGCTCTTCTGCCATGAAAGGAAAAAGAAATGATAGTGGGAAATGCCACAGGATGAAGATTCTCAGGAGAGAAGAGGATGTCCAAGCCACAAATACATTCCAGTAGATCACTAATGAGTGAACATGCCTCATGTCTTACCGCCTGCTATAATCACTCATTTGATTTAAACAACATTTGGTTCCAATGTGTGTTTCATTTCCAGGAGGCGGGTAAAACTCTAGCTGAAAATTATATTCAGTGTTGTCTTTGCTGTTTTGATTAATTTCTAGGCAAGATGACTGTGGTTTGGGTTACTCTGAGCACTGGCATGAAGAGTTTCCACAGTTTGGCTCGCAGTTTACTATGACCAAGTTTTGCAGCAGCTAGATTCTTTGTTAAAACTTGATTGAAAGAAAAAATTTAATTTCCACAGGAAATACTGACATCTGGGGGTGAGGGGGTGGGGAATGGCAAGCTCCAGTTAAAACTGAAGACTGATCATTTTCTGAACTCTGTGTAGAGGGAGGTTCCAGGGGGTAAAAATTGCTTTGGGAAGAATGAACTGTTGGAGACTGATTTTGAACAACAACCTAGGTGGTCCCTGGAAACTGGGGACCATGAGATCATCTAAATTCAGAAAACCAAAGATAGTCTGAAACATTCACTGCATTGAAAAGGAAGCCCTGTATCTCTTGACACCAACAGGGCATGGTAGGCGGACTGAGAAAGTAAAAATTGAAAGCCTCATATCCTTTAAGATTTAAATTTAGTAGGAGCTGCCTAAAGTTTCCTGACTCGTATCACAGGATGGCCTTGAACTTCAGATCCTGGACTTTGAGACTGCTAAGTATTATACTAGGCAAAACCAGGAATGCAACACTCTTCAGTCACCATGGAAGTTCAGAGCAGGGAGATATGTTGTTGAAAACAAAATATTCGGGAAGACCTTATTTTCAACTCTTAAATATCAGCCAAAACAGGCTCACTACATTGTTGATATAAATTGGCTTCTTTCAAGCATATTAAGGACCCTATTCAGTTGGTTTTGCATTACTCTGCATGAGGTATCATTTGAAACTCTTGTATTGTAGGAATCAGTCCAGGGAACACACAACATAAATGTACAGTCCTGCCCACAGCTGTAGAAAGAATGAAATCTTCAAAAATGATGTTTGTCTAGAAATCAAGTTCCTTCGGTCCCGCAGAAGAAAAACACCACTCCCTTCACCTTTCAAGAATTTCCCTCCTCTTCTTTTCAAAGTGTAATTAAAAACTGCTATTAAATTCTATTTTGTTTGCTGATCTCATTTCCAGAGAAGTGACCAAGGAAAACTCTGCAGTAAGTAAAAAAATTAAAAAAAAAGGAGAGTAGAGTCAAGGAAAATCTTTTACCTTTGACTCCTTTCAGTGAAACAACTGAGTCAACTACTATAAAACTGAGCTTGTTTACTTGCCAAACTGTGAACAGTAGTTGAAATACATAAAAGTCAGGCAGAATAAGCTCTAATCCCAAGGTAACACAGAGTAGACAACAATTACTTAGATTTTAAGACAGGTCAATAGGGAAGTAGGTCCACTGAAGAGGAAAAGATCAGTTCTTGACAAATAACAATTCCACAAGCTCTCTGCCTACAGCAATAAATTGCTTCCCCTTCCATTCACTTTTCTTTGGTGCTTATTCCACTTTCACCTATGAGATAGCTCCTTGTTCAGAAAACTATGGATTTGCTTAGTTTTCAAAGCTACTGCTTTTCACATTTGGTGGTAATGCAATGAGCAGTGACAAACTTCCTCACCATGGATTGACTTGCCATATTTTCCCAGAAATTTACTTTATTTGGGGATATTGTCTATGCCAGTCCTGTTAGTGAAGCTGTTCTTAGCCTCAGTACCAAGGTAGCCACAAGTTGTGAATGTGCTCCTCTATCTCCAGCTGTGTCTTCTCTTGCAGAGAAGAAACAAGGCAATCACTCAGTTATTCTGATCATATAAGTCAAAATTGTCTTCCTGTTGAGAACAATGGGCCTCATTCTTTTCTTCATTATACTGTCCTTTGCTGGGTTGATGCAACTGAGAGGCTGTTACACCACCACAAAACTGGTCCTCTATACATAGAAACAGTCCTGGAAAATCCTGGAAATCATAAAATACTGAGAGAATCCTTCTCTGTATAAAAGCACATTTAATTCTTTTTAGTATTGTGTTTTTATCATATTTCATCTTGTTGTCTGAACTGCGGAAACATGGAAAAATAGTTCCACATCTTGACTTTTTTTCCCTAGGACACATTCAGCAAAGTGGATTAATGTGTCATATTTTGAGGCCACATTCACTCTTGAAACATCCATTCCATTACACTTCCACAATACTACTGTGCCCAATCCACCCCTGAATACGATATTAATATGTCCTTGATTATTTCCTCATCAGATGGAAAAATTGTTAATTCTACCCATACCAAATAGTTCAGAGTAAGTATCTAACTTCAGTACTTTTATGAAGACAATTAAAAGTCTACAATTGCAATGGTATTTAGCTACAATACTTCTGAAATTTTAAAATGTTGCAGTTTGTGAGGACAAATCTCCAAACAACTGGAAAAGGAAGCATGTCTACAGACAAGTATGCTTGCAAACACATGCACATATATGCATATGCAGATATATATGTGCAGGATTTATATTGTGTTCCAACACGGAATGCGAAGAGTCTCCACTATTTGGCTTAAAAATCCTTCTAACACATGAATCTTATTAAAATGTACCTCAATCTAACTGTGGCTGAGCAAACAAAAGTGGTTCCACATGGCTGATAAAAGCCCGATCAAGAAGAGGAAAGAAAAATGTTTCTACTTGCCTTGCTGCCTCCGGAAATCTGCAGATAGAAGACTGAATTATTTTGCCTCTACTGCAGTGTATGCAGTCACTGAAGTCTGACCATATCTTCATTCAAATGAGAGGGAAAATATCAGATGTATTCAGCCAAGCAAAGCCCAGGGATTCCACATGGAAATATAATGAGAGCAATGGCTATATATGCAAAAGGGAAAGCTTTCTTCCTCTCACATCTTGCAATCTATATTCTTCCCATAACACTGTAAGAGTAAAGAATTTGGACAATAGATTGAGAGCCTTTGTTTAGAGTAGCATGCTTTAAATACTACAACATCTACCTGTTATGCAAAATAAAATAAATCACTATATGCTTTATGTGATCCTTCTTAAACCTGTCTAGTGTTTCTAATAAGGCGGGGAACTTGTAAAATAATTTATATTTCCTGCTGGAACATGAAAGGACACCTGTTTGTCAGCACAAAGTACATTGTACAGCAGTCTAAATCTGACTCTTATCTCTCCATTGGATGCAGTTATAGTTGCACACCCAATATATCTCCTCTGAGATATCAGTACTTCCTGACAAAACACTTCAGCACTGCAGCTTACTGTGCCATGTAGGAGAGAAAATAGCTGATGCCTAATCTGCTGATACAGAAATACAAACAGCTTCTCACATTATACCACTGCTAATATGTGACCAAATATTTCTAAACTTAGATCGTTATAAATAGGGAGTCATAAGGAGAACCTAATAGAGTTATGAAGTACAAGCGAGCTTGTAAGAGACAGAGCAGGCAGTCTCATGAAATGTACTTGTGAAAGGTAGACAATAGTAATCGAATTACTCATCTCAAATAGCACTTTATTTCATATAGAAGTAAAATACCATTACATCAGTGGAGATATTTCTGAAATTAGACACTCTTCAGAATGCTTAAAGTTACAGTTATAAACTGATTAAAAAATACTAGAATCATGATTAACAATCACAGCAGCTTTTCAAATCAAGAAACTGGGTCTGGTTTTCATCTTTTAACTACTGAATAAGGGGTAAAAGAAACAAATACCAAAATTGGGTAGCTTCTGCAATAGACATATAAAATATTAGTGGTGTTTCTTCATCTCCAACTTTTCTTACACTTGTTCCTTCGCTCCTTTTTCCCCTACTTCCATCATCACTGAGTGCCTGTCCATTTCTGCCTTCCTGTCTACCTGGCATTGCTTCCTTCCTCTTTCTCAGGACATTCTCTTTCCTAACATTCAGTAGACTTATCCTTGATCTAGCCTTTATGTCATGATTTAAAAGAGAGATAGTAACAAACAGTGAGGTGAAAAAGAGTACTGAGATGGACTAATGGGGTTTTGATTGCTTGGTTAATTTTGCTGTTTGTTGCTTTATCTTCCTCTTGACTGTTCTTTCCCAGAAGCCACAGTCAGGATGGGCTTTAGAGTCATAGATGGGAAAGAGCCAAGAGGGGGCTACAAATGGATGTTTGTAAAGGGTCTCAGTTACTTGCCAAGGGAAAAAACAGAGGGACTGAAGAGAGGAATTCTAAACAAGGTACAGCTCTGTCCTGGAAGTGCTGAAATCCTGTTCAACTAAAATTCCTTTCCTGGTAAGCAAAGTATTATCTTCCTCAGCGCAATTTAATCAGATACAAAGCAACAAAACAAGTGCTGGAGCCTACATCTGGAGCAAGGCAACCCAGGATGTATGGACGGATTGGGGAATGAGATGATGGACAGTGGGGCCTTGGAAAGGGACCTGGGGATCCTGCTGATTGACTCGATTGCTCCTGACCTCTGATGGGTCAACAGAATTGAACATGAGCCACCAGTGCCCTGGCAGGCAGGAGGGACAACCCTGTCCTGGGGGCATCAGGCCCAGCATCACCAGCCAGGCAAGGGAGGGGATTGTCCTGCTCTGCTCTGTACTGGGGCAGCCTCACCTCAAGTGCTGGGGGCAGTTTTGGGTGTCACAATGTAAGAAAGCTGCTAAACTATTAGAGAATGTTGAAAGGAGGGCAACAAGGATGATGAAGGCTCTGGAGGGGAAGACATATGATGAGCAGCTGAGGTCACTTGGACTGTTCAGCCTGAGTGAGACTGAAGGAAGACCTTGTATCAGCCTACAGCTTCCTCATGAGGGGAAATGGAGCAAAAGGCTCCTCTTCTCTCCAGTGACCAGTGATAGGACTCCAGGAATGTCGTGAAGCTCTGTCAGAGGAGTTTTAGGTTGGATATTAAGAAAAGGCTTTTCACCCAGATGCTGGGCACTGGAAAAGGTTCCCCAGGGAAGTGATCACAGCACAAAGTCTGAAAGAGCTCAAGAGGCATTTTAACAATGCTCTCAGGCGCATGGCATCATTACTGAGGCTGTCCCGTGCAGAGCCAGGCATTGGACTTCGATGACTATTATGGGTCTCTTCCAACTCAGGCTATTCTATAAACAAAGGGAAAAATATGACCCTATAATCCTTTAAGCAGAGTGAACATTATCTTCAAGATGTTGTGTAGGATCACTTAAATGAAGAAAAACTCTTTTCAATGTCTTGTTCACATAAGAACTAGTGATACCTACTGTGGGATCACAATATTTATTTTACATCAGCTATCAAATACGTCATTTCTGTTAAAGTAACTTCCACATTAATAATTATATGTGAATATGTGTTATTTAGTTACAATAACCTTGCAGTAGTTGCTCTCAATTACATTTTAAAAACTTAAAATCTTGCAGCTCTAATGAATGTCATTTATCAAGTTTGATAAAGACAGAAATTTAAAAAAAAAAACATAGAAACCTCACAATAATTCTATATGAGAGTACAAGTTATGTAATGAAGCAGAACTCTTGAAAGAAAGAATTAAGTTTGAAGAACAGTGTAAATTCAAAATTGTTTTTTGGCATGGTCAGAAACAGTTATCAGAACTTCCTTCCCACAAGCAAATATTAGTCTAATCTTCTGCCACAGCAGGAGGAATTTTTTCTGCTTGTTGTGCTGAAGAAAATGGGCAGAACACCATGTTTTTATTCTATACTCAGGCTTCAAGGCAGGAGGTAATTCAGAGGATGCTAGATTTCCTCCAAAAGAATTCTATCTTCTATCATCATTTTCATCAATGTTAACATAAATTATTTTGAGGGAAAAAATAGAGAGGATGTGAGCACACTCTAGCCTTCTCTCTTTGAACAAAAGTGTCATTAAAGAAATCCAGGCTCAGTGAAAAAAACCATGAATCAGATTCATTACCATCAGGTCCTTAAAGTTCATTGATCCACATTGAAGGTCATCGCACACAACCACAAAAGTTAGACAGTTCAGTCTTTATTTCAGCAGTCTGAGAAATGTGAATTATTAAAGTCTAAAATGTTCTATGTTTTGGGGGATTTTTTTTGTTTGTGGGTTTTTTTGTTTTGTTTTGTTTCATTTTTTTTTTTTGCCAAATCCTTTCTAATCACTGGAAAACCAGATTTGCAACACAACCATGCTGTAAACTGTTGGAACCATTGGTACCCTCAAGAAGAATATGAGTTTTTGAAAACAAGGGTAGGACTAAATCTTATAAGATCTTTTTAGAACACAAAAACATACTCTAAGTAGGCAATGTACAAAGTATCCTATAACATACAGGAAAAAATGGTCTGCAGCCTGTTTTCACCACAGAAATAAAAGCATTGCCAACATCAGTAATGAAAAACACTTATAGAACTGTAAGTTGCCTGGAAACAGATAAATGTGTTTAAACTTTCATACTTTCTTGATGAATCTACAGAGAATATTGGGAGAAAGTAAAAGTAACTTCCATATAGGTTTATGAATTGCATTTATATGGTTTTGGTTACAAGGTTTTGGTAAGCCAGGGGCAGCACTACAGGAGGGGCTTTCTTGAAATGAGTCCCAGAGTCAGCCCCATGTCAGACAGAGCTAGTCTGGATGGCTCCAAAATAGATCCACCACTGGCCAAAGCTGAACCCTTCAGCAATGCTGGCAGCACCTCTCTGATAACATATTGAAGACACAGTAAAAATGCTGCGAATGACAGTGGAGTGAGAAAATATGTGAGAGAAGCAATCCTGCAAACCTCAAGGTCAGTGCAGAAGGAGGGTGAGGAGGTGCTCCAGGGGATGGAGCAGAGATTCCCCTGCAGCCTGTGGCAAAGCTGTCTGCAAGGCAAGCTGGCCCATGGAGCGCCACAGTGGACCCTGCAGTCCAGCAAGGACTACGTGCCACAGTACTGGATATTTCCTGAAGGAAACTGTAGCTCAAGGAGACTCCATGGTGGAGCACCCTCCAGGCAGGAGCTGCAGCCTGTGGACAGGACCAGGTCTTCTGCAGCACCTGTGACCCTGTGGGTGACCCATGCTGGAGAAGTTTGTTCCTGAAGGGCTGCACGCCGTACAAAGGGACCTACACTAGAGCAATTCTTGAAGAATTGCAGCCCATGGGAAGGACCCACAACAGAGCAGTTAATGAAAGACTGTCTCCTGTGGGAGAGTTCCTATGCTGGAGTAGGGGAGCAGCAGGAGAAGGAAGGACTAAGACAAATTGTTACAAACTCCACAATCTGCCATCCACATTGTCCTGTGGCACTTTGGGAAGAGGAGGAAGAGACAGGAGAGTCAGGAAAAAAGGAATGAAATTGAGCCTGGAAAGAAAGGGGATGTGTGGGAAGGTGGCTTTAGTTTTGATTTTGTTAATCATCAGTTTAGTCTGTTTCTAATTGGAAATTAGTTAAATTAATCTTCCCTGAGTCAAGTCTGTTTCCTATTATAGCAATTGGTGAATGATTGCCCTGCCCTTATCTCAACCTATGAGGTCTATTCATATTATTTTCTCCCACTGTTTTGCTGAGGAGGGGGAGTGGGGAAGCAGCCAGCCAAAGTTAACCCACCACAGTGTATTTTTAGAGGGATAAAGAACAATTAGAATGACAGAAAAAAATGAAATAGTTGACCATATTTACAGCAGAAGTATTTTTCACTCTCCATCTGATTTCAAAGTTTGTTTATAAAGATAATATAAAGTAATATCAAACATTGCAATCATAGTTATCTGATAAGAATCACAAAACAATTTTTTAAACTACATAAGTACAGTATTTTTATTTAAAGCATTCAATCTGCATCTGAATAACAACCTAACAGAACACCCTGTAAATCACAGAATTCTCTTGTGACTATTAGAGTTGTGTAATAACTTATAGATCAAATTACACAGGACAGCAACTAGAAGACATTTCAACAAATACTGTCAGCTCTTACAGAGTCCCTATTACTTAAATAGGAAGAACAACTTCTATGCCTCTGGTTTGTACATTACAGCTTTTCTGCTATGTTAACAAACTCAGCAGTCAAAAGTGACACTTCATATTTTACAGCTGCCATATTTGATCACCTTTAAAAATGTTATGTCATTCATAAAAAGAGGTTACATAAATCAGCTTGATCCTTTGAGTATTTACTGAATGCTCTAAGCTTCATTGAAACCCAAAGAGGTAGGACTAGATGAGACCTCGGCCACTAACAAGATCATCCAATCCTACAAGACCGCTCAGATATGGTTTTTTATACCTACTGAAAGAGATATCCCAGCCACCCAGGTACTTTCTTTCATTTATTTAGTGGGCAGAGGAAGGGGAGTAAAAGACACAGAGAGCCCAGGGATGAAAGTGAAAAGATCAGAAGAGGTTTGCCTGTCATTGAGAAACATACAAATTGTGAACAGGGAAGAGGGAGCAGGAGATGTGAGGCACCTGCCTTCAGAAAGAGGAATTAAGTTACAAAAACAAGGCCTTAGTGTTAATGGTTTAGGATCGTGTATCTGCTCTGCTTAGATGTCAGTGATGCCTCCTTGCAGTCACAACAGTGCTGAAACTCAAGGGGAAATGGAAAGCTAATGGACAGAACAATTTCTGCAGACTGTAGAAATTAAAGTTAAGGTATGGTTTTTATAGTCTTAGATGAGTGTTTTGAAGGGAAATATAAATTCAAGATATTGTATTTCCTGTTCAGTTAATTTTTTTTTCTGATGTTCCTGGACAATTTCTATGACTTCAAATAAAAATATTTCAATAACAATGTCTGCTTGAGAGTCACCTGGGTTTTTTATAAAGATATTTGAAATGTTCAATGAATGTTTATAATTCAGAAGTGGTAATCTGGAAGGCAAAGTGCAGCTGCTCTGTACCCCTCCTGTAAATCTGCTTGTGCATCCTGCTCCTTTTATACAGCTTTCAGACAACTGTTGACCTTTCTGTAGGATCTATATATTTAGGAAGAGTACAGCTCCATGGTGAATTTCATTATGCAAATGTGAAGGGGAGGAAATTGCTCTTAGTAATTTTCTAATGATATATTTAAGTTTTAGAAATTTTCATTCATAATTCAAGAGTACAAATATGTCAGGCCACCTGATGTTAAAACAACTATGCACATCTTAATAGCAGTTCTGATCTTCCACAGAACCTGCTATAAGATTAGGACCTATATATAGACCCTATTTTGCCTGGCAGGATACAGACCTAAAGGCTATGTGATCAGGTGCTGTATTCCTCCAACACAAATAGAAGGGCATGAGATTGCTGCACAGCCTCCCCCATGGAGCTGGATAAAAGATCATGCACTTGATGCTTTTGGGGAAGGCTGAGAAAAGCACACTGCTCCTGGCATTCCCTTGAGTCAGGGATGGAAAAGCATTGGCAGACATTTGAGAAGAGCTCCAAACCTGAGCTGACAATGCTGAAAAGTCAGGTGACATAATGCAGACACTGAAGAAATTGCATAATTTCTTTTCTTTCCCATTTCCCCACAATTTTTATCATACACTTATCCAAGGATGTGAATTTTCAGGAATAGCTTAACATTGCAAATTGGGGAGAAGATAAAGGCTCTTAACATATGAAAGTATATTAAACTCTAGTGTGGAGTGCATCAGTCTGGCAGATTACTACTGAATTCAAAGATCAATTTATGCCTACTGGAGGTCAGCAAACTGTTAGGAGCATACTTGCCCCTGGGCAACAAATGGGCTTTGCAGGTAAAACAGATAGGAAAATAGAGAAACTTTGAAAACCCTGAGGAGATTTTAGCATTCAATGGTCCTGAAATCTAACAGGTATTTCCCTCTGTGGTTTCAGTTTGTCCCCAGGATGTCTTGGCATGAATCACTAATTCAAGGATTAGCACATATATTTCCTCCTCCTGGTGTGGGAGCCATTTGTACAGCTGCTGCTTTGGGAAACATTCAATAATCCTTCATTCTGAAAAGTCATAACCACTCTGGAAGCCAAGAAATCCTTCTAGGACGTGCGCTGCCTCTTTGCTTTGGCTTCCATATGTTTGGTATGCACATGTAAGGCACAGAAAAAGCTTTGTAGCAAGTTTGTCGCATTCTAAGAGTGAGAAATCATGGAAATAACAGGTTGCAGTTTAATGCCTTTTAATTCCCAAGGCAGAGCACTAGCAGGACAGATGCGTTCAAAAGAATGAATGTGGAAGAATCTGGAACTGAAGCAGGGCCTCACATATGGGAGCAGATAAACCTGTCTATAGAAAATAAGGACACGTGGAATTTTGCCAGTAGACAGCTGAAACTGGCTCTGCTCACAGCCTTGAAATGTATATTCTGTCTCCTCTCCAAGCCGTTCTTTCTGTTTGATCGCTTCTGCTTCCAGTCCTGAAGACTCATCAGATTCCAAGTGGGGTTGTTTTACCCACCTAGTAACAGGATATGCAAACCTTATGAGAACTGTACTTTAACTTGGCGGGCAATCACAGCCCAAATAGAGCTCAGTTGAAAACCCTGAAAAAACCCTGAAGTCAGTAGAAAAGCTCCCTGTGCCTGAAGCCCAGGCCTGAAATGCATTTAGAAGTCTCGTGCCTGAATGTGGCTCCAGTGGTAGACTTGGTCAAGGAAACATATTGTGACTTCAGCCAGGCTCCAGCTGAAGCGTGCTGTAGGGATCATGGATAAATGAAAAGCCAAATTTCTGAGTGAGTGTTTTTCCAAGCCAAACAAAGCCGCTGAACTTTCTGGGGTTTTCTTGGCACTTATATTGCTTTTAGGAATTTGAATGGTGCCTGTCTGAGGATAATTGACTCCCTCTGTATGCTATTGTGATTCTGAAAAAAGCAGCATTTTTCTCAATCCTTCCAGGCATAGTCATGTTCTTAATAGCAACTGGACAGAAGAGGAAATGGAATGGGATATTCTACATGATTTAGATGAATGTCCGTGAAAAGCAACCCACACCCCTGGATCACCTCAACAGGTGATGACCCAGTTATGTTAATAATTCATCATAGGATATAGTTCTCTTTATTTACACATGGTACTTCCATTTCCATTTACTTGAGTGGTTTAGCCGCAGCAGGAAAGAGGAGATTTAAATCTCTGGTTTCTGCTATGCATGTTTTAAGAAAGAAATTAACTGTACTGTACGAGGCAAAAGGACTCTAAGCTACAGAAGCTGACTACGCTGAAGATAAAAGCAGAAGTGGCATCACACCCGGGAGTTGTTATGAACATAAGTCACTCTTTATTTTTAAACTTCATGCTTTATAAGGCATAACATGATTCAACTTGTTGATGAAGTGGAAATTTTCACTTGGTTTAATTTTGCCAGTTCAGTAAGTTTGCCACCATTGATGCACTTTTGAAAGGAAAAGCCAGACCATCTCAAAGTAGTGTTGCAACTATTGTTCCAGTAAGTGTATTTGATTGTTTTGAGTTTGAAAATGGTACTGATACTCAAGCAAATCAACTCTTTTTTTTCTTGGTATCAAGAAGTTAATGAAAAATGTTATTAATTTTAATAATCTCAAACTAATATTTGTTTCACTGAATGAACCTATTCATATTTAGTCTACCCATCTTCTCTCTAAGCAGATCATGTGTTTGGATCTTTTTGCATCCTACAGGATGAGGGTGCAATCACCTTACCAGTAACTCAGGCTATTTAAATTCAGCCAATAAAATTCTGAAAATAATTCTTATAGAGTTTTACTGTTGCTTTGGAGATACAAATGTTCCAAATATTTTTTATTTTACAGAATTCCAAACAGAACTTCACCACAAGCGCATAACATTTATTATTAGACTGTTAAAATGCCCAAAGCGTGCTTGGGTTTTCTGCATGCAAAAGAAAATGAAGTGAAAACAAGAAAATTAAGACTCCAGTAACTGCACAAGATAAGGAATTTCTTGTGTCCCTAAGGGCATCCAGACCAAACACCACTATTATTACTATTATGGCATTACAGCAAATTGAGTGCTGGTTAATTTCCTCTTTTCTAACTGATTTTTTTCTGGCTGGGTCCATGAGGGAAAAGAGAATGACTTAGAATTCATAACATCCCCATGACAAAAGAACACCCAAAAGGCAACAGCTGCTTAGAGAAGTGAAAGCATTGGATCTTCAGAGGCCATTCAAGCAGAGTATGTTTTTCTTTGATGAGCTTGTCACCTAGACTAACAGTGACTGTAAGGACATCATATGCAGTTGTTAAGAAATGCTAAGAACACATTAAAAGTGCGGGAGTATATATGCACCAAATCTTAATAATGGCTGTTATTGCAACCCTCAGTCCTATGGACACTCAAAAAGTTTTGTGTATAATACTCTACAATAAACATGAAAGTTATTGTCTAAAAGAAGAAGAAGAAGAAAAAAAACACCAGGAAGGAAATACACAGAGATATCCTACAAAATGCATTTGTATTTATATCTAAAATATAAGGCACAGGATACTGGAGCTAACAGTCCCCCTAACTGCACTGATTGTAGGTGAGAGCAGGAAATCAGCTTTAGTATAAAGATAGGTAAATGAGTGAATGAAAGACAGAAGTGAGCCAAATCCCCTGTAAGGAAGTACAAACCTCAGCAGAAGCTGGTTAAAGGCAGTGGTGGCAGGAAGAGCCAAGGCTGTGCTGCCTCTTTCCCAGGCCAGCATCAGACTGAGCCCTAAGGAATTCACTCTGCCAGGCAGGGCCATTCAAGGAACACTGAAGCTCAGCTTTTGTATTCCTATTACAACAGATAAAATTATTTTTCTACCCCAAAAATACTGAAGCATGAATTGCCCTTTGGGTTTCAGCCATTCTTTCTTAAACAGTGTTATGTCTCGTGAAAGCAAAGTGGTTTATTTTTTCCCCTTCATCATTTCTAAAAATTTTTCTGGGCCAACTTATCTAGTGCAACGTCTCAACCTAGCTTTGTCTCTAATAAGTAAAGCAGGGAGTATAGCCACCATAGAGTTTGTGTCCCATAATGTGTCATATAGGCAAATTAATAGGCTGCCAGGTTTGGGGCATCAGCGCACAGATGCATGATACTTAAGAACACAAGCAGAAGAATGCATCAGGGCTATGGGAAAACACCAAAAATACCAATCTGTTGAAATTGAGTCTCAGATTCAGGTTCAGTGTCACTTAGTGTTGTCTCTAAAATATTGACTAGTTATTTTATTTAAAGATAAACTCTCCATGCCCACCAAAGATACCAGCATACCCATAATAATGGGTATCTTTGCTGATGATCTGACACAGAGAGACATAACTGTTTTCCCTCTATGCTATGTCTCAGTCTGATAAAGCACTGAGGCACAGATTATCAAGTATGCAGATAACACTGCAAAGCCATGTTATGAGCACTTTGCCCAGGAAAGGCATCCTGCCTTGTGAAGTCGGTCCAGGGGCCATGAGCAGGACACTGGGTGATCGTACCGGTCACAGTGGCTCTGAGTGCCACACACCTCTATCACCTGGACTTCAGCCTGCACAGACAGAACAGAGGCACGGCCAAGAAAAACAGAGATGGTTTTCTGCTGAGAGACAAGAGTGGGAGGACAGAGAGGTGATCACATTCATGTGTCAGTGCATCAGATGACAAAGTTTCTGTAAAGGCTGATAAAGTTATAAAAAAAAACTCCAACAGATTGGTAGGGACTCCGGGAGGTCATCCAGCCCAACCTCCTGCTCAAAGCAGAACTACCTTCAAAGCTAGTCCAGGTTGCTTAATACACTGAAAACAGAGACAGAGACACTGCCCAGCCTTTATACTACAAAATAATAGAAATAGCAGGTAACAGTAACACATATTCAGCTAAAATCCATAATTGAATCTTAGGTTCTTATATATTCTTTACTATTTCAAAACTGGCTGGCAAAGTAAGAGCATTTCTCACTGTGACACACAGCTTATCATCTATAGCTTTATCCTCTGTTTCTGCAAACTTTCTATTTGCAGTGTAGGTCATGAATGAAGAAAGGGGAAGACTGGGAGCTGGACATCTGACCTCAGACAGGGTTTACCACTCCTCACTGGTAGTCTGCTACATCTGGAAGCAAGCAAGCCCTAGCCAGGACAAAACCCCTCAATTTGGAAACCATCACAGCATAATTTTTCCTACTTCCTCCCCAGCCCAGTATTTTAAAACTTTTTCTGACGTATAATACACTGATTTGTTAGCTTATACTTCACACATGCCACACTTCGCATTCACTGTAATGGGGGAATGTAGAGGTCTGGCAATGTAAAAGAGGAAGCAGTTTAATTAACAGAAATTGTATCCCCTCCCTTGATTTTTCCCTCACTGAAAAGGCTTAATCTTGTTTATGTGACAATTTGCTTCTGCTTTCTTGAATATCAGAAAAAAGTACTGGTAATCAGAACTTAAATAGTATAGTTAATTACTCAGAATGAGTAATGAACATTCAGTGGTAGTGCTAGTGAAAATCAAAAAGGACTGGGTTGAAATTTTATGCTTCCAGCAAAGGTGTGGCATGAACAACACTATACTGGGAGTGACTCTGTGACTCAGATGTGCAGATCTTTCCTCAATTCCTCCTTACTTCTGGCACGTACTATTTTACTCCTGAGCTACTTCAGTTGTAAAATATGACCCACCCTGAAATGGCTCATCTACGTTTATATAACCCTTCACTATGCCTGTGGTTTCCAGATATGTTGCAAAGGCAGAGGACAGGAAAGCAAAACTAAGGACTCAATTTACTTCCCTCTGTCTAGAACAATAGCCAGGTAGCTACCTAGATAACAGCTGGGCATACATTTTTCAGACAAGGCTGAAAATGATACTCAAATTAAGTAAGGGGTGTGGAGAATAAATCACATTTAACAAGGTTGAGAGAAAAAAAGCCCAGTGACTCTGAGCTTCAGAGTACAGACAAATGAATATAGGAGAATCATGTTCTCAAAAAGTGAGAAAATATAAAGCTGTTTGAAAAAAAAATTATTATTGAGCTTAGAAAGTCCAAAAATATTGGGATTTTTCAGTGCTTTGCAGACAAAACATAAGGTTTAATAACTTACAAAATCAAAATTACACTTAATAGGGATCTCAGAAAAATGCAAGGCTTTCAGCCATGTTATAAATAAAGATCCATCTTAAACTGTTTCACCTGATTTTCAAATTCAAGATTCTATCTTTAAAAGCAGGAATAGGAAAGTCTACAAAGGCCGTTTTCTGTGTCATATTCAGTTGAACCCTTTCCTCACCCCATATCCACTTCTCCCACTGCAAATTAATTTGACAGGTTCCTGGCAGGGCTTCAGCAACTTTGCGTTTCTCTGGAATTAGCAAAAATGCTAATTTGGGAAGTTTGCTGCTAGTGCAAGTTTTTTAGCTTGGCTGAAGCTCCAAGGCTATCTGAGATAATACCAAACCAAAGAACAAAGGGGCACCTGTCATGAGCCCCAAGCGAAGGAAACAGACAGTGCTCGAGGAATTAAAATGAGATTTCTTTACACCAAACGTTGAAGGCTGTGAGCAGAGTGCTGTAGGAACAACTGGGGTTGCTCTAAATCAGGGTGGACGGGAGGAGGGAGAGGGAGGGAAATGTGCGGCGTCTCTTTCAAACAAGGGCTGCCGGTGAAAGGGTGGGGATGGCTCTAGATAAGCTTCCTGATCCACTTCCACTGAGACTCTCGAAACAATGGGGTGGCAGAGCCACTTGCAGGCAATGGGACACGTACCTCAGGCTACACCCCTTCCTCCGGGATGAGGTTACGGCCGCGCTCATCCGGACAGCCCCGAGCCCGCCGGCTTGTCGGGGCTGTGGCCGGAGCCGACGGCAGCGTGGGCACAGGGCAGCACCTCAACCTTCAAATCACAGCGGTGGGAAAACAAGCCAGCCAAAATCCTACCGGCGATGTCACATAAAGAGCTGTCCCCGCCCTCTGCTGAGTCTCACAGGTCTGCAGTAGCAGTTTGTGTTCCTGCCTTTTCAGATCAGCCCAAACTGGAGGCTGCTCTAGTCTCTAGACAGGGTTTGTTTGCTTGTTTTTAATATTCATGTCACACAATTTGGACCCCAGGCAAGACTACGGGGAGAAGCAGTTAGTGCTGTGCGCTCTGTAGGAGCGTCTAGGACATAACGCAGGCAGGGGCACGTTGTGCAGTCACCTCAGCGCAGCACACCTCACCAGAGAGTGCTCGGCGGCCAGAACACGATATTTCCACCTACCTTGGATATTCATGGCAACAACACCGATTACAATCTGGGGGGAAACGATCCCTTGTAGCTAACGGGTGTTTATCCTACTTAAAGCTCTGTTTTCCAGGCAAGACTGTCTTGGTTGGGCAGTTTTAACTCTTTCTGGTAGTAGGGATATTGTCAGCGTGACTGCAGTATTCACATACTCCAAAACTTTCATATAAAGCTGCAAAAAATCTCAAAATAAAAAGAGCGAGAACAGCAAGAATTGCATTAGAAAAATCTCCTACCAACAAGACTGATCTATATTTCTAAAGGGGTTTTATACTCGCAGAGAAAGTTATTGGAGTTTCTTTCATCGCTTGAAAGTAGAAAATTTTCAAATGGAAATGGCAAGGAGAAAAAAGATCTAAATATGACCACCTTTTCTTGCATTATATCTTCCATTATGTGCTGCAGTTCCTCCAGAATACCATTAATATATGTAGACTGAATTAAAATCTAGACCAAAATGTCACAGGTAGCCAAATTTAAGCTCTGACCACTTCTCTAAATATGTGGTATACCAGGGTTGTTCATTAACAGTGAACTACTTCACAGATTTTTCAAATGGAAATTAAACTAAACTAAACTAAACTATTGATTTTGTCATTCTGATTCCACTGGCATATCAGACAAAACACCTGTCACCTCAAATCCTGTATACGTACACATACACACATATGCATATACAAATCTGAAGATTACTTTAAATTTTTTAACTTCAGCTAAGGTTTTCAGGTGAAGGTACACAAATCCCCATGCAAATGGAGGTATTTTCCTCCTTTAAAACACATGATTATATTATGGAAATCTCTTGACACTGGGTGTTGCGTGATGGTTTACGCTGTTTGCATCCCCAGGCTTCATGATCAGGAAAGAGCGATTTAGGGAAGTGTCATTACACTGTTAAGCTTTTCCTATGTACCTTCCTGGTCAGGGTCAGGGAACTGATTTGCCCCAGCCCATGGCCATCCTTTTGCCAGGTGACAGCAGACCTCTAAAGAGACTGTACCTGTTCTCATTGAACATACCAATCTTATTTTAGGTTCTATTTCAGTGTGCATTTTACTTTATAATGAGTGTAAAACCTGTGATTCTCACTGCTCCAGAATCCTTTGAGGATCAGCATGATTTTGGTCTTTGTTTCCAGGTCATCACAGTCGTCTTCCTATATCCTTACACAAAACTTAAGTCTTACGTAGAAGATTGCATGTTCATATGACCCAACACTTTTGTCTATGGTAATTTTTGATAACACCAAGCTAGTAAAATATATTATCTTCATATTTTGGGACATATGCCAAAGAATTATGCCTAATGTTAAAAAGAAACATTCCTTTGGGCAAGTTACAATATAATTTACTTTGCAGGAATTCTGACACTTTCTTCCAAAGCATCAGGAATCAACAACAGAAAAGAAATATTGTGAAAGCCTGCTTTTCCAAGGATTAAAAGAAAACCTTGCTAAATGTCTCAAGAGACTGAAATAGAAAATATAATTATACTGTATGAAAAGAGATGTAATTTTAAGACAGGCAATACAAAGTCGATATCACTCTTTCAAAACTGCCAGGTGTGGTAACTGCCAGGTGTGGTTGTATACGACAGCCAGGCAATCATGACCTTCAGACTGACTTGGAAAGGAGCATTAACTCACCTCAGGAAGACAATTCTAAGGAAATCTTGTAGGAATGTCTGTCAGTTACTGAGGTTGACTGAATGTTAGTGATGGCATTTTTTCTATAAGAAGGGAAAAACAGAGGCATTCTAAGTGTCAAATCAGCCATGTATCTTGCCTTGACAGGCTTTGTGGAGGCCCTATGAAAAAAGTCTTTAACATCTATTGTAAATCAGGTTAGAGATACTTTGCAGCTAATGGTTTTTATTATGTGGCAAGTTGGATTTTATCATGAATATATGAAGAGATTGATGATGTCAATCCTTTGGAGGGATGAGCCCAAATGTAAACTGCTCCGAGAAAACAAAAGAACCCCTTAGGGCATTTGTATATAAATTATATTTGGGAGGTTTTAGAGTATTTAAACCCACATCTAGGAAAAGGAGTTAACAGAAACGTGGAAGCAATACTTCAGAACACTTCTGGACTCAAAAAACCCTTCTTGAATAAACTTAAGAAAATTCTAGTAGCAGTCATAGATGTCAAATGGTCAAAGTCACATCCATTGTACAGATCTCTATGTTAGCAGGGAAAAAGGACATTTCAAAGCATGTCCAAAGAATGTCCACAGCAGACATAAAGCCCTCACAGGGGCCCTTTATTCGCCATTTAGGACCGTGCTGCCAAGGCAGAAGCATAACTTGGAGCCTCAAACCAAAGCAAAGTTCGTCTCTGGGAAGCTCTGTCCAGCTGGGGAGAATAATTGCCATAACTACACAGAAAACTTCAACATCAAATGTGATCAACACTCCTAGAGTTCCTGAGTCAGAAGCTTGGAATGGAGTTATGTGTCTATCCATTTTACTCTGTAAATCTATTTCCATAATCTGTAACCTGCTGTTTGACCTTTATATTAGTAGAAGAAATCAGCACGTTTAACCTTTAGCCTTAACTTGCAATAACCATGAAACCACACCCAGAGACTACACTGTTCTAGGGGGAGAGCAGAAAGACCTAGTTTATGAAGCCTCCTTAGTTAACCTGACGTCAGGTCTGTGCTTCAAATCACATCAAGCAGGGATCTGACCCTGGCCTCAGGGAAGCACTCAAGTCGCTAGGCTACTGTAGACTAGCCAGGTTGGAAAAGAAACCTCAAGCAATCTTTCCTCAGAGCAAAGAAATAATGTCAAAAAATATTTCTCAAAACAAAAGGCCACAAAAAGTTTCAGTTTCAACTCAACAGCATTCCTTGAATGAAAACAAATTTTGTGGAAATATCCTACCCAGGTCTAGCTGCTTTTCCTATCATAGGTACGAGCTAAAATGAGGCAGAAAGCATTTCTGAGGAGAAGTCATCTACAGGCAGATGGCTGAGCTGTGACCCAGATTCTCTCTACCAGTGGAAACCTGAAATAACCCTATGGAGTACAGAAAGACAAAAACCACTCTGGTATCTCAACTGTGACAGAACTAGCTGTTCAAGAGTCACAGCCTGGGTTCTCTATATTTCTCTATTACTAATTCATGTTTCTTAAAAACTGTGGAGGAATCTTATGCTTCCCAGACCATGTGCACCATTGGGAAGGGCAAAGGAGGTAAAGATGTCAATAGCAGAATCCATGAACATGCCTTGACAGTTAAGTAGCTCTTAGAAATAGCATTTGTATAGAAAAGGTCTATTACAAAAAAATGTCTTTTTCTACTGAAGAGTCATCAGTAAGTTCAGTATAATCAGCCAGATACCAGTTTTATAGGCATGCTATCTTAATTTAAGAAAATCAGTGATGACAAATTATTATTCAGAGAGCTCAATGGTCTGACCAGCGTATTCCAACCTATGGCCCAGAGCAGGATGAAGAGCATTTTCATTGACCTTAAACCAGCATGCTATGAAGAATTTCAGCACTGGAAAGATGGATTTAACATCACAATAAAAGGACATTCTGCATATTTTTCATGTGTATGAACTGTGTTTCTGCACAGTGCACTATGAAAAGTCCTATCTAAATTGATAGCAGATTCTTCTATTATAATAATTTTTATCTCTGCCTGGTTTGCCAACCATTGATAACATTTGGCATCCTTTAACTAATTGTGAAAAAAAAAAAAAAGATAAAATCAAGAGACCTCCTCTGGTCTAGTTACCAAAGCCACTAGGGCAACAAAACTGTTCTTCATCCTCCTGATTCCTTACCAGTCTGGCCAAATGATGTCCTTTGTAGTGGAAAAACAAAGGGTGGGAAGCACATTTTTGTTGCTGCATCCAAGTTATCTTAACATCTGTTTCTATGGCTGAGATTGTCCCAGTCCTTAGGAATTTATCACCTACTGTCTACATATTGCTCCTGCTAGGTGCAGCCCCAAGTTTAGATAGTGCCAACTGGATCAGACTCCATGTAGAACATTTCCCCAAGGAAAGATGATCCCCTTTTTTATTCTCTGTTGCATGAGCGGTCTTGGTTAAGGGTCTTTCTGCCTTAGAGGTAGCTGCGAAACCCCCATATGGAAAACTGCATTTTTGTTAAAGAGGTGTAGGAAAGCTGGGTGAGGGGAACACTTGTTTCAGTAGGTTCTTTTTAATTTTTTTACCCTTGGGTTGAACAGTAAAATATTCATTGCAGCAAAAGACACTGGATAGTGACAAAAAGGACTCAAAAATTACCTTGTAAGGACAGCCATAGGAGGACAAAGGCCTACTCTCAGCTCTGGACCCTATAGAACATGTAAATTCTGGGAGGGTAACTCAGTTCCAAATTCTGATGGCTTAAATGTCTACACTTGAACCTGTTTCTAAATTTCTGATGTAATCAATAATGTTTAGAGAGAAATTTCAATCACCCTGAAGCAGACAAGTATCCTGGTAAGCTGAAGACCAATTTAGACTTTGCTGTACGTAACACAATCTGAGATAGCAAGATCACCTGTAGAAAGTCACTGTGTCCTATTCTGCAGCCTCTCAGATGACTGCCCTGGTTTTTCTCACCTTGTAGCTAAAGACGAGCTTACACCACTTTCTCCTCCTTGTGCATTTGTAGAGACCAGCATGGTGTTTATGATCAGTGAACACCTACCCAACTAGGTCGGGAAGCAAAATAAGATACAAGCACCCTAGTTCATGGATCTCGAGGAGGCCTCAGCTGCAGTGAGTCTCAAAGTTGTTAGAATTTTGGGGGAAGTGAGAAACAGGTTAAAATAGAGAGTAGTTGAGACTAAATCTTCTACAGTTTGCCTTGCTAGGAAGAGGAGAGGAGAAGAGGAATGGAGATGTCAGCTGACCAGAGCATGTAACACAGTGTTATGCAACCAGACTTTTCAAAGTGCAATGTTCTGAGGTAAAAACCCAGCAATATTAGATTTTCCTATACATTTCTGTCCTGAAAAGATTTTTATTATTTGGTCACATTTGCTGCATTTTATTGTTCCTTGTAAAATCTTTAATCTTTGTATGAGATATTTTAAATTATAAATACTACATTTGCAAGAAAATTTTTCTGTTTTATTAAATAGTTCCAAAAGTGTTTTAATTATTTTACACATTCTTACAGCATCCTTCAACAATACATGCCATCTCAACTTAAGAAAATTCTTAAGATCTATCAGTATCTATTTATGATCTCTTATTTGCTTCTGATTGTATAACTATTTGCAGCAATCCCTCAAAACAAAGTTCCACTCCCCATTGAATCTTGCACTGTCATATATTCTTTCTTTAATGTATGTTGCCAAGTAAATACCTCTTCTTTATTAACAGAATGTATATACTTTCTTTTTTTTCTCATAAAAATTTGCTACCTAGGAAGGACACCAAGTAAATTATTAACTTGCTTTATTGTAAAACTTTTTTGTGTGTGTTTGGATGCATATTTCATATAGTATACTGTAAAACAGTATTCAATGTGTGGTAGATGTATAACCTCTTATAGACATACAGAATAGTGAAAAAAGTTGATATATCAGAAATAGAATTACTGTCCTCATAACATTTCTTAATAAGCCAAGATGAAGGCCTGTTTTCTGCTCAGCTTTGCTTCACACTGCTAGACCTTCAACAGAAAGTGCTAAATCTGGACTAATGCCTTTAAACTCCTTTTAATTTTCTCTGTAGAGGCAGAGAAGGAAAAAGTCACTGCCACAACAAAGCTCTTGGGAAGGTATCCACTGACATCATTTGGGGACAATGTCTTAAGTCAGGGGTTTTGAAAGCATTGAAACCAAAAATAAGGTCTGATAACAGTATCAATAATTTCATTCACACAGGCTTAACCAAGGTATAGTCCAGTCCAGCTAACACAGAGTCTACTCCAAAATTACTCACTTTAGCTGTCTGAACATCACTCAGGGAGACATCAAAATGATTTTAGAAAGCTACCCAGGAGAACACCTGCAATCTGTGGGGAGAAGGAACACCTGTTTCACTCTGATTACCAAGAATGGAAGTCAGCATCTTTCAGTGTGAAACACCCTTTTCTTCAGATCAAAAGCCCAGCAGAAAGACAGTAAGTTATTTGTGTAGAGCTAGCATCAGCACTGAGATAGAAGCAGCATGCTTGGAAGCATTTGCACTGAAAAAACCAAACCCAACCCATTTGAAAACAACCCTGAAATGCAGGCTTCTACAGTGATTTCAATAGAGCCTTTGTAGTATTACAAAGAAAGAAGTAGACTTCAAGTATAAAATTTGGTTTAGCACACAGAAAGTAATTTACTTATTTTTAGTGTCGTCTGAACTCCCACCTCCTTTCTTTTTTCCAGTAATTCACATAGTAAAAAAACTCTAGTTCTATTCATGCAGAGTGCAAAATGACACACATTTGAAACAGAAAGGATGGGTTCTTTCCCAAGGGTCATACATTAGAGAGTCACCCTTTTCACCTCTAAAATCAAGCTGTTTCTGGTGAGAAATGCTGCAACTCAGGTTAAACAGCATGTGAAGTCCTGTAGAATTGTTTATTAGGACTAGCTCATTCAAATCCTCATGGTACCTTACATAATGTATAAGCTCTCATTGTAGATGTTTTCCCTGAGATAAAACTAGCTAAGCTAAAAATAGCTGGAGTCATTACAAGGCAGTGTAAGTTTTCAGGGACATAACTTTTATTCTCCTCAAACTAATATGTCCCCAGACCAGTTATTTGCCACCTGGTGACCTTTTTAACACAAGAAGTTGCATAAGACTAAATTTAAGTTCCTTACCTATAAAATCATGACAAGCTTTCAGAGATCTCTATTCTCCTTCTTTGTGTTGGGGTGGAAGGTGATTTCTTGCTCAAAGAAAGAATAAGGTTGAAGAATGTTCTACAATGGAGGACAAGAAATGCCAGTAAAATTTAGCACTCTCATTATTTTTCCCTTCTTTTTTAAACCTATCTACTGGAATCTCCTGTACTTGAAGAAGAGGAGAAGCAGATTATGACCATAAATTTATTTAATTCTCTGCACAGGTTGAACTAACCTTTACAAATTAAGCATTATAAACTTCCAAGATTTTAAGAACACTTTGACAAAACAAGACAGAAGAAGAATCTATAGCTCTGTAAGGGGAACAGTCTAGCTTTTTGCAAGAAATTATAATGGTAGTTTCAAATAGAACTGGTATAGAAATAAGGAGAATTATGTATAATACATTTACCATGTGAGCAGCAAAGTACCCTGAAACAGAAAAAATATTCAGGGTAAGTAGTTTAACAGATAAGCTCTTAATTAAAAAGTGGTGATTCCAGTTACCTGTGAAAATGAAATCCTGTCTTTAACATATGTTATGCAATATGTCAACAGTTGAAATGTGCTGTTTCTTCATCAGTTATTACAGTCAGGATATTTTTAACTGTCCTTAGTACCTGAATGGCTAATGTTTAACTAACTCTTTCACTCTGGGAGGTCCCAGATTTCCAATGAAAGCTAGGAAATGCAAGCTGAATTTCACATTTCAGCTTGGCCTCTCTTACTTAACATCTAAAATCTCATTTGCAATATTTTCTAGTGAAGGTCTGTGCATTTTACATACATAAAAATTTATATAAATATTCAAGTACATCTGAATCATTATTTTACTAGCATAGTTAAACAAAACAAAACAAACAGTCCAGGTGTTAGTACTGTGTCTTCAGGGAAGCATTGATGGAACTGATCATCCCTAAAAGCAAAGTTCTTCTGGATTGCTAATGCTTGGAAAAATCCTGCCATTTTTAGTTTCCCTTTTGAATATCTAGACTTTGGGGCAGATATGACAAGGTAGAGAAAAAGAAAAAGGCTAGATATTTTTATATTATTATATTTTAAGGGGTTTTTTTTCAATATTATAATGAGATCTCGACTGTTCCTGCTAGCTGTATAGTCAACTTACTACTTCACTGTGTTTTTGATGCCTTCAGTAAATTTAGTCTTGGATTCCCTTTTTTTTTGAGGCTAGTACAGCAGTGTCTGTGCCTAGCATAAACAGAAAAATATTGTGTAGAGTTCATGTCCAATGCCTCCACTTTGTCTCCTTGTATGCAGTACTTAGTCTGTGACTGAACTGTGTTTTTAGCACATGAATGAGGTGAAAACTCTTGCTTCTGCAACCCAAAGCAAAGTATTTACTCTTCTACTCAAGATATATTGAAGTAGTGAAAGTAGTCCTATGTGTCCTACAAATTGCATGTTGTGCTCTCCTCAATAGCACTAGGGAGAAAGTTGCTTATTTCCTGGAGGGTCTCTGAAAGCAGCTGCCTGTCCACTGCACCCTGTGCCCTTGGCAGGTCAGATGATGCTCTCACAGGGCTGTGCAGAGTACAGAAAGAGAAACACTTACACTGGACCCAGTCCTCTAACTCAGCACCTGATCCCAGGAGGTGGACAGTCTTGGTTGACCTGCCCTTGGCTGCAGCTAAACAGTTGGGACAGTGCCAGGAGGAGGAAGCTTTCTAGGAAGAATCCCAGCTGTGTTGAGCCCTGTTGGGGCAGTATCCAAAGGCTCTTGGGATGCCTTCAAGGTGGGGTGCTCTAAAGGATGTGCTGCCCAGTGTTGACTTTTATTTTAAGTCATTTAATATTTGGTTCCTACGGTTCTATATTTTTTTTTATTTTGAGATCTTGATCCTCCTTTTCCCACCTTCTCTCTGGAAGAAAGCTGTATTCTTTCCACAAATCTCATTACAATAGGTGTCAGGCTACTGCTTAGCCCGGTTCTACATGCATAGACCTACCACTAAGAGAATCCAGGGACCAGGACTTGAAATATTTCCAGGGAGTTCATCCAGGGTACATAAAATCTACCATCTTCTCTGAATCATCTTTTCAAAGCTCAGATCCCCACATATGATTCACAAACAGAAGATACGTAAGAAGAGCTTTTAGCAAATTAGCTTATTAGTTCCATGCCTCCTCTTCCTAAGCATTCACGTTATCTGCCCAGATGGCTGTTCACTGAGTCACATTCCTCCCTCACCATTGTGTTTATCAACTATTTAGGTTGAAATGGAAAATCCTTTAAGCATGACCTTGTCTCCTGAGGCCCTAATTCAGCAACACATTTAAGTATGCATCAGCACGCAGGCTTATTCCGAGAAACGCCATCCATTTCCCTGATAACTTCCACGCACCTAGAAAAAGCAGCTTGCTGAAATGGGACCACAGTACCTTCTGTATACACAAGGAATATTTTCAAGCCAAGCAAAACCAGAACTATATAAAAGAATACATGGTCGTGAAAGATACAATTTGTTGTTGTGAGAAATTTATACAGTTAAGAAGCCACAGATATATGAATGGCTAGCTGTAATTAAATTTTATTCCCTTACCATAGACTTAGGCAGAAATTACTCAGTATCACTTTCAGTGATTATTGGAAGGTCATGGAAAACCAGAAGAGTTCTTTGAAAAAATAAACCCAAACACAACCTAATCTAAATATTCCAGGAGACTGACTATTTCCAGTTTCAAATTTTTGATAAAAATGGCAAAAGAGAGAAGGATAAAGGAAAGCAATACAAAATCATGGAATTCAGCTGTGATTTATCTATCTAAATCCATCTCACAACTGTTTCAGAAAGACAGCATTCAAACCAGAACAATTCTGGTGAAAATTCAGAGAACAAAATAAACTTGTATAAATGAAACAAACTTGCATCACTGAACATAGAATCTTCATTTCTTTCTGTCTACTGATTGAGACACACAGAGTAGACCTGAAAAACTCTGAAGTGCAGAACACTAGTAAATAATCTACAGGATTTAAAATAAAAAAAAAAAAAAGCCAAACAAAAAAGGTCCCAAAACAACAATATTATTCCTGGCAGATTAGAGTACCTAGAGATGCAATGATGAAGATGAGAGATGGAGCACTTTTACTACTGTAGGGTCCAGGTTTCTCTTTCACAAGGACAATATTAGTATCAGTGTGTTTAAACACCTTACAAAAATGGATGATTAAGCTTCAGTCCTTTTAACTAGAAGAAGAAAAATGTATTTTAATTTTAAATGAGGTTTCTCCTTTATGTAGGCTTTCATCCATATGTAGTCAGGTAACTCAGGCTGTCTAAAGATGACAGATTTCTTATCATTGTGTGATGTTTCCAAGCAGGACCAAACCTCCTAAGGATAATTTGTAAACTTTGGTATACAGCAAAAACCCTATGAAAATAAGCAATCTTCTGCTAGTTCTTTCAAAAGAAATGCAATTTTCTAAACCAAGAAACCTAAAGACTGTAGTGAGTCGACATTCCTTGACTGTGTGTCTTTAGTATAAACTGTATGGACTTGTCATTTGTCGCATACTGTTTGACCTTTTTATCAAGCATCTTGGTTGGTAAAAATGGCTTCTTCAGGAAAAATGTATTGACAGGACAACATCAGGTATAGAACAGGAATGGGAATGAACTGAAAATGTAGGTACCTGCACAGTGGGGTAACTTTGATCCTTTTTTATAAAATACCCATTGTGCAGGCTCTACTTGCAGACTGAGATAAACAAAGTGAAGCCTGGTGAAGCAGTGGATAAAAATTCATCACAGGCTCTTAGTACAATACAGTGACAAGCATAATTAATAGGACTGTGTAATGTCCTGAATAATGAAAGAAGGAGAAAGAACTAAGATAAGAAGGACAGGTACAGGAATGCAAAACACAGTTCTAGTGTCCTTGCTTCTTATCTGCATGAGATTGTGGAAACTTTCTCTTTGTTCAAGTTAAAAAACCCCAAACAAACAACTAAAAAATGCAGATCAAAACAATGATTAAACAACCATTGACACTTTTGTACAGGTATGACCAATTCTGGTTTCAAGTAAGAAGTAGATCTATATATCACTTCTCTATGTCTCAGCTAGCCTAGCTTTCTAAAAGACTGCAGACTAAAAAGTGCTCTGAAAGCTGAAGAAGATATACAGGAGAGCCACAAAGGCAATGGCTACAGTGGAGAGAAATTCAGCACAACAATAGCGGGTCAGTAGATTAAAGTAGTTCTTACTAGTGTCACTATCTCTTTGATAATCTACCCAGGATTAAATTAAAGATTTCATAAATTATCCTTAACTCTCATGTGATCTGAAGGTGTCTGAAGGATTCGACTGAGCCTGATGTCCCCATAAGGAGGTAGAATATATTTCATTACAACTAGAGCAGGTCTTCCTCGTATATTTGTTAATAGGTGGCACACATCACCACTGCTCTGTGAACCTACAGAGCAAGCACCTTTGATCAGGGAGCTGCCTTCAAAAATGGCATGTTGCTCCATGTCATCCCAACCTGGACACCCAAAACACAAGTGCAGAGCAGCTTGCCTTATAAAGATTCTTATAAAGAATCCATATAAAAAGCTTATAAAGATTTTGACTGAGCTTTTCAAAATGAAGATGGAGAGAAGGCCAGAAGTATTGTAAAAAGGATATTTTGTTCCTATAAGTCTAAATAATGAAATATTCTTGAATCTATTCAACAAAAGGCTTGATTATAGCCAGAGTCCTAGTTTAATCATGATGAATACAAATTTAAAATTAAATGCAGTCTTTTTTCATGACCACCACTGTTGAAACAAATTATTTGATCTCTTTGTATTTATCCCAAGTAGCATTATCTGTCTGATAAAGAGACTCAAGTACTTTGTCATGTTTAGAGGTACATGAGATGAAGTACACTGCAGTCTCTGCATTTGACACTGGATTTGACTGGACTCCTTTCGGTGGCTAGAGGGAAACAAGTTCAATTTTCACATGATTCAAACTAAAAATATTCTGGAGGATGTAACTATGAAAGTCTTTCATTTGGCCTGTTAGAGACCTAAAGGCTTGAAGTAGCCTGTTGGAGTAAGGAAGTCAGACCAGAAGATCTTTACTTGTTCTAGAACTGATCCTATTTACAAACTAGTCACATGAAAGACTGTGCAAGCGACTGCAGTGATAGGGAAATCAGGAAAGGTAAAGATTTTTCTCTAAGACAGAAAATACAAACCAGTGATATCTTCTGCTTTAGACAGAGGCATCAGCTCAATGAGTTCCTCTTCTTTAAGCAGCACCTAAATATCCTTGAAAGCCTTGTTCCTACATTTTATTTGTTTAATTTCAATGAGAAGTTAAAGAGGCTTCAAACCCAATGCAAGATTTAATTACTGAAAATCTTGGGGGTTTAGGTTTTGCTGCTTTTTTTTGGTGGAGTTTTGTTGGTGTTTTTGGTTGGTTTTGTGGTGGGTTTTTTTTGTTTTGTTTTAGTTTGGTTTGGTTTGGTTTTGGGTTTTGTTTTTTTTTTTTGACCTTAAAAAAAAAAGAATAAAGGAGCATAAAGGAGCAGTTTCAGGTGAAGTTGAAGCTTTCAGTTACTCACATATCTTTAATGCAGGGTGTAACAGGGCCTTCAGTACCAACTCTCCAAGTACACTCCCTGCTGTGGCATTCTCACTGCCTCAAAATAACTCAGTGTGCAGTGCAGAGATACTAGTCTTTAATTAGAGACCAGAACAGTTTCAACATATGGGTCCAGATTCTATTCAAAGCAACTGTACTACAAGTGCGCAATCCACCTTTTGTTGAGTTCAGCAGAAATGTAACCTCCTGCCTTCAGTCTGGATATAGTAAAACTCTCCCAAAAAAACAGTGCAAGTCACAGTGGGGTGAATAATCAAGACTCAGACTATAAACGAAAGTAACTGTTTACTGAAGTTTCTAAAAACCCTTTCCTTCCCCCCTTTATAACTAGGATGCCAGTCTGGAGTGAGGCCCACAGGTTCGCATCTTGCTCCTATAGGCTTTTCTAGACAACAGTGCAGGACTTTAAAAAGAAAAAATCTGAAACAATACCATGGTTTTTGTGCGTATGTAATCACTATAAACAAAGTTCATTTACAAAAAAAGGAAAAAAAAAGAATCTGCATAATATTAATGTGAAGTGCTGTGGTGTGAACTTGAAATATCTTTGGACTGTGGTTCTAGTGAGATCAAGGGTGGACCTGCCAAGAAGAGAGAAGCTCTCCCTGCTGTGAGATGCCAATAAGATCCAGGCTCTGGATTTGGACATATGTCCCCCCATTTCCTCCTTCTACCCCACCTCCTCTTCCCAGACTCCCACCTCAAATTAAAGTCTTCAGGGAAAAGAAAAACATATTGCCTTTGATTTGGTTTTCTCTGCAAAAGCCAAGTTGCAGAGTGGCTGTTTTATTTTTGGTCTGGCTGTCCCATCAATTGACCTAACGGCCTTGGCCAGGACATGGTGAACTGACACACAGTGTGATGCTCCAAAAAGGTTGCAGGCAAGAGCATACAGTGACCTCCTGCCCAACAGTTGTGATTAAGGCGGCTAGGAATGCAGCACATACAAAGGTTTTATCTGAAAAAGACACGACAAACTCACTAAAAAAGATTTGTGTGTTTATTTTTCATTTCCAATTTGACAAGTAAAGGTAAAGCAGCTTACCGCTTTAAAAATTCCTGACAGCCTTCATAGAGCAATGGTGAAGACATTAAAAGCTCCTTTAAGCTGGGATGATACACCAGATGAAGGTCTCCTCTTTGCTAGTTGTGCTTGGAAAAGAGATGGTTCTCTGAGAATGATTAGTATCCGTCCAGATTAATGAGGTATTTTAGGGTGTCATTACTACGCGGCAGGAAATAAAGTGTGCTGAAGACTGCATGAAGAGAAAAAGCTTTTCTCCTGAACAGCAAATGCACAATCAAAATCTATCAGGAATGCTACAACTAGGAGCCTAAACAGAAATTTCACAGAAAATTGAATTTAATGGGCTACTTCAGTATTCATATTTCTGCTAATAAGAATTGGCTTTGCCTTCTAGACATCCTACCAAAACCTGGTAAGTTATTACTGGCAGACTGTATGAGCTGTTGTCCCAGTTCAGGCCCAGATCAGCAGGGTATTCTGTTATTTAATGTCATCTTGTGTCACAGCCAGAGGAAAGGGAAAAGGACTCCTTGTAATTTCTGAGAAGGAGCACAGTTTCTACTCGGGAAAAGGAGTGGTGGATGAAACTTGTCAGAATAGGTGCCACCAGCTGTGGGCATGTCATGTCTGCTCAGGCTCGGTGACCATTTTGCATGTAAATCACCCTCTTTTTGTGGACACTTTTGTTATCAATATTGGTGTTGTTACTGTTCATTTTCTTACCTTGTTACTGTTCCCAGTAAATTGTTCTTATCTTAACCCATAATTTACACCATGCTGTGTCTCCAATTCTCAACTCCAGATCTGGAGTGTGAAGGGGAAGGAGAAAGCAGGGGGAGCAAGTGGGTGATGTGTGGTTTTGGAGAGTTGGGAAGGGGGATCACTAAATTGGGGAATGCCATTCCTAAACTGCAACACCTGTTCCATGAAAAACCTCCTTAAATAGATAAGTATCTATAAAAGGTTTCCATGAAATGCAGCCTTCACAAATCTTCATAAATTCAGTCTAACGTTTGGATAATAAAGCATGTCCCTTTAATCTCTCTTTTATTCTTATATCTGCTGTATTATTTGAAGATAATTTTCAGAGAATGCATACTATAATAAAAAAAAAAAGAAAAAAGAAAAGAATGCCCAAACAATCATCTACACGGCAGAAAATCAATTCAATTCAAGCCTTATAAAAATTTATCTATGCAACAGATGAGTTTATGATGCTCATTGTGCTTTCACAAGACAAAATCTTTCACCTGGAGAACAGTTTTTTCCCCCTACTGAAAAGGCAAGATTAGAAAACACCTATTACAAGAGAGAATTAAGTAAGAATAGCAGCCTACTTTAAAAGCAAGACAAAAATACAAACAGCTATAGCAATTTTGCAAGGGCAGTTTTGTCAGTAACTTAAAATTTGATGAGTTCAATATCAGCCTAAAATAATTCACTGTATCTATATCAATCTTTTCCTATGATAAGACTCTCCATGCAATTAAAACAACACCATGCTTCTGGAAAACCTTATAAGGTATAAAAGGCAGAAGATTTTCCTTGCTTGTGATGATTACCCAGTGAATACATTCGAAGCATCTGAAATGAGAGCCTACATTTTTCAGCTGTGTTTGTGTTTGCTCAGATACTCATCTGTTCCCTTGTGGTGAAAACACAAAATGTACAGTAATATGTAATGTTATCCTTTAGCCACAACAGTCGTGGCTCAGGCCCAAGTAAAGTGTTTGCTTTTGCAAAAGAGACAGTATTCATTTTCTGCACCCCACCTAGTTATTAAATGAATGGTCATCAAGTTTAAGCGTCAGTTTATCAAGCCTGCTTATCCAAAAGGCACTGCAGGCAGCACAGTGCAGCTGCCCACATTGTGATCTGTCAGTACTGAATCACTCAGCCCAGGATATTTCCTTCACTTCTATACATGGGGCACTGAGACCCCATTTGTCACTTGGAGTATTTGTGACTAAATAGTAGTTGGACTAGGAAGAAGACTTGAGAAGATCAGGATGACTCCTGGACTGAAAAGTTCACCTTTGTGTTGAAAAGTGACTTCCCATGGGATATCTTGAAGGGAGTTTCTCTCTCTCTCTCTCTCTCTCTCTATATATATATATATATATATATAAAATCCTTAACCTCAAGTGAGCTTTGTTTTGGCTAATTTGACAAACTAAAAGCTGCTCTGATATCAGATGCTCCCAGCATGTTTGCTCAGAAAGCAAAAAAACCCATTAGTTCTTTATAGGGCATATAGAAATATAAAACACAGCTCAGAAGGTGACATGGACATAGAAGTGTCCATGACACTGGGAGAGCCACTGTAGCATGCACTGCAGAGTGCCTTGGAATCACAGAATCACAGAATTGTTAAGGTTGGAAAGGAGACCTTAAAGATCCTCTAGTTCCAATCCCCCTGTCCATTGCCAGGGACATCTTCTTCAGAATCCCATTGAACCTGGCCTTGAACACTTCCAGGTAAGGGGCCTCTGGAGAAACTGTTCCACTCTCTCAGTAAAGAATTTCTTTCTAACATCTTCATTAGTCAAGGCCCCAATGAACAAGAAACTACTTTAAGGGTGAGCACTTCAAGTAACAGAAGTAGCTTTTTGGATGCCGTGTGCCTACAGGACCTTACTCACTCGGCTGGATGAGTGCTTTGCAGTGCAGCCAGGTGGCATTTATGCCTGGCACGACTATTACCTGTTACAGTCTACCTGACAATCAAACTGTGGACTGCATGGCAAGAAGGGAACAAAATGTAGCACAGAGCAGTAGCTCCCATATTTTGCTATTATCACAAATTTAGGAATTGCCCTTGAAGCTTGGGTTTCCAGCTGTTGGAAGTTTTCTGTGTTAAAGTTCAAATTTTAATGAATATGAGCAATGAATCAATCTAACTGGAAGGGCTGTATTTGATTTGATAATGTGAGATATTCACTTCACAGAGCAGAATGCTATTAGATCTTTAACCTAATGCAAGATTTCTTTTTTCCATTACAATGAAATAATGGAAATTTTAGGAGCATGTAATCCACTTTCAAAGAACGCTTTAAGTTTCTCTCAACTGCACCATTTATGGTTCACTGCTATCGGTTTGTTCCTGCGATGAGTGTTTACCATTTCCATAACTGAGCTGCCACGCATGCCTGTGTACGTCTATATCTGCACATACACACACCTGCCTCCTCAGATTTTGTTAATGCAGCTGTACACAAGCACATAGAGAGCTACGTCAGGCACAGCATTCAGGAGCACTGTCAAATGCACTGGCTAATGGAGAGCACAGCATATGGTGTGTTAACTGTCTCACACCGGAGCTGCGATGAGCAAGTGATTAGGAAACACATTCAAGCTGACAGTAATGTATCAGTTCTGGTATCCCAAAGTATGTGGCTCCTTAGATGGAATTACTGATAACCTGGAAATGGGAAAGATGCTGAAGCTGTCCTTATCTGGAGGCAGCTCGGACATGCAGTACTTCAGTGTAATCACACATAGACCTCAATCTCTTCTTCAAGTGACCCAGAAATTTCTGGTCACTTTCTAGAATTTCAAAAGCAGATGTGCTAGATTAAAAATAGCAGTAATAGCCAAGAAAATACGTGGGAGATGGGGCTTAGCTTCTCTCACTAACTAATGTATATTATTCATCAAACTGTTTTCCTCTTTACCTCCACTACTACTCTTCTCACCAAGCCCAGAGAGGAACAGATCAGTACTAATGATAAACCCTAACATTATAACCTCTACAATCTCCCCAGTTATATTTCAGTTTTCATTGGATTCAAACCTAACAGCATCCCATTCAGAAGCTGTATACTTCTAATTCATAGTGAGAGTAGGGGTGAATCAACAAAAAAAAACAATTTGGAAGCAATCGTTCAGCATGTTGGGGCACTTTGTCTGGCTATGCTGCTTGCTGTAACTAAAGAGTTTAGCAGCTCTCACTCCAAGGATTGAAACACTATGACCAATTATTAAAAACAAGTGTTTTGCATAGACATTTCAAATAATGGATGTGCTTTTTGTAATTGCTTTGCCTAGTCAGTGGAATGCTGTCATCACTTTTGGCCGCTGGTGCATAAATTTACAAACATCATGCAAATGCACTATTTGTAATAAAACTGACTAATGAACTTTAAAGGCCAATTATTTCTACATGTCTGCTGGCTCACAGTAATCATGCATCATTCAGATTTACACTTACATGCTTGTTTTAGTGCAATTTTAATCTCTTGTTAATGTATGGTTTATTACAAGCATCACGAGCAAGCAAGAAGGAAAATGAGCTTCTCAGAATCTGAAGATCTGATATCTCCAAGATTGAGGCAAAAAGCAAAGTAGAACATGGAAGCTCTTTCAAAAAAAAACCCCAAAAACCATAAAAAACTGTACCACAATTCAAATTATAGATAGCCCCCAAAATTCAAGTGCCAAAGAGTAGCCACAATATCATCTCCTGCGGGACTCCAGTGCGTGCATGTGCTCCAGTCCCCATGACAAGCTGGGACACACTTGTGGAGCTATTCCTGCAGGGGGTGGCTGTGCAAGATCCATGCACCTGTCTAAGGATATAGGCTGTGTAGCTGATTGCACAAATTGACAGACCACAGACTGTTGTGAAAGGATTTTTATGAGAAATTCACGGGACCCTTGGTTTTTGCAAACAGGTTTTCCAAGTATCTGAACCTGGTATCTTTTTATTTAGATATTTGTTTTCCTGATGCAGCTCCTACAAAGTGGTTTCAGGCAGGTAGATTGACACTCTGTTGGCCTATTTCCACAGCCAGCTATTCTTTATATGGATTGACTTTTCTTGCTGCTCTTTGTGTTTCCTCAACCAAATCAGCATTATCCTAGTTGTTGTGATAAAAAAAGGGTTATGATAATTAAATACATAAGGTAATTATCATCAGGAGCTAAAGGCTTTCTGCTGACCAGATAAAGATAGCTGAGATTCAAAGCTAGTTCCCTATTCTCCCTGGTCTCAGACTGGGGGAAATCTGCTGGCCAGACTGGAATTACTGTCAATGATTTATCACCAGCAGAGGATTGGAGTGAACCCCCTGGGGGCTGCTTCTGACTCTGTCACTGACCTTGGATTAATCCCTTGACTTCTCTACACTTCATCTTACCTATTGCAAGGCTTAACTGTCTAGAGTACACATCTAGAAGTTTAATTAAGTTCTACAAAAATGTTTAAATCCTTTAATATGAGGCTGTTGTCTTTTATTTCTTTCTTTTACAATGTCTCCTGCACCAAAACTAACAAGTTAAAGATGTAAAAAACACCTATAAGAAAGCTGTTGTGCTGCTCACTTCACTCAGCATTCACCATCTCTCTGCCAAAAATGAGAGTGCAGAACCATTCCTGCTGAGGATGTTGTTTCTGCAGTGAGTGGGGTGGCGGTGAGAGCTTGTCACCTAGCTGATGCTGTATGTAGTGACACTGAAGCCCCTAGGAAATTCTTCAGGAGAACAGTTTGTTAATGTCACCACTAAAAACTCTCATTAGAAAAATCACTGCTCAGAGTAAATGCCTTCTGTCTTTATACCCCTCTTCCTGTCTCCTCAGAGCCTGATATTTCCACTGGGAGCCAGGGAAGTGCTAGAATCTGTCATATTGTCATAACAGAAAGAATTAGAAGACGCTCCTATCTCTTGGAGCATTTCTCTATTTTTTTATTTCCTCTTTTACCTCATAAAGAAAATGATAAAATTTCACCTCAGGAAAGAGAGGAAGTTAGGAATTTGAGAGTGGAAAGATATGAGGATAAATGTCAAAGGTTCATTAGAAACTAATGCTAGGAGAATAAGCTAGAAAAGAATTCAGGTGGAAAAGCAATTGAGCCTCTTCAGAAAGCCCCAGGCAAGTGGAAAAACCCTTCCTCAGTAATGCACGTAGGATCAAGGGACACTTCATTAAATCAGTTTTTATGTGATTCATTGGGAATCAAACTGTGCCAGTCCTTGCACAGGCAATTGCATTGGTGCAACAAGGATAGTTTTAGGGAGGTGGGGGTGGAGGGACATTGCAGATAGGTATATCTGCTCAGGGTAGCAAGGCCAGGCTGGATCCTCTAAACCCAATCCCTGCTTCTGAAATCTTTTCTCTTCCAGCCCACTAGGCAATTTCTCTCTGTTCTCAAAACTCATTCCTCTCCAATTTATTCAATATCAATGCAAAGCCACTCAAGGAGTCTGAGTGACACTTCAAATTAAAATATCAGCAATACCTTGACAACCAACAGCCCTGTATTTCCTTACATCTAATCACAGCAGAACTCTCTTCCAGTATGCTGTTCATAGCTTCTCCATCCTGAGAAAATGCTGATGGAGTAGGCCTCAGGCAAGTGAGAGGTTCAAGCAAATAAATGCTGGAAACTTTTGAGAACTTTATTCACTGTGACCTTATTTTCTATTGATCTCTCCAAGTCACAGTTTTCAGTTCTTTTTGGGCATAAATTCAGTTTTTGAAGGGTAACAGAGCTCCTGCTACTGCAGGAATGGTGTCTCTCGTTTGCTAGCTTCTGTGAATCTCCCTGGAAAGGTTAAACATTGCTGCTTTAATACTTTCAAGGTCTTCATCCAAACACTACATAACAGTGGAATCAACAAAGTCCAAAATAAAACACAATGCATAAACCAACAGCTATCTTTCCCAAGGGGCAGGTGATTTCCTTCCTCACCAAATCTTCCTGGTTCTGCTAGTCACTTCCCACGTTTTTTCCCACTAGGCTCAGTTTTATTAAGTAAGATAAATATCAGCTCACATATTTAACTGCTCCCTTCCCTCAGTTCTTTTCTCCACAAGCTTTTGCCAGATCAACAGCAGGATCTCAAAGTCTCTTGACCTTGTGTTTGCATGTTAATCAACTTAGAAATGGTCTACATCTACATTTAAAGAGACTTCAGAGAAGGCTTGTTGATGCTAAAANAGGTCCAACATCTGGCTAACAGGTGATACTTTGCTCTGACCTGCTGGAAGTCATTCTTGTGTTAGTAATGCTGTGGTGTGTCCTCTTGTCGGACTTGCCAGAGGGCACCCAAGAGGACATCCGGTTACTACAGATATGTTCTAAGACCAATAACAACCCTTGAGACCTGGGATATTTAGCAAAAGAAATTGCAAGACTCAAAAATAAGTATCCTCCCCAGCTACCTGGAAAAGAGCTCTTCTCTCCAGTCTTTGCTTGATCCATCAGTTTCTGGTAGTTTCCAAAGCTGCAATAAATTACCCAATCCCTTCCTGACCCATAGGAATGGGTTCTCTCTGTCACCTCTGCAGTGAAGACGTTGCTCCCTGTTCTTCTCAGGAATTTTCTTTTATGCTTCAGGCAGGTCAAAGGACAGGACATCCCCCATTACTGCAGGCCTCTCCCTGCTGAGAGGTTTGTATGCCTTTGGTTAACAAGTCCCTACTGCAGAGGTTTCACCTTCCCCAGAACAAGCACCCAGGATACAGAAGAAAGGCAGTTTCTTGCTTGCTGCCCAGCCACAGCCCTATAGCTTAACCAATATATAGTTATGAATGCAAGCAGGCAAATATAATGCTGCCATCCATCTGTAAACCACAATTACAATTTAATTTACTAAGGAAATAACCTGAGGAAAAAGCAGTTCCTGGTGGTTTGGAAGTGAGCAGTGCAGCAGTGGAGGCTGATGATTGCATGACATCCCTCTGCTCCACAGCAGTCCCTGGGGATCACGACAGCACAGTGATGTTCCAGGATCCAGAGCTCAAAACAAAACTATTATTTCTCCTCTTTTTAACGTCCTATCCAAAGGCATGACTTAGAGGATCCCTTGTTTGGCAGGCAGAAGCAGTGCCAATAGGAAGTGGACGATATTAACAGCTCTATCCTTCCAGCTCTAACAGGGGACTCAGTGTCTCCCTTTCCTCATCCCCAGGGAATTCAGATTCTGAGGCAATAAATCCCAGAAACCCTGAACCAAATTAAGCAAACCGAACATCCTGAAGAACTAACCAGAGAACAAACAAGTATATCTTCCATACCAGTGTATAAAATGCACGTTAAATAAAAATAAAGTTAATAAAAAAAATAAATAAAAAGAACATTTCCTTATTACTGTTATTGAGCTCAGCTTTATACAAACTGAATAATCTTTTTTTTTTTTACATATTCTGTAATTTATAATCTTTGCACTGATTATATACTTTTTATAATTAAGCTTTCTATGTTACATATTTGGAGCCCAATTCTCATTCCTTACAAAATGTCCAGCTTTCCACCAGGGATCCATTACGGTTTGGAGTAATCCTTCTCCCAACACATAGCTATACCACAGCCTCCCAGTGGCAATAACAAGCCAAGGCACCACACAAACTACTTACACTAACCACTGTGAGACTCCTAAACAGCAGTAGCACTAACATTTTCTCCCTTAGTATTTGAAAATAATCCTTTTCCTCAGTGCTATCAACAGAACTGAACATAAATTTAAGAAGTGCCAACAGCATGCCAGCAGCTGCTGCTTTTAGCAGAAATGAGAATGATGCTTCTGAGGTCACATTTTCTTTTACTTCATGGAATAGTTTTTAAATAATTTTTGGCATTCAGAAACAATATTAAGACATGAAAGAGCATAAGTGGTTTATGTTTGCCTCTTATTAAAGTAGCCATTTTCCTGTTGCCCTGCGAGGAAAGTTAGTTTGCTATTTTGCTCAGTGGATTTCTTTTAAAAGGTTCACTCATCTGGGTTTCTGAATAAAAATATTTAACAAATCCACATCTTTGTTCTCAAGAAGGTGCAACAGACCATGTCAGCTTCCCAAATATGTGAACAGCACCTCTGTTTTGTGACTGTTAATACCTTGGTCTTACACTTGGACATTAACTCACGGGAGCAGCTAAAAATATGCATAAAATTTTATTTTACCTTTCCTTTTAAAAAAGAAATACCCAGAGCCTCAGTAACATACATTTCAGTAGAAACCTTTATAGGCCATTCATTTTCCTTTTAAGTAGCAGCTTTCCAGTTCTCCCTTGCACAAGTGTTTGTTTAGTCAAAATAGTTTCTATCAATCTTGCAATAAAATAAAAATGTGCTTGGGTACTATACAAGCTACAAGGGGATTCAAGAGGTATTTCTGCCAGCCTTGCATAGAACTTGGAGCGTATCAAGAAAGTACTCATTGGACTGAACCACAGTGCTCTGCCCAGATCTAGTCCTTTAGGCTTTAATAACTTCTAGGAGAAAAGGAAGAATAATGAAACAGCCTTTGAAGTTTTTCTAAAATATGAAATCTCACTTGCTTCTGCTTATTTAGTAAGACTGGTAGAAGGATGCTTTTCACGTGCAGCCTCCATAGTATGCGCTCTCAGCACATCAGCGATACCTACATACAGCTGAACTGAGTAGAAAAACACCTCCCTACCTGTCCCAAACTTGTAATTTTTTTTTTTTTTAATGTCCTGGCTTAGGCTGGAACAAAAACCCCTTCTGCACAATTTTTCCTCAAGGAAGTAATTCCCATATTGAAAAATATTTCAATTTTCTGTGACACAGAAGCTTAACTTCAAACTTCTCTTTGGTTTTGGTGATCGTGTTCTTATATATCTCAGAAAACGCTCTTTACATTGGCAAACCATATTCAGGAGTCTCACTCCCTAAATTTCATCCAGAGATACTATCCCAAAACTGGCACATGACTCCTGATGTCTTGCATCACTATTACTGTGTTCTTGGGGAGAGTTTCAATGTCAGTGAATTATTTATTAAGAAAATTGGTTTAAAAACGGTTGCTGGCAAATGTACAGTCTGGTCATACACACTCAGCTATGAATGAATAACCCTGTTCAAGATCATCCAAGCTCAGGGAAGCCTCTTTTTCTACACAGGGACATACCAGGGCAGCACAGTCCCCTTCTCAACTGAACAGCTTATTTTAGGTCTTCTCAGTTGGCCAGGCTGCTCCTGGACTCTGCAGTTTCCTTACTTAACCATAAACCTCTGTATCTCACCGTCATTTCAATACCTCTTGTTAGGAGAGCACTTTTGCTTTAACTCCATAGCAGGGTCAGCTGCGATCAGTTCTTTGACAAACCCTCCAGACTTTGTGAAAGTAGCAGCTCCACATTATGTTTTTTGGATAGACTACTGGTATTTATTATAATAGAGACAACCTCCAAATCTTGCAGTAAGATTTCTTGGATATCTTTGATCTCTTCTTATGTACATAATTTTAAAAGAAGAGATCAGAAAATAGAGGCTTTAGGAAATTTTATTCAACACTGCATTAAAATCTATGTATAAAGCAGGTCTGTGCAGCAGGCAGGAAATTCCACCTCGCAGATCGTGTTTCCCTCGCTCGGAATTGCTCCACAGAGCCAGCGAGGGAGCTCCAGCTACGCTTCAGGCAGGCAAGGAGCGCGGCAGCAGATCGGCGCCCGGGAGGGCAGGGCGGAGCTGGTGGCCTCGGGAGTCCTGCGCCGGCGGCAGCTGTGCCGCCCGGAGCTGCTGGATGCAGCTCGCTGCCCTCCGGGGCTTCTCTGCCCACGGACCCCATCCCAGCACACACGGGCTCGCTCTTCCTACAGTTTCTGGCTGAAAGCAATTGCACAAAGTTGCAGCTGGACTTTTTACAGTGTTAAGAAAAAAAGGAAGAAAGGGTTCAGCCTATTGATTTTCCGGTGATCCTGACCATTCAAAAGAAGGAGTGGTAGGAGGTTTATTTCTCTCCCTTCTTTTTAAAGTTCGGTCTTTAAATTACTGTTCGAGTAAGTTTGTTTTGGTTCTCTTCTCAAGGTGAGATACAGCAGTAAATTTCCACTCTAAAAGGCTTATAGTACATGAAGTACAGTGGTGTACTGTGCAAACCTCTGCTGAACATAGCCAACTCACAGCAATAAACCCTTTTGCCTCAGCAAATTCTGCAGCTTTTTAGGAGAAATACTATCAGGATGTAGTAAAGGCATGGGATTAAAAAAAAAAATGGAGATTGAGAAAGAGTGTTGAATGTTCACAAAATAATTTCAGCGTGTATTGTTAAAAAGTCAGGTAATTTAAATATTCATTAGCTGTATCAGAGCAAATATCACAGCCTGTGAGATCAATATTGAGTGAAACAAGGCACTAGTCATGGTGCTCTGGCATGGTGCTTAGCTTATGTCCCCACTCCAATCACAAAACTGAGATGCCTTAGTCTGAGCTTTTGTGTTCAGTCATGGCCTAGCTGGAGCTCCATGGGCTTCCCTGTTAACAGCTGTCACATCCTTCTTGGAAAGGCAAGGCAAGGCAAGGCAAGGCAAGGCAAGGCAAGGCAAGGCAAGGCAAGGCAAGGCAAGGCAAGGCAAGGCAAGGAAAGGAAAGGAAAGGAAAGGAAAGGAAAGGAAAGGAAAGGAAAGGAAAGGAAAGGAAAGGAAAGGAAAGGAAAGGAAAGGAGGAACATTTGAAATTATCAGATACCTTATAGGTATACAAAGGAAAAAGCATTTCTGAGACTGTCTATTTTAACTTCTCCCTATCTTTTGTTGAGTTGTTTAATTTTCTAAAGTTCATTTTTAACCTTCTATTCTTATTCATTCTTGGATGCTGCACAAACAATGAAATCTTAGGCAGCTACTCAAAAAACTAGCAAAAATATATTAACAATCCAAAGAAACAATGGCTAATGAAAATGAAGTCAGATTCAACTGCCCAGCTGATTATGCCAGTGTAATATTTTGCATTTAAACTAACATAGCTAAATAATATTTAGCTTGGTACTTTTGAAAGTCCTTTGTGATACACTCTTAAAGTGGAAAATCAATGGGAAAGAACTAATTAATGAAAAAACTAATTAAAAATAATTTTACGTAGAGGCAGAGGCTTAATCTGTTAGAAAAGAAAAACACAAAGGCCCTGAACCTGTTGTCCTATTGGCTACGACATCCACCTGTACAAGGACCAATTAAAGTTATTTCATCAGCATGCAAATATAGGAATCAGCTTTGGCAGGTCAGAGGCTGGAGGGACAAGATCATGAAGCATTATGTATAGGTTATTCCCATTTGTTGACTGAAAGCTGAATGCCACGCTTGATCCTTCACGGACAAAAATAAAACTGTTTTGTCTCTAGTTCACCATTTTCTGAAAACATTGTTTATTTTGCACAATCATATTGACAAACAAACAGCCAGACCCATTTGCAGAGGACTAGGACCTCTCCTGTGTGCAGCAGTTCCTTCTACTAGTAATTTCTCTTGGGGGAAAAAGAGATCTCATACACAATGTACAGATGAGATTGTGTTTCCCTGTCTCTCTAGCACTTGTAATCAAGCTTCTAGTCCTTCCTGTTCTGAAGAGAGCAATTTGATGCAGCTGTGCTCTTGGAACGCAGTGATGTAAATCTGAGCTTGCCTGGCTACTTTGGCCTTCAGCTATAACTGAACTGCACATTATTTCTGCAGACCAGTGTTGGCTTTTATGTGAGCAGTTCTGATGAAGGCTCAATTGCTAGGCTTTTCAGAGACTACTAGGCTATTCAGAAGAAGAAGTTCCCCAAATTTACTGTTTCTGTTCTCCTTTCCTCACCCAGCAGGAGCCTGCTTCTCTGAAACCAAGATTAACAGGGAAAGTTTGGTGTGAATGCCAAAACAAAAAGACTATTGCCAAATATATGCTATGCAAAAAATATGTAGCAGACTGGACGTGTCATACAGCATTAACCTTGATTCTTATTACAAATTCATTGAAGGAAACAAAACATACAGTTAGGTATGGGAACACAACTGTATTTACTTGTCAGTCTGGATCTGTTAGGTGCTTAATGGGATAACAGTGGCCTTAGCCAGAGCTGACAAGAGGTGAGAGAACAAACACACTCCTTTAGACTGCAGCATTAGTCAGAGGAGTAACAGAGAACCCCTTCATTCTTCCTTCCCTGTGCCAATAACTCATATCATAAAGAACTGAAGGCAACTACTAGGTGACAGAGGAAATAGGTAACTTTAAATAAGACTGATAGGAGAAGCCTGAGACCTGGCCTGTGTTTTCTGGCTCCTGAAAACTAACTCTCCTGCCTGCAGCACAGCTTCTGACTTGATTTGTCATCCAAAGAAAAATCCTGCTCAGAAGGTAGACATACAGTTTTAAAATTAATCCTTATATATTAAGGGTTTTCAAGTCTCTAGGTATGGTTTCAATGCTAGGAGTTTCTTTAAAGCTTTTAGGCTAACGTTCATTGATAACATTAAAAACACAGCTATACCTGGTTTATATTTTTTAGGAGTTCTCTCTCTTGTACCTCCAGCAAAAGCATAAACTTCACCAAAATACCAGGCTCAGCAATTCAGTATCTCTCAATATGTTTATCTCTTCCCAGTGCTGAAATTCCTCACTCCAGTTGTGTCTCTGTCACTCACTGGGTCGGTATGGGTTAGATCCTTCAGGAGCTTTCAGAGCTTGGCCAGAGGACCCATGGCACTGCCCCATCACATTTCAGCATCTGATCTTCTTGTCACTTGAGGCTGAGAAGATGAGAAAGCCACTCCTCATCCTCACTCAATTTCCAAAGCATAGGCCCCATTCAGAGATCTGACCCAGTGTTTTAAGACAGTTCCCTGCCAGTGCCTGGGGAACTGTTTCCCTGCTAGCATGGCATGGGCCACAGTCACTTTTCTTGCAATGAGTGGAGCCTCCAGCTGTGGAATGGCTGCATAATCTTTTGACTGGAGCAGAAAAGGAAATTCACCTTCCTTTTTCTTGCTTTAATTTTCCGTGGTTTTGACTTATTTATTTTTATGTGAGAGGTATTGTGCAATGTTGAGCAATACCTTCCTAGCTATGTCACTATTCTTGCCAGCTGACATTATTAAGGCTGCTGCTAATTTCTTCCCTCTGTCTTGCATTCCTGTGTCTTTGTGAGGTGAGGTGGGGGTGGAGGCTTTCCCTGAGGAGCAGGGCATTGGGATCCACCCCAGCTCTGCACTAGAGTATTTCAGTGGGGACTATTCACATCAAGCAGCTGTTCCATCAGCCAGCTACTTGCCTCTTGAACATCTCCTGTGGAGCCAAAAATAAACTTGTGGATCAATTCAGCTCCCACTGAGTTTGATGGAATGTTTTCCATTGATTTCTAATGAGATCTGGATGACAAGCATTTCTGCAGAGAGGCCCTGTCTCTAGACTACAGGGAGCAGAAATTAACACGTGGTTTCTCCTTTTCACATAGGGTCATTCCCCCAAATCTTGCAAATAAGTGAGTATGTGGCCTGTGTAGCAAAGGAGACCCACTGGTCCATAGACTTCAACATTGACAGTGTCGGCTCCCCAGCCCTATGAGTGTAGCTATTCAGTATTATAACATTCAAAATAATTATACCTTTGAAATACTTCATTTGAAGTTGAAATGACTTTCTTTCATGAACTGTTTCTAATTATTGTACTTCAAGTGACAAATTAAATGTCATTTGAAGCAATTATACCAAATACTCAAAAAAAATTATACCTAGGTATGTCAATTAATGTAATTAAGTCAAAAGTTACATTTCACAGCTGATTCAGCTTTTCCATTACAGCCTTGAAATTGCTCATGAGTTGAAAGCAACATTTGAACAGATCTGTAGCAAACCAGAACACTAAAGGACTTATTTATTTTTATGCATTTATTAGACAAATTGGGAAAAGCATGAGTGTTCTTACATGAATAAGAAGGAATAATATAGTGTTCTTTTTCAGAAGCTGGGTTTTTTTCCCCCATTTAACTTCAATAATTTTGTTTGTCAAAGGTCTATAAAGGAACTCGTTGTTCCTGAGTCTCCGCTGTTTCTTCATGGAAAAAGCAAACAAACATATTCTAAAGGGATTTATGTGTTAGTTTTAGTTTCACAATGGATATAATGTAGAGATTCAAGTGAGGCAACAGCATGCCAACTTGCTCCTTTCTAAATAGCCCCTAAAACACTGCAACCCTTTCTTGAACCACTTGGTTAATGAGAAGCTGGGGTCAGTAGTCTTCTCTTCCTTAGAAAGAAAAACAGATCCTGAATCCTGACATTTTTGATGTGCAAAGCTCCACACCTCTGTACACAGGCAGACCGAGAGAGTAAACTTGCTTTACTAATTGCTCCAAGAGCCCTCAGTATGCTTCAGTGTGCTTCTCTACCTTGTATTTACACTTCTCAGGCTTGTTTTATTGCCTGCCACAGAAACTGCCTGGTCTACCTGGTTAAGCATTTACCCAAACTTGCTGCATTGTGGTGTTTTGGTTGACATCATCTGTAAAAGGTACATGATCTTTATTGAATGCAAGAGAGCTGATCAGTCCAGTCCTTGACAGATAACAGTCTCCCCAAACCATTTTTGCACAGCTGTGTTCATTCATGTAAATCAGACAGCAGTCAGTGCTGCCAAGGAGACAAGAGTGTGCCTGAGCAGTGGTGCAGGGGTGCACGAGAAAAGCTGTGATGCTGCACAGAGAGCCTGAGCTGCCAGCAGGCAAACACAGGACAGCACTTAGTTCCCCTCAAGCACCTGGGGAGCAACAGTGGCTACAGCACAGTTCCCCAGAAACAACACTGAAGGACTTGGCTTTCATAAGTAATTTTCTTCCAGTAATTTTTTTTATATCATTGTCAATTAGCAAGATTAAGCCAACAAAAACGTCATGAAGTATGATCCTGTGAACTCTTTGAAATTCTTTTGATTTCTAAATTTTCTTAAATCATAATAATGCATCCATGGTCCAAAAAGCATAGCTATGTCTGAGAAAAAGTGCTACACATTGACAAAATTAAGGGAGAGAACATGAGCCATAGATAGAATCTAGAGTTCTTGAAAGGTGCTGAAATTACAGCACAAGAGACAGGTGGTACTCATTAACTCACAGATCAAATTCCATGTGTTTTGTCTTCTTTCCTTGCTGGTTAGTTTCCATAATCAAAAATAAAAACAATCTGAAAGGAATGTATATTTTGCTCCTCCTTTCATATGAAGGCATTAGTCCCTCATGCTCTTCTAAAGGATGAGTTACAATGTTTGACCTACGGTTTGGAGCCCAGTGTGGGATGCCGGTGCCAAGATACCATAATAATGAAGGTCATGGTGAAAATACCCCTACAGATAAATACTCACAGTGGGAAACCCGGAGACAAAATGAATGTTTCAGAAAACTAGCAGTGCAAGAAGCTGTGAAAGACCAGGGACTAATTACCATGTTGAGAGCCAGTTTCACATTGCCACAGTGGTGTACAGTTTCAAAAATGTACATTGCTAAGCATACATGTCAAAAGATCCATCTAGATGAAAAATAAGAGATCTATGCCATTTTAAATGATAATGAAGAAATGTGCATACATTTGTTTTTTCTGGAAAGATGTCTGTACTTGCAGTTGATCTTGAACTGTACAAAGGAGGGAGGTTAAAAGACCCTTTTCCAAACAATCTCTCCAATGAATAATGGTAAAAACTTAGTGACTTTAGTACAAGCTAATACCTGGGCAGATGAGGAACTCAGACAAAAAACAGGGAAATGTGGCACCTATGTTTATTTATTAAAATACTAAAAGTACTAAATATGAAAAAAGAAAATAGAAACACATTAAATTGCTGAAAAAAAATTAAAGCTTTAGGAAAATGTTTCTGAAAACACAAGGTATTAATATGTACATTAGCAAACTTTCATTAATAGACAACTAGGATAAAGATTCTATAATTATTCTCTTGAGACTAATGGAATGTTCAGCTATCTCTTGGATATTTATTTCTACTTGTGATTTTTCACTCCTATTTAAAATTTTAAAAAATCCCAAACCAACAACAACAACAACAACAAACTAAAATTCCTAACTAGGAGCACCACAAAAATAGATTAAAAATTATTTACTCAATAAAAATAAGGAAGTATTACCAAGCAGATATTTAAAAGTTGTGGGCATTCAGGCATGTTTAGGGCAACATGAAGTTGAAAATATTTTGAAGGAGTTTTGGGGATTTCATGAATTTAGGGCACGATTATTGCCAGGTAAAGAGAAGCGGTGAAATCAGCAAGAGAAAAGCACTGGCATTCATGATACTGCACTCATCACTTGACAGTCTAGGGAGATTTCAAATGCTCTCCCATTTATAATGAAACATCCTTTTAATATCATGCCATTGTTTCAGTTCCAACTGAATGGCAAGTGGTGGGCCTGGAATTTGCAGAATAATTTCTGTGGATTTTTTAGTTGCTAGTACACTGATTTGGTTGATAGAAATTTGAGAAAATAGCTCATCTTTGATGAACTAGAGCCAGAAAGCTGGAACATGACTTTGCTAAGTTACATGCTCAGTTCCTCCAAGGGCAGACACAATAAAAATAAACTTAGAAAAGGTAAATAGATACAACAGCCTTCCCACATCATTCTCTACCCCACCCACCCCCCATAATTTAAGCGTACTAGAATATCTTTTAGCATTCACAGTTTTTTCCATCTACTTGACTGTCATTGTCATGAGATTTTTATTAGCCTAATCCCCTGATATTAAAGTAGTCATGGGGATCTGGGCAACATGTTCTACACATAATGTGAAGTTCTTCCCAGATAGTATACCATACAGGTCTGGCAAGCCAGTCTCTTCAGTCTTTCTCTTGGTATGCAAAGCATTATCATTTAAAGTTCTCAGTTGAATTTTATTCGATGAGGTCTTAATACTACACCAAGTTCCCTGTAAATTGCTCTGTGAGGGCAAAAGCAGCCTTGTGATTGGTGAAACTTTTCAGAACAGGATAAAAACACTTTGCTTGTCACTGACGTTTCCCACTATTTTTACTTCCTAATCAGGTCACTGTTGTGTACATAAGAGTACCTAAGTCAAATATTTGTGAATTAAATTATAATGGTAACTGAAATTAGATAGAACATCTGACAATATTTGTCCATTTATGAACAGATTGTCTTTCTCCTAATATTTAGTGAGGGTTTTTATCAAGTCAGGATCTTGTTCCTCATTGCTAAAAGCGCAATGAACTGTGCTTTGTTTACCTGTCTTCTGACTGGCTTTAATGATACCTGCTAATTATACGTTACTTTATAAACATTTAATTAAGCCTTGAAATAGTCCTACATGACAGGACATATTTCCCTATCCCTATCTGGGAGATAGGTATCAGAAGTGTAGATAGGACAAGCAACTTACCTATTAAATAAGGACACACAATTGCCAAACATATCTTTCATGCTAAATTTAATTTACAGTCATGCCTACAGAAAATGCATAAAATATTGAAAAATAAGTCTCAGGAAAATATTTCACAAATAATACTTTAAGTTCTGTAAAGCTTTTTATTTAATAAATCAAATGGCCCATGAAAAATAATACACCATTATCTTAACAGATTCCTTAATCAGAAACTTGAGTAGCATGTTTCATGAATATGTTCTACAAGTTCAATAGCAATTACAGAAAATTTTAGCCATCTCCCCTCAGATATCTTATTTATAAAGCACATCAAACATATACCACACATGTTAGCATCACAAACCCAAGGATGCTTAGTTGGAGCTTTCTGGTTGGTGCATGTTTGAGGTTAAGAGCCAATATGCACCTAAAATTCTTTCTCTTGGTGCTGCTCATGAGGTGCACACACATTTATTCTTCAAAAAAATGATTTAGGGTATGTTAGGCAAATCTTTATCTAGCTGGTACATCTGACAAAGTGTAAGAAAAATTTTCCAGTGTCCTCATTGCTCTTCTCTAGGTTTACTGTGTTGGTAAATGTTATTCTATGTTAGGTCCATAATTGCCTGGCCAATACTTTTTTTGCAAGGAATTTCAATGACTGAGATATATAGAGTGGGATATAATGAAATTCTGATGACATTACCAATGGCAATAGTAAAGATTACTTAGACAAAGGACAAGCACCAATATTAATAGTCTTTTCTTGTACCCATTTTAAATGTGAAGTGCCTTTTTCATCATTATAGTAAACCAAACTGATTTAATATGAGCAAATTTTATAATAGAAGAAACAAAAATGTATGTAAATGTGAAAGTCTTATATCCTGTCAGCCTTAAAGAATAATCTATTATCTGAGATGCTCTGAAATTCTGATTTACTCCAGTTCTCTGCCTCCCAATGGATTTTTCAGATATTGATTTGAATATGACTGCATACAATTAAAACAAATTATTTCCCAAGAGTCTGTGAAGCTATTTACTATTTTGCCTCAATAGCTAGCTGCCATAATTTACCAGCCCAGTGCCTTGAAATTCTTTCATTTGTTAAATACATTGAAACAATTATTTTTTGTTTCACTTGTCAGCTGGGACTCTAATATATATTTCTTTCTTCCTTGATATTGTGCAATTGTTCTCTTCTTTATTAAATGGCAATTGCTATTTCCTATTAAAATCCTTTTCTTCTTTGGCCTTCAAACCAACTTCCTCACACAGACTCAATAACAAGGTTTTTTAAGTCTTCCTTCATTATGAATATAATCAAGAGAGTGGTTTGAACTGAATATAGGCTTAAAGGGAATAAGGTGTGGGCATCGAGTAAGAAAACAAGTATATGTTCAACCTAGAATAATTCTTGAGTACGTGACCCAAACCAGCTCACTGTTTTAGAGCTTTAAAATAGGTATCAATGAAATCACATGATCATATGAAAGATGAGATAAAACTCAAACTATGCTTAGATGACAATTCTAATCAAATGGAAGAAAGATTTAAATTTGATTTGGAGAAGACTGGGGATAAATATGCATGAGGAATTAAAAGTTAGATTCCTATGCACAGAATTGGAGTGGGAAAGGGAGGAAGTAGGAGACTACAGCAGTGATAATTGAGAGGAAGAATAAAAGAGAAAACTAATATGTTTATGCAGAAATGTCAGGAGCATGAAAGCTAACAGAAAGAACTACAAGATTTAGAGCATCTGTAAAGCTATGATATACATGACACCAGGACATGGTGATACAGAGCACTAGAACTCTTACAGGAAAGCTTGGCTTGTTTAACAAATACAGATGGAAGAAATGGGATGGGATGAAATGTCTTGTCATCTAATTAAGATTATATATAGCCATTATGAAGCTTAACAGGATATAAGAAGAGGATTTGCTGAAAATATTTCAGTAAAAACAGATGCTTAAAAAAGGAGACTTATCAAGCTAAATGTCCACCATGGACCACCTAATCAAAACCCCTTTTATTTTTAAAGCATATTAAGTATTGTAACTGGAAGAAATGGAAAGCTGTGTCAACACTGGTTAATAGGAAAGTGTAGGAGAAAAAACATCCTTCAAACACTTAGGAAAAAAGAAATAAAATCTCTTTCAAAATTGTAATATCTTACCAGGGTCACAGTTTATACCCTGAAAAATGGGAAGGAATGCAGAGAAAATAATGGAGGTACTGGCCAGTAGGGCAAACAGAAGTTGCAACTGGCCCAGTGTATGTTGGGCTGCATTCTCATTTGACATGTCTCCAGATAGAAATAAGCTACATTTTTCTTGCTTGTGTGTGCTTAAGGTGCACAGTTCTCAAATTATATTGAAAAGAAAATGTATTGGACTTAATGCCTGTCTCTGAACAGTTTGCATTTCAAAAGCATCTGTAGATATCAAAGGTAAATAATGCAACAGATAACAGTCATTCAATAGCCTCATTAAAGTAATTGCTGTGTTTAAACCAGAAAACTTTTGAGGTATTTTTATACTCTCTGGTGTCCACTAAGAAAGGAAGTTTATATGTGTATGTATATGTGGGTCTCTGTACTTTCAGTTCAAGAATTTTATTCAGGAAAAAGCATGCCTAGGGAACATGACTGCTTGAAATGACTGAGTCCTAACTCTAAAACTATCCCATCACCTCTAAGGTTCATGTCTCAGTAGTGTCTGCAGGGAGTCTGCTGAATTCTCCTTCACATAACTACAAAAGCCTAGATACAGGCTCGTGATGAGATTATTGGTCAGGAATGGGAACTGAGGAGAAACAGTTTTGCTAAAACTTATAATGGAGAAATAAAATAATTATTCTTAGGAAAATTAAATGTTGAAAGACTTAATGATATAAGAATAGAAAAACCCAAAACCACAGGACTTGCAGGTAGGGCTTCTTAATAAGGTAATGTGAAAATTAGTAAACCATATGAGATCAGGCTATTGCTGTACAATGGTGAACTGTCCCAAAATAAACAAATAACAGAGAGCAATCATAAAAGCAGATTCATAAATGTTATCTGAATGTTTTTTAAGCATCATCTAAAATATAGAAACAAATACAATGAAGGGCAAGTGTAAAATGGGGGAAATACTTAAAATTAAAAAAAAAAAACAAAACACAAAAGCCCCACAAAAAAACCCCAAACCAAACACAAAAAACAAAAACAAACAAACAAACAAAAACAAACAGACAAAAACACCAAAAAACCAACCAAAACAAAACCAAAAAAACAACCAAACAAACAAAGAAACAAGAAAACAGAAAGAAGAAAGGAAGAAGGCAAAAAATTTCTTTAAGAGTAGAATGGTACTAGAAATAAGAAAAGAACAAATAAGAAGTAACTATCCAGTTCTACATGGAAAATGATAAAACTGAGTGATTCAGAGAAAGCTATAGCACTCCACTCCTTGTGAGCATCATTTAAAAATAATAAAAACAGAAATTAAAAATCAAGTTAGATCTTAATTAGATAAATGTTATTGTCATTTCAGAAGAGAGGAGTCCAGTCAAGAGTTCAAAAAGAAAAGATGAAATCATTGTTTTCCATTCCATATCTTGGGGCAAAATTCTTGACTAGAAAGCATCCATCTATGGTAATTTTGGACACAGATAAAACTGAGGCAAATGAGAACAAATTATTATGTTGCCAAAGCACACTCCTTCCTCCATATTGATACTATGGGCTAGAGATGACCCAAATTAAGGTATTTTTGATGAGATAGTTCTGTTAAACTCAGCAGGTCCGAATGTGTCATTGGAGAACACTTCAGGATGGCCTTGGAACAGTTTCTGAGACAGTGACCTTTTCAAGGATAAGGTAGTTAAAGTCCCATAAGGCTGGAGAAAGGCAAACAATATACCTGGCCTTAAAGACGTGATCATGGTAAGCCTCAGAAATTATAGACTGGTGTAATTTAAAACCTCTGAGAATTTTTAAAAGAAAGTGCTGTAAACTATGGGCAGGTTGATCTAGAAGGCAGCAAAGTGACTAAAGCAGCCAATACTGATGTAGCAGAAATGGACCACACAAGTAGAATTTTTAGTTCTTTTAATTTAGTATCTTAATTGGCCTAACTGGCATGATGGAAGGCTCAGGTTGGATACATCTCAATTTAAAAAGACTTTTCATTTTGTCGTATGCATCATCTCCATACACAAGCTAAAGAATTATGTTTTACACCTAATGTCTATCAGGTACATTTATAATTTATCATACACCAGCTTGGGTTGGTGTGTGTGTGTGCAGGGGAGGTCACTGGATAATCTATTTTACACAAGTCCTAATCAATAGGACTAGCTCTCAACTAGATTTTGGCAAAAAAGAATTCATATATAAAATTTTAGTGTGTGACACAAAAGAAACCCCAACAACCAACAAACAGGTAAAAGGATAGAAGCTTCCAGGAGACAAAGAGAAAAAGGAAATTGCCTTAGCAAATAACAATTTGAAATTAAGACAAGTACAAAGATCGTGTACTTACAACTTTGTACTCAGCAGTATAGCAGTATAAAGACTTGTGAGCTGTTGCTCATAAAAGAAACCTAAATCAACACAATATCATGGTGAAAAAAGGTGAATCTTCTTCATGCATTAAGAATGTTGAATGTCAGGTATGAGAGAGTTGTTCTATTTGATGCACCCAGTGATGCCAGTGATGCAGCTGCTTAACACCACATCCAGCACTGGACTTTCACAACAAACAAAAGCTTAGAAAACACACAAAGAAAAGCTTGCAGGAGAGGGAGTTGAATCTCTAGAAATGCCTGACGAGCAGCATGGAAGGAAAGACTTCAGCCATAAAGGGAGCAGGCAAGGGGATAGAAATCCCTTGTCTTTACATGGCCCTAAGGAGGTATGTTCAGCAGGGAAGACAAAAGAAGTATATGGGGAGAAAAGACATCCATTTTTGGTTATTTGTTTTTGGTCCTTTTGAGGGGCCCTTGAGTAACCAAGTGGTCTATAGGTGCTTCATCACTGGATATGGATGTCTGTTGAAAATTGTTTGTGTTTTCCTGTCCTCTTGTGTTGATCTGCCTCAATGTGGCGAATTAGGTATCTTTTGTTTTGTTTGGGTATTTTTTAGGTATAGATAGACTTAATAGACTTATAGACTTAATCACAGACGTGCATGTAAAGCACACTGTACTCCAAGGCCTTCAGTCTTTTATGACTTCAGCTGGGAGCCTGGAACAAGGTCTCAGTTGTTCCCTTCTCTTCATGCCTCTGATTCTCCTTCCCTGTGCCTCAGCAGGAGATGGCAGGGGGACTGTTGGTCACCTGCTCTCTGTCCTTATTTGATATCTTTAGGTCCTCAGCTTGGAAGGAGCCTTTCATCCCGGAAATCTAGGATTCCTGCTATATGTCTGCTTTGAAATCAAACTAAAAAGAACTGTGCAATCCCCTCAATGAATGAACAGGCCCTGCAGTGCACATCCACCTTTTTGCTACCTTGTGTGCTTGTTTGTGAAGGGACATCAATGTGCATTATCCAATTTTGCCCCAGAATGAGGAGTATCAACATTTCCCACAAGAAGATAAAAGTTTCCTCAGGATGCTTTCTCTTCACGTCATGACTCTCCTTAGTCTTTGTGATCTTCGTTTTTCCCTATGAAAGAATAAAAAAACTGCCTATCTGAAACTACTGTGCTGAGCACATCCACTGCCAGTGGTCTGTGAAAGTCTGGATGTCCTTGAGTTGCAGTTACTGACACTTTATCTGCTGGCTATTTACATTTACACATTCATGAGTACATGGATTATGGCTGCAAACCTGTGACAATACTTCTGTATGTTACTTGGTTAATGCTTTGTACTTTTGCAGAAGCACTTTCCTTCAGTCTTATTATCATTAAGCTTTCATATTATGTGTGCATGTGTGTGTGTATTTGTCCAGTTTTTCCTGCCTTGCTGTTATTTCCGTTTATTAATAATCCAGACTTTTCAAACTGACTTGTACAGGTTTATCCCTCCCCCTTTATTTGACGATGATAAATTAAGCTATTTAAAGAATGACTCATTACAAGTATATACCCTGTTGGTGCCACCACCCTCTTTCACATAATAATTATTGAAGTTTGCAATGTGACGCACAGTCAGCACTTTCAGAGTAGGGTATCAGTGCTGGTGGCTACAGTGCCTGAATACCTTACTGGCACTGGTTACCCATGGCAACTAAAATGATCTATTTGTGGTGATAATAGCTTGTTGTTCTGTTTGATAGTTTTGCTGTATTCTTTTCTGTTTCAATTGCAACAGAAATCTATAGATTTAAAAATTCATTTTGGAAAATAGAACAGTGAACAAAATTTCACTCTTGGTGCTTGTGCAAATATGAAGTAATGGAAATACAAAATCATCTCATTGAAGATTTTATCACTGCAGCAAACACCCTTGGGTCTAGAGTAATGAAATTAAATCATTCTACCTTGTCTATATGTGTTATGTTTTATTGTTTGCTAGTAAACACTTACCCTGGAGGTTTTGGCAAGTGTAAGAAAGTGGGAGAGCACATCATGATTTCTACTTACCGTGTGCCCATTATTTGCAGCTCTTTATGTTTTTTTAATGTTAATAATAGCACTTTAAGCAAACTACCCCAAAAGTAGGGAGAAGAATCACTTGCTTCTAATCTGTTATTACAAACTTATTTGTATATAACACACTATTTGATTTATAAGCTAATGAATATTTTCCCTGCTACAAGCAGTTGATAATTGGCAAGTATTTTTAATTGGCAATACTGAACTGCAAATATTTTGGATTGTTCAATCAAACTCAGTGTAACCATGATGTCTTTTGGCAGCTTTTTTATACCATAGCATGCTTAAGACCAGAATATCTCTCTCTCAGCTGCTGGATATCCAGTAATGGAAAAAAAAAGTAGAAATGCCAGAATGGCCTCCCTTTTACATCACTAGTTAACAGCAAGAGCATGACAGCTGGGCAGGACATTGCCTTTTGGACAGGAGCACCACACAGTCCCTCCGTCTCTGGGTGGCTGTGCCAGCTGGTGCTGACCCCGCCTGGGAAGAGCCCTCCATCATCTCTTCTTTGAAGGTGTCTTGGAACTGCAAAAAGACAATTTGGTCCCTTCAGCACCTTCCCTGTATAAAAGATTCCTATAAAAGCCATATTGAAGATCTAAAGCCACCTTTGTCAGAGTGGCAACAGTCAGTGATTTTACACATATCTGCCTTTGTTTGGGAACTGTGCTACCATCCCATTACCTGCTGATCCAGCCTATGCACCACCCATCCCTTTATCTTGGGAATCAAGTGGGATTACTTACAGCGTCAGATAAAAACCTTGCTGCATGTTTAGGATATGTAGGTGTGAATGTATGATTCATTTTGCCTATTGAGGGTCATAGAGCCTAGAACTTAAAGGTTTTTCTTGTCCATTTTATTGACAGCATCTTTTTTGAACCAAGGATATAAATCCTGATGCCCTTAAACTGCTAAGTTTTAGGTAAGAAAATGGGACTTGGTCCAACACTGATCTAAATAAGGTCCTCAAAATTTGGTCCTATGGCAGAGAAGCTGTTTTCTGCTGATTGCAGTTAAGATTCTGGGTTATGATTAGATAGTATTATTTTCTAGCTAAGCTCACCAACATTTCCAATATTCCAAACATTCACAGTCCTAAGAAATTTAATTCAGTCTTTCACAATGCAGCAATGTAAAATTCAAGACTCCTACATACTATTATCCCTGAAATAAAAAAAAAATCTCAGTGTTATTTTTAATTGGGTGTCCCAGAGAAACCAGCTGCTCCCAGAGAGATAGGAAGCAAATAAAGCATATTCAAGATGCCTGGGTAAAAAGACTGTGGTGAAAGTCTGGGTTTCCTTTTTTTTTTCTTTGTGGGGAAGGCACCAAAGGTTAATGTTTAGCCATGGCATACCTTTATTCATGGAATTTCAAGACTAGCCTTCCCTTACACATAAAATCACATCTTTTACTGAATTTATTCTTTTTTAAGGCTTTAATTCTTTAGTTTTGTAGGAAAATGGAAAATCAATTTCTCTGTCAGTTGTTTCCACCTCAATAAATAAAATGTAAGGAGTCCAACCTTAGTTGTAGAGAATCCTGTGTTACCAAAACCCATGGAAAACACCACTACTCTGATTTACTACCATTTTACACCAATCTTCTTCTTTCTTTGCAGTAGCATGATCAATAGCCTGAAGTATACAAGAAAAGCCTTGTTATACTAAGCTCTGTTCTACCCATTTTAAACCCAGTGCAATGGTAATTTGATTATGCTGGGGCTGAGATCAATCTAATCTCTGCTTCAGAACACAGATCATCAATTTTGATTTCACTGATCAAGCATCTTCTCTACTGGGAAGCTTTATGAATGATGGACCACATCAATGAATGCTTACTCTGAGAATTGCTCCATATGTTGTGGCACAGGGATGATTCACCTCATTCATTCAAGGACTGCTTGAGTGAAGGGAAAGAATGGTAAGATGGTTGGTTATATACCAGAGTGATTTTTTGCAGACTCACCAGGTGTGGTTTTTCTGTATACTGGGTATTCCAGTGAAACAGGATGTGGCCACTAATACCCAAATCTTTGTGGGAAATTAGCAGCACTGTACAGACTCTGGGGAATGCAGATTTTAGTGTCACCCTCATAAGCTGAGATTCTTAAGAAAGAAGATTTCTAAAGAAAGCAGCTTTGCAGGAAAAGCCCTGTGAGCTCTGGTCATCAGCAAACTGTGCAGGAATCAGCAGGGTGACTTTGCAGCAAGGGCAGCTATCTACATCCAGGTCTGCGTCAGGGTAGAGCCAACAGCTCCAGAGCAGTGATCCTGCCCTGCTGTTTGGTACATGTGAGACCACATTTGGATATTTTGTCCTTTTTGCAGCTCCTCAAGAAGATGGTTGCCATGCTGTATCAATTCCAGTGACAGACCATCAGGCTGGAACACAGAGTACAACGAACACTGAGAGAATGAGATTTGTTTAGCCTTAAGAAGAGATGGCCAAGGGGGATCATTTGCTGTCTGCAACAATCTGTTAGAAGCATGTAGAAAGGACAGAGGCAGAGGTGCACACTGGAGGGAGGAGAGGCAGCAGTTACTAGCTATAATACAGGAAATGCCTGCCTGATAGAAGGGAAAATTAAGATGAAGGTAGTCAAATATTGGAGCATGTTGCCCAGAGAGGCTGTGGGAACCCCATTCTTGGAAGTAATCACAACTTAGGTATATGGGGCCCTAAGGACCTTGCTGTGCTTTACTTGGTAGGAACAAGAGATGAGAGTGGGCATTCCCCAGGGTCCCTCCCTCCCAGCCTATGCAATTGGATGTGATTGTCACATAAATGGTTGTGTTTTGTTGCAGTGATAATGTGTTCTTTTTTGCATCACAAAAATTAATCACAGCTCAGGGCCTTTCACAAGATAGTGTAACACCATCTCCCATGCTGACTTGTGTTCTACTTTCCATCCTTTCAGCTATTTACATATCTTAGTCCACACCTGCACCAGGCAGCTAAGCAGTTGGAGGCCATGCTCTGTCCCTGAGCCCAGCTGCTGTACTTGGCAGCCACAGTCCAGATCTCTTAGCCTCCAGAACTGGCTGATGCCACCTATACTTCCCTTTGTCAACTTTGGGCATATGCTGGCTCCTGGAAGTTGTTTGGCTGAGTGCAACTCAGCCTCTGCCAAAACTGTGCAAAGGTCAAGATATCAATATCAGAAATGACCATTTCCCATCACCGGTGTCATAAACTGTATAAAATTTTAAAATCTTAACTTCTCTAGGTTGGTGTGCAAGGAAGGATGAGGATGAGGAAGGATGAGGTCTTCATTTTACTGCTTGAAAGAGAGAGACATCTACTGTAAACAATGTTCAGGGGGAAAAAAGCTCACTCACCACACAAAATTGACATGGGCATCACTGGTAAGTGGTTGTGTATGTGTGATTTAGTTTTTTCAAGCAAACAGGTGCACATTGGTAAGGGAGTCTCTGTAAATATTTTCTTTTCAGATTTTTATCTTGCTTTCTCTTTTATTCTACCTATAGAACACTGCTTGAATCAGGAGCATAGTATTGTTAACAGCTAAGTTATGTGATTATTCAGGTTGCTCAAAATACACAGAAAGTGACCTACAGAGAGACACCTGTAGACTAAATGAGATATACATGAGGTTATTTCAATGTTTCTCATATATGCAGCTGACACTGCAATTGCACAAAAATGAATTCTAGGGGAAAAAATATGGAAAATTGTTACTCTGACACCACTATGTTTTCATATTGCTGGTAAACTGACAGAGAGATGGTAAAGAAGGAAATATAGGAAAGCTCATCATGTTTTGGGAGGCATTAAATTAAGGTGCAACTTGAGCAATAATTAATTAATGCAATGAGGAAGATATAGGGTGGAGATCTCAAACCAACTCAGCATCAGCCTGACTTTGTTTCAATTGAAGTCAAATTGACTTGCTCCCAGTGACGTCAATGGGAACAGAGCTAGACCAGCACTGAGCATTTCTGACAAGTCAGTCTCTAATATGTGCTGACCCAAGTTGTCAGGAATCATTTGTGGCTTCAGGCGTCCAGCATAAGGTTCCATAATAAGGTCCATCCTTATAAGGTCCACAGGTGTTCAACCTGGAGATTACCAGGTTCAGTATAAGTCTTGTAGCCAAAAGTCACAAATCAAATCTGAGCAATTAAACTTTAGCAAACTATTTGTTATGGTATTGCACAGTATCTCAGATAAACTGAAGGTTTTTTGTGTTCAGTTCAAAGAACTGAAGGGATTTTATTTTCAATGGCCTTCAACAATGTATTTTATTTCAATTCTTTCATTTCTTTCATGGAGTATTACAATTTCTGCAGAAATTGCTTTTTTTCTTTTGAAGTGATTTTTCTTAGAAAAACTCCCAAGCAACTCTATTAATTAGACATGCTCAATCACACCAAGGAATATCAACATGTATTGCAAGTGCCCTTGAAGTCCACATGGAGAGTAAGTCATTTTTAAAGCAAGTAAATGTTTTGCTCCTTTCATTGCAGTGACATTCAACATTTATCAGATAGTTGCCAACTTCAGGGGCTGATATGATTCCTTCCCTGCATGTTATCCAGCCATAGCAGATCTCCTTTTCCCAGTTTTTTCAGATTTAGTTTTTCAGTTTTCAGCTGGACTTTGCACTTCATTTTCAGTCAGTGTAAATGGGCTAATCCAGCCCTGGCCTCTTATGTGTAAAATCTCTAGGGTTTTGTTCTCATTTGGAACCTGTGCTCTAGTACAGTATCCCACTGATGCTTTTGGCAGTCACAAGAATAGATATGCAAATGAAGCAAAGTGCACAGCACAGTACTTCATGGAGGCTTTGAAAAAAGCTGTACACACCAGCACTCACATCCCTTGACAAGGCACAGAAAAACCTCTGCTTTAGTCCATCTCCAGACTCCTGTTCCAAAGAAAAATCCATGCAAATCTTAAACCCTCAAGCCATAACCACGAAATAATAATTATGTTAAGCAGGTGATGTCCACTCTATATTGTCCTCTCATGTGAGATACAAATGTCAAATGAGGAATTGCATTCACAGTGGGCGAGATTCCATTGTCCTTTTGCCAATCTAGCAATCAAACATGGAAGAATTTGTCCCATCTAATGATTTTGTTAACCTTACTGTTAGGGGTGTTTCAATTTTGTTCTTACTTGGATAAGAAAACAGGTTACTGATATGACAACAGGTTTCCTAGCCCCGTGGCACTTCTAAATGCAAGTCAAACAGTATATATTCTAGGTGCAAGACTGATAAGATTCTCTCTGGATATTTCTGTGTCTCTTATAGGGTCCTACAAAAAGGTTATTGATCTTTCCAAAAGGCAGCTTTATCTACAAAGCAAGTAGCAGCTCAAACAGCAGAGGGTGCTTTGTAAGCAAATACAAAACACTTGATCTAAAATTATTGCTGTAGATAGATCCTGCAGCTGTGCGGATGCTTTACTACCAGTTCTATTCATGAAGTGGCAGATTCAATGGCTCACTGCTTATTAGAATTGTTTCAGACACTCTAATAAATCTCCTGTGAAAACCACCCCCAAAATTCTACATGCAAGGGATAAAATTCCACATATGCGGGATAGCTCCATGTTTTTAAATAAGGTGAACAATATGCTATGAAATAATGTATTATTCATGGATGCATACTGTTTTAGGACCTTAATAAAGAATTTGATTAATAGTCCAGACACGTGCCCTGCATATTTATATCCTGGTATGCATATAAATGTAATGTATAGCATTGGATACTTGTAATATCCTCTTGTCTTTTGTGCTTTTTAAGCACTTATGATGCAGAGCAGTGAAGCTAAATTGCAAAACAAAGCCAAGCACAGCAAATTGTTATCAATCTGCAAAGTGGGTGGTTCATCATCCTTTAAAGGGAGCTCTATTTCATAGAATCATGGACTCCGTATCTGGAGTTGGAAGGGGCCCTCAAAGATCATTTCAGTGAAATTCCTGGCCCTGCACAGGATGGCCCCAAGAATCATATAGTGGGCCTGAGAGTGTTGATTTGGCATCTGCCAAAAAAATGAACAGGACTTTCACCTCCTTAACATTGCACAGTCTGTCTCCATTGTGTTTCACTTCCAAAAAGAAAAGGGAAGTTCAGCGCTGAGCAATGAAAAGAATGGCAATGCCTTCAGGCATGAAGGCAAACAGGTGGGAAAAGAACGATACTGAGGGAATCATTAGATCTTCAGTGCTAACATTTATTACCAATTTTCGATTTTAAATTTTGGAATTTTGGAACTGTGATGACTTTCACTAGCTGATGATCTCATCCAAAAGAACTTAGGAAGGAAATGGGGAAGAAAGTTGTATTTGGTCCCATCCATTTCACCTTGTGATAGTGGCAGAAGTGAGGGATGGTAAGTTGAGTAAAGAGTTAGAATGAAAAGAAAAACAGAAGACATCAAAGACATGAAGAAGTCTGTTTCAGAGGTATCATTATGGAACAGAATGACACAAGTAGAAAAGACCGGAAAAAGAGAGGGACAAAGGTGTGGTGGCAGAATTACTATTTGGCTGAGCCCTTAGAAGACATTAACAATCAGATTCGCTCAGGACAGAACTGGGAAAAAGCAGTTATTGAGTCACAAAATGCTCTGCAGAGTACAGACAAATCCCAAGATGTGAGCTTTCTCACATCCAAACGTTTTAATCTAAAGACTTCACTCATAATTTCACATTTTGATCTCTTTCACATTTTGGCTTACAAGTTCCTTTCTTAAAAGAACCTTTCCTCCCTCTTCAATTTCTGCAACTGAGTTTTCATTGAGATGCACCTTCTGTCTACACATGCCATGACTACATCACAGACCCTTTAGTTCTAGGACAGGTTCAGGGCTAGAGTGGACCCTGTGGATCATAATTAGTTTGACCTCTCTCAAGAATACATCTTCAGCACTACAGGCCTGAATTTTCAACTGCACTTATTTTTTCAGAAGTGATGATAAAGGCCTTCAACCCCCTAGCTTCAGTTATTCCATTGGCAGCTTTTCTTCATGAATAAAACTTCACTATGTTTTTGTAGTCTGAATTTGCCATTTTTTTTCTCAGTCATCTATTGCCAGAAAACTCTTCCAATTAGGTCCTCATAACACACAATGAAGCAACTTTTTAATATATATATTTAAGATCAGGGAGGCAAGAGATCTAACTCTTTCACTGCAGACACCTTTCATATACATAAAAAAAAAAAAAAAAACAAAAACCAAAAACATTTCTCTTCTTGATTCTTTCTGGTTAAGCATAAGTTTCGAGAAGTTGACAAATCACTGGCTCAAGTATTGTACCAATACAATTTCCTTGCTATTTTTATTTCCTGGTAATAAGGTATCTTCTGCATTGGACTCCAGAGGAGATGAGTAATGGGAAAGGAGAAGCAGTAGAAAGTGGTTCTGTTATAAGCAAAAATAGAAGTCAATACATAGACTTGTCCTGTCAGTAGACAGGGCTACAAGGTGATACACAGCACAGCCACATTAGAGATGAACACTGAGTACAAAAACTTGGGAAAGTTTCAAATTGAGAGAGCCAATCTCCCAAAGTGAAAGTGAGGATTGAGCACTGAGCCTATGTTGTGGTGGTGTTGCAAGGACATCATCACAGAAAGATCTCATCAGTAAAAAAGGAGACATTATGGCAGGGGGTCGAAACTGTATGATCCTTAAGGTCCCTTCCAACCAGGCCATAATGCGATTGTATGCTCCTATTATTACAGTAAAAGGTGATTATAGCTCTCAAAAATTCTGTGATCGAGGAGGTGGAAAGACAAGGAAAAGAAGAGTTAGGAAGGTGAGTGATGACATAAATGGTAAAGGGAGCAGGGAAGCAGTGGGAGACAGAGGAAGAAGCTTGTTATGGCAAGAGTCACCAGATGGCATTGTTACACGTAGTCTTAATGGTTATTTTCCTTGGCATGCAAGCAAGTTTTTGTTTCAGGAAAAATACCGAGCGTTTTAACTCTTATAAATGTCTACAGAGGAGTCATAACAAGCAACTGAGCAAAAGACAACCTTAGAGATGGAAACTCTGAAAGATGTGGACCAGGTTTGATTTTAAAGTAAAAAAAAAAAAATAACATTACTAGCTCGTCAGATTGGCTTTGTTGATCCATGACTGATGTGTAGACAAAAGAACTGAGTAAGAACTACAAGCAAACCCAACCTTTGTTTTTTTAAAAGCCATGAGATAATCTCTAGGGCCCTGACAGCTCCTATCCTTCAGTAGAAAAGCAATCTGATGATATCAGGAAGGACGTAAGGTCTGAAGACAAGAATCAAGTAAAAGGAGGAAAGGACTATGAAGTGGAAAAATAGAAACATTGGAAAAGAACAGGGAAAACATTAGATACAATCAATGGGTAGTGAAGCATATCTGCAAGTCAAGGCAGTTGATAGAACACCAAATACAAAACAATGAAAATGGCTCAAAATACCATAGAAGTGATGTGTAGCCAAAATGGTGTAGGTACAACATTAGACTGGAATTTTTTTCAGTCTATTCTAAAAATGCTAGCATATTTAAATTACACAAACTGTACTGGAAATGAGTACTTATGGAGTAGATCACTGCTGGGGCTGGGAAAGACTTTGGAGTAGAGGGTGCAAGAATATCCACAACACACACTACTTGCACTGCTTCTGAATGGCAGCAACTGGCTTCTATAATACGACACAAAGCTATTACATCTATTACCACTTCTGTCTAGTGTTCAAGACTAATTCAAGGCTTCTTCCTTTCCCAGTTCTTGGGCATCAGTCCAGTGTTAGGTTTGAATTCTCTAAATAAAAAAACCCAAAACAAACAAATGGCTTTTAAACTACTGCCCTCTTGCCAGAGAGCAAAATCCCTAATGAAGTCCAAGAGATGGTCTCTGAAGCACATTGCTTACTATTCAAAAGGAAGCTGGGGAGAGACTATGTAAACAAGTGCCCAAGTACCCACTCTTCTCTGGATAGAACATGCACTGCATGTTCATTCCTCTTTCCCAAGGCTTGACCTTTATAGCTCAAATGGCAAAACAAAAGCCTGAGTTCTTCATAGTCTTGAGTACTCATGGCAGCTTGTCTGTAACAACTTAAGCTTCTTTTGCAGAAAGGACACTTCAAGCCCCTTTACAGTCTTCTACAATAAAAATAAATTCCACTTAATTGCATATGGTAGTAAAAATCCATCTAGGTGAAATTCTGGACACCCTGGAATCAGACCTCACCTCCTTTTCCCTCAGTGAGCAGCCTCTGTTCTGAGCTTGAGCTGCAGCACAGAATTGTCCCCGGTGGAAAAAAAGCAAATGAAGTGGGAAGCAAAAGAGTGGTTCCTAGTGAGGCAAAGTGAGCTAAACTCTACAGCTAGCTGGGTGGCAGTTTTCCAGGGTGATGTCCTGTAGCAGACTGTGTAGCTAGTTCCAGAAGAGAGGCTGTGGAGACAGCCTTGAATTCCCTCAGCAGCACTTGATCACCCACCATAGCTTCATTGATAGGGGTCTTTCAGCCCATTAAGGCTCAAATAACTCTTACTCTAAAGATTTCAACCTAAAAACACTGCACAGCAGCAGTAAAAAAATCAAGTAGCTGGTAGTTGAAAACAGGATTAAAAAACATGGAAAAAAGGTACATTATAGAGAGTTTGGGGTATTGGAGATAATGAGCCTTTGGAAGATGAAAACAAGCCTGATAAGGAGAGAAGGACAATGGAGATTCCCCATGACTGCTCTTAGGTGACATGGGCTACTTTTGCTGTGGTTCCACACTCTTCTGCCTCTCAACTTCTCCTGTTAAAAGGAAGACTCTTCTGTGTTCAGCTAGATCTTACAACCACCTCCACACCTCTTTCTTGCCCTCAGTCCTCTTTCTCCTGCAGTCATTGCATAAAGAACTTTTTGGGAACTTACTCAACCACTAGGAAATCGCAGACCCAATCCAGACTGATCTTAACTGGTTTCAGAGCCAGCTATTCAGCTGTGCCTAGACCGCTTTCCCACTCTACCCCAGGAACCCCTCCAGAAGTACCTGCTCTTTGAAGGGCCATGTTTTTAAATAGCATTAGCTATTTTCAGCTAATCAGGGCCTGCTCTACTTAAAAGCATATTACACCTGCTGGTATTTAAAGCAAATTTAAAAAAGGAAACAAAGCACTAATACATGTCTCTGCCCATCTGTTCTCAGATCAACGTGGACTTATGGATCATTTAGTATCTCTAACAAAATAAGTCATCTTTTTAACACAGAAGACTAAAAGGAACTATATTATACTTGGAGGATCTTTTTAAATGGAAAACATTTTTAGGATCGGAAAACCGATCTTTCAGTGAAAATTTTAAGCAGCACTTTGTATTTCTATACTAGTACTTTTCTAGGTCTGGATTCCATGTCTTCACATTTTTGATTTGTTTGGTTTAACTGATCCTGGTTACATAATTGTTCTCTTTAGTCAGTAAACTTAAAGGTCAGTATAATATTAAAATCAGGATTATATCACGTGAAGGGGCAACATAACCAACTAATGTGCTTTGTATCTAACTAGTTCCTCCTCACAGCCTATCTGTTCTGTGACTTGCATCTCATTGATGCAAGTCAGAAGAGTGGCAGCTGTGCCACCACTCTGATTTAAAGCTTTGAGATGTCATTAGTTCCCAAGAAAAGAAAGTTTTTCAGTTCACTGGAAGCTGGGGAAACATGGTATGTAAAAAAATACAAGGGGAAAAACAAGGAACAATTGTTGCTAGGAAATTCAGTGGAGTCAACAGGTAAGATCATGTTCTTTCAACCCTCAAAAATGTATTTGAATCAAGTACTGGATCAATTCCAAACTAAAGTAATAGTGGCAAGGACATGAGTAATTGGATAGTAGCAAGGTAGTACAGGTATTCACTTTCTATACATTGTAGAGATCTCTTCCACTGTGTATGGTCCAGGATGTTCAAGTACAAAAAAGATTTTGTTTCCAAAAATAAAAATGCCAACTGTATATTTTTAAAGAAGTAAAACAGTGAAAGCTCCCAAGAAGGTCCCAAGGGGCACAAGAAAATCCCAAATCCTCTAGGCAAATGACACAATTTCAAAAATTTGCAAACCAGAATGCTCTGTATGCATTTTTGAATCTTGACCCAAAAGGAAAAGTACCAGTGTATGGGTAATTTCCAGTTTTTCAAAAGGATTAATTCTATATCATTGGCATTTTCACAGAAGAAAATATATGTTAACTTATGAAAAGGAGCTACCCATTGTTTTAAATAGCATGTCACTACTTAAGTCATGCTATTCACTTCTAGTAGTCTGCAAATTTTGTCTCAGTTATCTTAAATTTTGGCACATCTTTCAGTCTTCTTCTTAGTGTGCACTGGAATTTCATAGTTTTTCAGTATTAAGAAATGAAGCAGATTATAGAGGCTACCTTTATGAAATTACAGTTTTGGACACATTAGTAAAAACTCATTCATTTGCCACTGAAATTTTAGAGGTGGCTATGAGCAAATATGAACACAGGAAGGTGAAACAAGAGACAGAGAGAAAGCAGTTCTTGAGCAGAGAGAATTGAAACACCATCGTTGCTACTCACTTTTTTTAGTAAAAATACCAGAACCATTTTTCTGCATGTAAAGCACTATTCATCTTGCAGCATAGATACAACACAGTCACATTATGCTCTCCAAATCAATGCTGATTATCTAGTTTAACATCACACTTGCTATCTTTCATGAACTGAAGAGTTTGCCTTTGACTTTGATCACAGAAGGTCACACTCCAAACCCATTCAATTTTGCATGTATTAAGGACAAACTCCTAGAAAATGATATTCAGTTTTAACCTCTTACATGAGTCGACGGAATAATGGTTCTTCCACAAAGGAGACAGAGTTCTGGTTAAGTATGATTTTCAAGGGCTTGACTTAAAGCTGAGACTAACCATCTGATGGTAGGTCTATTTTGTTACTTGTTTTGGTGTGCAACCTAATATTTACTTAGGCTAATGATTTGAAAATCTATAATGCATTGTCTGTCTGTGAAATTTTTAATGAGTCAGCCTCAGATCATTGCTCATGTTTTTGTTCTCTCTTATCAGGAGAGACATGGAGTCCATGGAGGGAGATGATGACAATAAGCTCTCTGGAACATACCAGGTTGGGTGATTCAGCAGAGTGTCTCCACACACTGTAATTAAAAGGCAGGCAGACACACATTTTCAATAATGTGAAGGAAAGTGTTTTTTAATTCCTGGGTTTTTTCCAACTGAAATACACTTGTTTAACCTATAGTGCAATCCATCCCTTCCTACCATTATGTGTCATCAGTGAATCTGAAGGTTTATTTAAACTCTGTGCTATACTCCCCCAAACATTTCATACAAGGAAGATTTAAACTGTTGTGTTCACATTTTGCAAAATTGTCTCAGGCAGTCTGTACAGGCACTTTCAATATCTTTACTGAAAATTCAGAAATAATGGACAAGTCCATTTGAAATCAGGACTTAGAACATTTAATGATTATAGACGAAAATCATGCCACATCAGGTCCTGTGTGGAGTACATGCATCTATTTACACCTCTCTCTGTAGGCGGAGCGGTTTCTTCTCACATATCCTTGCAATGATACATTTACATACAGAGCCTACTCACAGTCCATATCAACTCTGAGGCATTTGGCACCATGTTGCATTCTATTTAGTGTTAACACTTATGTTAAGTAAGGATATACCAGGAATACAGAACAGCAGTGTAAAAGCTTTCTTTCACTTTCTCTCCCTTTGTAGCTTGCTGTCACCATATTATTCTGTGCAACGCAGCACTAATTCATATTAAATTCTAACTTTTCTTTCTAAACATCTTAAGTATTTCTTTTTTTTTTTTTTT